>CM056557.1:6302585-6655085 GCA_029721515.1 Synanceia verrucosa | reverse complement strand
TTTGGGTCCAGGACCTGTCACTGGTGAACTACGAGGAAGGAGCCACAAGCTTTGGGATGTTCAAACTGTAGATCTGATGCATGAATGTGAACTATGGCTAAAAAATGTTCCTGACTTGGGTTCCTGAATTATCATACATGCTAGCTTTATCACTGGGTTCCCAATGATTATCCAGTGTATTAAGTTTGTCTTCTATCACCTGTCATGTCTTCACTAAATAAAAACTACAACTAGGCATCTATATTTGTCAAAATGAATTCTTGAGTTATGACTGCTGCATTGGACACAGACATGACACCTCCCATTAGTTTGTGGACTGCCAGTTTGCAGCCTCTACTTCTGTATTTTGGCCGTCGCCAAGACAAGTGACAAGAGAGGGTGGCGCTAAGTTCAGCCAAACACTGAATAAAACATTTCAGGAGACCAAAAACTTCCATAAACTGAAAACACAATATGAAAATTAATAATACTATGAAATGAACATCATGCAGTACTGCAGAAGACTTGAAAGTAGCGATTGAGACCATAAAACCATGTTAAAGTACTAACATAATAAGTCAAGTGAGAAGTAGGATAATTTTCTCAGAGACTTCTATACAGTCAGACTTCTTTCAAAAACCAGAAGAGTCGCCCCCTGCTGACTATTAGAGTGAAAGCAAATTTAAGACACAATGAAGCTTGTTCTTCTGTGCAACTTATTAAAAAAGATCCCGTAAACATAAACTGAAAATAAAGTGACAAAGTGATTGGTGTAAAATCTAAAAGCCCCGAACCAATGATCACATTATCTGTCTGCAGAGAATGGGAGGGTAAAAGACGGACTGTTCGGAAAAACAACAAAAAGCTGCTTCATAAAAGCCTCTGGCAAAACCTGGTGAGAAGATGGTCTTGATCCAAGTTTAAATAATGCAATCATGTTAATATGATTAGGAAAGCCCTGCACCAAAGCAGAAGTTAAACCTGTTTTGTGATTATTCTTATAAATAAAGTTTTATATTTTATGTTATATAAAGAAAACATCCATCCATCCATTTTCTACCGCTTATCCTCATAGGGTCGCGGGTGGGGCTGGAGCCTATCCCAGCTGTCTTAGGGCGAAAGGCAGGGTACACCCTGGACAAGACTCCACCTCATCACGGGGCTCAAAAAAACATGTGGATGGATTAAAATCAGCAAAACACGACTGGCTGAGCCCACATCAAACAGGTAGAACATGATGGTATCACATCAGGTATGGCTGACGCCTGCAGGGAACTCTTCTAGTTCCACCTAACAACCAGAATGATGAGACCGAAAGTGAAATAAAGAGCCTCCGTCCTTTCTCATCATCTAATCAAACAAGCTCAAATGCACATCATGCTGTCTGGAACTCAATGTTCTCATGAATCACTGATGAGACAATGTGTCCTCACCCAGCTGTGACGTTGTGTCCCATGCATGATTGCTGCATTCCTGAGAAAGAATGTGTCAATAAATAAATCTGCCTCCTCTCTGCCTCTCCACTGGTACACTACAGGGACTAAAGAAGGATTTCTAAGGCTGGTATACTGATATACAACATTGCTCACAGGAAAGAAAGTAAAGCAAGTTTTACACAGAATATCAAAGAAACCAAACCCAAAAGCTAGGTTTAACTGTGTTGTTATTTCAGCATCATTTTATCATGCTGTAGAAATATAATTAAAGGCCTAGATGGACCCACAATATGATTGAATAATTTGGAAGTAATCACAATCACAATCATCACAATTACAACGGCATTCTTGATTTGGCGTGGCATGTGAACAGGGCCGGCTCTAGCCATACTGGTGCCATAGATGAGACGAGGTTTTGGTGCCCCCCCAACATCATTAAGCAACATCACACACCACAAAGATTTCCACAATGTAATGTAAAATATTTTAAGTGATATAAATTAAGGCAATAGATCCAACAGATACTAAAAATCTAAATTTAGCCAAGCAATACCAAGCTTTATCTTAACTCAATTCAAAATGTACAAAATAGAAAACTAAGAATACCTGAATACTCCAGCACAAGAATACTGGACTTCCTTGCAGAAACGTCATCAATGGTCTCATCAAATGGCAAATGGTAAATGGCCTTGCATTTCTATAGTGCTTTTCCAGTCTACTGACAGCTCAAAGCGCTTTACATGCCACATTCACACATTCACAGACACATATCACAAAATGGGCAAAACACTGGCACATGGCACTTTAGTTTTAAAAAATGTCTAGTACTCAATGAGTTAATAGCATACAGTCTAGAAACAACATAGAGTCTAGTAACAACATACAGTTTAATAACAACATACAGTTTAATAACAACATACAGTCTAGTAACAACATACAGTTTAGTAACAACATACAGTCTAGTAACAGCATACAGTCTAGTAACAACATACAGTTTAATAACAACATACAGTTTAATAACAACATACAGTCTAGTAACAACATACAGTTTAGTAACAACATACAGTCTAGTAACAGCATACAGTCTAGTAACAACATACAGTCTAGTAACAACATACAGTCTAACAACAACATACATTTTAATAACAACATACAGTCTAGTAACAACATACAGTCTAGTAACAACATACAGTCTAGTAACAACATACAGTCTAATAACAACATATACTCCAGTAACAACATACAGTCTAGTAACAACATACATTTTAATAACAACATACAGTCTAATAACAACATACAGTCTAGTAACAACACACAGTTTAGTAACAACATACAGTCTAATAACAACATATACTCCAGTAACAACATACTGTCTAATTACAACATACATTCTAGTAACAACATACAGTCTAGTAACAACATACAGTCTAATAACAACATACAGTCTAGTAACAACATACAGTCTAATAACAACATACAGTTTAGTAACAACATACAGTCTAATAACAACATACAGTCTAGTAACAACATACAGTCTAATAACAACATACAGTCTAATAACAACATACAGTCTAATAACAACACACAGTTTAGTAACAACATACAGTCTAATAACAACATACAGTCTAATCACAACATACAGTCTAGTAACAACACACAGTTTAGTAACAACATACAGTCTAATAACAACATATACTCCAGTAACAACATACTGTCTAATTACAACATACAGTCTAGTAACAACATACAGTCTAATAACAACATACAGTCTAGTAACAACATACAGTCTAATAACAACATACAGTTTAGTAACAACATACAGTCTAATAACAACATACAGTTTAGTAACAATATACAGTCTAGTAACAACATACAGTTTAGTAACAATATACAGTCTAATAACAACATACAGTCTAATCACAACATACAGTCTAGTAACAACACACAGTTTAGTAACAACATACAGTCTAATAACAACATATACTCCAGTAACAACATACAGTCTAGTAACAACATACAGTTTAGTAACAATATACAGTGTAATAACAACATACAGTCTAGTAACAACATACAGTCTAGTAACAACACACAGTTTAGTAACAACATACAGTCTAATAACAACATACACTCCAGTAACAACATACAGTCTAATAACAACATACAGTCTAGTAACAACATACAGTCTAATAACAACATACAGTCTGGTAACAAAATAGTCTAGTAACAACATACAGTCTAATAACAACATATACTCCAGTAACAACATACTGTCTAATTACAACATACAGTCTAGTAACAACATACAGTCTAATAACAACATACAGTCTAGTAACAACATACAGTCTAACAACAACATACATTTTAATAACAACATACAGTCTAGTAACAACATACAGTGTAGTAACAACATACAGTCCAGTAACAACACACAGTTTAGTAACAACATACAGTCTAATAACAACATACAGTCTAATAACAACATACAGTTTAGTAACAACATACAGTCTAATAACAACATACAGTCTAGTAACAACATACAGTCTAATAACAACATACAGTCTAGTAACAACATACAGTCTAATAACAACATACAGTGTGGTAACAAAATAGTCTAGTAACAACATACAGTCTAATAACAACATACAGTCTGGTAACAAAATAGTCTAGTAACAACATACAACATACAGTCTAGTAACAACATACAGTCTAATAACAACATACAGTCTAGTAACAACATACAGTCTAATAACAACATACAGTTTAGTAACAACATACAGTCTAATAACAACATACAGTCTAGTAACAACATACAGTCTAATAACAACATACAGTCTAATAACAACATACAGTCTAGTAACAACATACAGTCTAATAACAACACACAGTTTAGTAACAACATACAGTCTAATAACAACATATACTCCAGTAACAACATACAGTCTAATAACAACATACAGTCTGGTAACAACATACATACAGTCTAATAACAACATACAGTCTAATTACAACATACTGTCTAATTACAACATACAGTCTAGTAACAACATACAGTCTAATTACAACATACTGTCTAGTAACAACATACATTCTAGTAACAACATACAGTCTAATAACAACATACAGTCTAATAACAACATACAGTCTAGTAACAACATACAGTCTGGTAACAAAATAGTCTAGTAACAACATACAGTCTAATAACAACATACAGTTTAGTAACAACATACAGTCTAATAACAACATACATCTTAGTAACAGCATACAATCTAGTAACAACATACACTCCAGTAACAACATACAGTCTAGTAACAACATACAGTCTAACAACAACATACAGTCTAGTAACAACATACAGTCTAATAACAACATACAGTCTAGTAACAACATACAGTCTAATAACAACATACAGTCTAGTAACAACATACAGTCTAATAACAACATACAGTTTAGTAACAACATACAGTCTAATAACAACATACAGTCTAGTAACAACATACAGTTTAGTAACAACATACAGTCTAATAACAACATACAGTCTAATAACAACATACAGTCTAATTACAACATACAGTCTAGTAACAAAATAGTCTAGTAACAACATACATCTTAGTAACAGCATACAATCTAGTAACAACATACACTCCAGTAACAACATACAGTCTAGTAACAACATACAGTCTAACAACAACATACAGTCTAATAACAACATACAGTCTAGTAACAACATACAGTCTAGTAACAACATACAGTATAGTAACAACATACAGACTAATAACAACATACAGTCTAGTAACAACATACAGTCTAGTAACAACATACAGTCTAGTAACAACATACAGTCTAGTAACAACATACAGTCTAATAACAACATACAGTTTAGTAACAACATACAGTCTAATAACAACATACAGTCTAGTAACAACATACAGTCTAATAACAACATACAGTTTAGTAACAACATACAGTCTAGTAACAACATACAGTCTAATAACAACATATACTCCAGTAACAACATACAGTCTAATAACAACATACATTTTAATAACAACATACAGTCTAGTAACAACATACAGTCTAATAACAACATACAGTCTAATTACAACATACATTCTAGTAACAACATACAGTCTAGTAACAACATACATTCTAGTAACAACATACAGTCTAGTAACAACATACAGTCTAATAACAACATACAGTCTAGTAACAACATACAGTCTAATAACAACATACAGTATAGTAACAACATACAGTCTATTAACAACATACAGTCTAAAAACAAAATACAGTCTAGTAACAACATACAGTCTAATAACAACATACAGTCTAGTAACAACACACAGTCTAGTAACAACATACATTCTAATAACACCATACACTCCAGTAACAACATACACTCCAGTAACAACATACAGTCTAATAACAACATACAGTCTAGTAACAAAATAGTCTAGTAACAACATACAGTCCAGTAACAACATACAGTCTAATAACAACATACAGTCTAGTAACAACATACAGTCTGGTAACAAAATAGTCTAGTAACAACATACAGTCTAATAACAACATATACTCCAGTAACAACATACAGTCTAGTAACAACATACAGTCTAGTAACAACATACAATCTAATAACAACATACAGTCTAGTAACAACATACAGTCTAATAACAACATACTGTCTAATTACAACATACATTCTAGTAACAACATACAGTCTAGTAACAACATACAGTCTAATAACAACATACAGTTTAGTAACAACATACAGTCTAATAACAACATACAGTCTAGTAACAACGTACAGTCTAATTACAACATACAGTCTAGTAACAACACACATTTTAGTAACAATATACATTCTAATAACAACATACACTCCAGTAACAACATACTGTCTAATAACAACATACAGTCTCGTAACAACATACAGTCTAATAACAACATACAGTCTAATTACAACATACAGTCTAGTAACAAAATAGTCTAGTAACAACATACATCTTAGTAACAGCATACAATCTAGTAACAACATACACTCCAGTAACAACATACAGTCTAGTAACAACATACAGTCTAACAACAACATACAGTCTAGTAACAACATACAGTCTAATAACAACATACAGTCTAGTAACAACACACAGTCTAGTAACAACATACATTCTAATAACACCATACACTCCAGTAACAACATACAGTCTAGTAACAACCTACAGTCTAGTAACAACATACAGTCTAATAACAACATACAGTCTAGTAACAACACACAGTCTAGTAACAACATACATTCTAATAACACCATACACTCCAGTAACAACATACAGTCTAGTAACAAAATAGTCTAGTAACAACATACACTCCAGTAACAACATAGAGTCTAATAACAACATACAGTCTAGTAACAACATACAGTCTAGTAACAACATACACTCCAGTAACAACATAGAGTCTAATAACAACATACAGTCTAGTAACAAAATAGTCTAGTAACAACATACAGTCTAATAACAAAATACAGTCTAGTAACAACATACAGTCTAATAACAACATACAGTCTAGTAACAACATACAGTCTAACAACAACATACAGTCTAATAACAACATATACTCGTAACAACATACAGTTTAATAACAACATACAGTCTAGTAACAACATACAGTCTAGTAACAACATACAGTCTAACAACAACATACAGTCTAATAACAACATACAGTCTAGTAACAACATACAGTCTAGTAACAACATACAGTCTAATAACAACATACAGTAAACAACATACAGTCTAGTAACTACATAATAACAGTACAACATACAGTCTAGTAACAACATACAGTCTAATAACAACATACAGTCTAGTAACAACATACAGTCTATAACAACATACAGTCTAATAACAACATACAGTCAACATACAGTCTAATAACATACAGTCTAGTAACAACATACAGTCTAATAACAACATACAGTAACAACATACAGTGTAACAACATACAGTCTAATAACAACATACAGTCTAGTAACAACATACAGTCTAGTAACAACATACAGTCTAATAACAACATACAGTCTAGTAACAACATACAGTCTAATAACAACATACAGTTTAGTAACAACATACAGTCTAATAACAACATACAGTCTAGTAACAACATACAGTCTAATAACAACATACAGTCTAGTAACAACATACAGTCTAATAACAACATATACTCCAGTAACAACATACTGTCTAATTACAACATACATTCTAGTAACAACATACAGTCTAGTAACAACATACAGTCTAGTAACAACATACAGTCTAATAACAACATACAGTCTAGTAACAACATACAGTCTAATAACAACATACAGTCTGGTAACAAAATAGTCTAGTAACAACATACAGTCTAATAACAACATACAGTCTGGTAACAAAATAGTCTAGTAACAACATACAGTCTAATAACAACATATACTCCAGTAACAACATACTGTCTAATTACAACATACAGTCTAGTAACAACATACAGTCTAATAACAACATACAGTCTAGTAACAACATACAGTCTAGTAACAACATACAGTCTAACAACAACATACATTTTAATAACAACATACAGTCTAGTAACAACATACAGTGTAGTAACAACATACAGTCTAATAACAACATACAGTCTAGTAACAAAATAGTCTAGTAACAACATACAGTCTAATAACAACATACAGTCTAATTACAACATACAGTCTAGTAACAAAATAGTCTAGTAACAACATACAGTCTAATAAGAACATACAGTCTAATTACAACATACAGTCTAATAACAACGTACAGTCTAATTACAACATACAGTCTAGTAACAACATACGGTCTAGTAACAACATACAGTCTGGTAACAACATACAGTCTAGTAACAACATACAGTCTAATAACAACATACAGTCTAGTAACAACATACAGTCTAATAACAACATACAGTACATAGTCAGTCTAGTAACAACATACAGTCTAATTACAACATACATTCTAGTAACAACATACAGTCTAGTAACAACATACAGTCTAATAACAACATACAGTTTAGTAACAACATACAGTCTAGTAACAACATACAGTCTAATAACAACATACAGTCTAGTAACAACATACAGTCTATTAACAACATACAGTCTAGTAACAACATACAGTCTAATAACAACAGTCTAATAACAACATACATTCTAGTAACAACATACAGTCTAATAACAACATACAGTCTAGTAACAACATACAGTCTAATAACAACATACAGTTTAGTAACAACATACAGTCTAATAACAACATACAGTCTAGTAACAACATACAGTTTAGTAACAACATACAGTCTAATAACAACATACAGTCTAATAACAACATACAGTTTAGTAACAACATACAGTCTAATAACAACATACAGTCTAGTAACAACATACAGTCTAATAACAACACACAGTTTAGTAACAACATACAGTCTAATAACAACATATACTCCAGTAACAACATACTGTCTAATTACAACATACATTCTAGTAACAACATACAGTCTAGTAACAACATACAGTCTAATAACAACATACAGTTTAGTAACAACATACAGTCTAATAACAACATACAGTCTAGTAACAACATACAGTCTAGTAACAACATACAGTTTAGTAACAATATACAGTCTAATAACAACATACAGTCTAATCACAACATACAGTCTAGTAACAACATACAGTTTAGTAACAACATACAGTCTAATAACAACATACAGTCTAGTAACAACATACAGTCTAGTAACAACATACAGTCTAGTAACAACATACAGTTTAGTAACAACATACAGTCTAATAACAACATACAGTCTAGTAACAACATACAGTCTAGTAACAACATACAGTCTAATTACAACATACATTCTAGTAACAACATACAGTCTAGTAACAACATACAGTCTAATAACAACATACAGTTTAGTAACAACATACAGTCTAGTAACAACATACAGTCTAATAACAACATACAGTCTAGTAACAACATACAGTCTAATAACAACATACAGTCTGGTAACAAAATAGTCTAGTAACAACATACAGTCTAATAACAACATATACTCCAGTAACAACATACAGTCTAACAACAACATACAGTCTAGTAACAACATACAGTCTAATAACAACATACAGTCTAGTAACAACACACAGTCTAGTAACAACATACATTCTAATAACACCATACACTCCAGTAACAACATACAGTCTAGTAACAAAATAGTCTAGTAACAACATACACTCCAGTAACAACATAGAGTCTAATAACAACATACAGTCTAATTACAACATACAGTCTAGTAACAAAATAGTCTAGTAACAACATACAGTCTAATAACAACATACAGTCTAGTAACAACATACAGTCTAGTAACAACATACAGTCTAATAACAACATACAGTCTAATTACAACATACATTCTAGTAACAACATACAGTCTAGTAACAACATACAGTCTAATAACAACATACAGTTTAGTAACAACATACAGTCTAATAACAACATACAGTCTAGTAACAACATACAGTCTAATAACAACACACAGTTTAGTAACAACATACAGTCTACAGTCTAACAACACAGTCTAGTAACAACATACAGTCTAATAACAACATAGTAACAATACAGTCTAGTAACAACATACAGTCTAGTAACAACATAGAGTCTAATAACAACATACAGTCTAATTACAACATACAGTCTAGTAACAAAATAGTCTAGTAACAACATACAGTCTAATAACAACATACAGTCTAGTAACAACATACAGTCTAGTAACAACATACACTCCAGTAACAACATAGAGTCTAATAACAACATACAGTCTAATAACAACATACAATCTAGTAACAAAATAGTCTAGTAACAACATACAGTCTAATAACAACATACAGTCTAGTAACAACATACAGTCTAATAACAACATACAGTCTAGTAACAACATACAGTCTAGTAACAACATACACTCCAGTAACAACATAGAGTCTAATAACAACATACAGTCTAATTACAACATACAGTCTAGTAACAACATACAGTCTAATAACAACATACAGTCTAGTAACAACATACAGTCTAATAACAACATACTGTCTAGTAACAACATACAGTCTAGTAACAACATACAGTCTAGTAACAACATACAGTCTAGTAACAACATACAGTCTAGTAACAACATACAATCCATTAACAACATAGAGTCTAATAACAACATACAGTCTAATAACAACATACAGTCTAGTAACAAAATAGTCTAGTAACAACATACAGTCTAATAACAACATACAGTCTAGTAACAATATACAGTCTAGTAACAACATACAGTTTAGTAACAACATACAGTCTAGTAACAACATACAGTCTATTTTAAACATACAATCAAGTAACACATTAGATTCTAATAACAACATACAGTCTAGTAACAAAATAGTCTAGTAACAACACACAGTCTAATAAGAACATACAGTCTAATTACAACATACAGTCTAATAACAACGTACAGTCTAATTACAACATACAGTCTAATAACAACATACAGTCTAGTAACAACACACATTTTAGTAACAATATACATTCTAATAACAACATACAGTCTAATTACAACATACAGTCTAGTAACAAAATAGTCTAGTAACAACATACATCTTAGTAACAGCATACAATCTAGTAACAACATACAGTCTAATAACAACATACAGTCTAACAACATACAGTCTAAGTAACAACATACAGTTTAGTAAAAACATACAGTCTCGTAACAACATACAGTTTAGTAACAACATACAGTCTAGTAACAACTTACAGTTTAGTAACAACTTACAGTCTAGTAACAACATACAATCTAATAACAACATACAGTCTAGTAACAACATACAGTCTAGTAACAAAATAGTCTAGTAACAACATACAGTCTAATAACAACATACAGTCTAGTAACAACATACAGTCTAGTAACAACATACACTCCAGTAACAACATAGAGTCTAATAACAACATACAGTCTAGTAACAAAATAGTCTAGTAACAACATACAGTCTAATAACAACATACAGTCTAGTAACAACATACAGTCTAGTAACAACATACAGTCTAATAACAACATACTGTCTAATTACAACATACATTCTAGTAACAACATACAGTCTAGTAACAACATACAGTCTAATAACAACATACAGTTTAGTAACAACATACAGTCTAGTAACATAACAACATACAGTAACAACATACAGTCTAGTAACAACATACAGTTTAGTAACAACATACAGTCTAATTACAACATACATTCTAGTAACAACATACAGTCTAGTAACAACATACATTCTAGTAACAACATACAGTCTAGTAACAACATACAGTCTAATAACAACATACTGTCTAATTACAACATACATTCTAGTAACAACATACAGTCTAGTAACAACATACAGTCTAATAACAACATACAGTTTAGTAACAACATACAGTCTAATAACAACATACAGTCTAGTAACAACATACAGTCTAATAACAACATACAGTCTAGTAACAACATACAGTCTAATAACAACATACAGTCTAATAACAACATACAGTCTAGTAACAACATACAGTCTAATAACAACATACAGTCTAGTAACAACATACAGTCTAATAACAACATACAGTCTGGTAACAAAATAGTCTAGTAACAACATACAGTCTAATAACAACATACAGTCTAGTCTAGTAACAACATACAGTCTAGTAACAACATACTAATAACAACATACAGTCTAATCACAACATACAGTCTAGTAACAACAACATACAGTCTAATAACAACATACAGTCTAGTAACAACATACAGTCTAATAACAACATACAGTCTAGTAACAACATACAGTCTAATAACAACATACAGTCTAGTAACAACATACAGTCTAATAACAACATACAGTCTAGTAACAACATACAGTCTAATAACAACATACAGTCTAGTAACAACATACAGTCTGGTAACAAAATAGTCTAGTAACAACATACAGTCTAATAACAACATATACTCCAGTAACAACATACAGTCTAATAACAACATACAGTCTAATTACAACATACAGTCTAGTAACAAAATAGTCTAGTAACAACATACAGTCTAATAAGAACATACAGTCTAATTACAACATACAGTCTAATAACAACATACACTCCAGTAACAACATAGAGTCTAGTAACAACATACAGTCCAGTAACAACATAGAGTCTAATAACAGTCTAGTAACAACATACAGTCTAGTAACAACATACAGTCTAACAACATACAGTAACAACATACAGTAACAACATAAGTAACATACAGTCTAATAACAACATATACTCCAGTAACAACATACTGTCTAATTACAACATACATTCTAGTAACAACATACAGTCTAGTAACAACATACAGTCTAATAACAACATACAGTTTAGTAACAACATACAGTCTAATAACAACATACAGTCTAGTAACAACATACAGTCTAATAACAACATACAGTCTAGTAACAACATACAGTCTAGTAACAACATACAGTCTAGTAACAACATACAGTCTAATAACAACATACAGTTTAGTAACAACATACAGTCTAATAACAACATACAGTCTAGTAACAACATACAGTCTAATAACAACATACAGTCTAGTAACAACATACAGTCTAATAACAACATACAGTCTGGTAACAAAATAGTCTAGTAACAACATACAGTCTAATAACAACATACAGTCTGGTAACAACATAGTCTAGTAACAACATACAGTCTAATAACAACATACGGTCTAGTAACAACATACAGTCCAGTAACAACATACAGTCTAATAACAACATACAGTCTAGTAACAACATACAGTCTAGTAACAACATACAGTCTAATAACAACATACAGTCTAGTAACAACATACAGTCTAATAACAACAGTATACATACAACATGTCTACAGTCTAGTAACAACATACAGTCTAATAACAACATACAGTCTAATAACAACATACAGTCTAGTAACAACATACAGTCTAATAACAACATACAGTCTAGTAACAAACATACAGTCTAGTAACAACATACAGTCTAATAACAACATACAGTCTACTAGTAACAACATACTGTCTAATTACAACATACAGTCTAGTAACAACATACAGTCTAATAACAACATACAGTCTAGTAACAACATACAGTCTAACAACAACATACATTTTAATAACAACATACAGTCTAGTAACAACATACAGTCCAGTAACAACACACAGTTTAGTAACAACATACAGTCTAATAACAACATACAGTCTAGTAACAACATACAGTAACAACATACAGTCTAATAACATACATACACTCCAGTAACAACATACAGTCTAATTACAACATACATTCTAGTAACAACATACAGTCTAGTAACAACATACAGTCTAATAACAACATACAGTTTAGTAACAACATACAGTCTAATAACAACATACATCTTAGTAACAGCATACAATCTAGTAACAACATACACTCCAGTAACAACATACAGTCTAGTAACAACATACAGTCTAGACACAACATACAGTTTAGTAACAACATACAGTCTAATAACAACATACAGTCTAGTAACAACATACAGTCTAATAACAACATACAGTCTAATAACAACATACAGTTTAGTAACAACATACAGTCTAATAACAACATACAGTCTAGTAACAACATACAGTCTAGTAACAACATACACTCCAGTAACAACATACAGTCTAATAACAACATACAGTCTAATAACAACATACAGTCTAGTAACAACATACAGTCTAATAACAACATACAGTCTAGTAACAACATACAGTCTAGTAACAACATACACTCCAGTAACAACATAGAGTCTAATAACAACATACAGTCTAGTAACAAAATAGTCTAGTAACAACATACAGTCTAATAACAACATACAGTCTAGTAACAACATACAGTCTAATAACAACATACAGTCTAATTACAACATACGGTCTAGTAACAAAATAGTCTAGTAACAACATACAGTTTAGTAACAACATACAGTCTCGTAACAACATACAGTTTAGTAACAACATACAGTCTAGTAACAACTTACAGTTTAGTAACAATTTACAGTCTAGTAACAACATACAATCTAATAACAACATACAGTCTAGTAACAACTTACAGTTTAGTAACAACATACAGTCTAATAACAACATACAGTCTAATAACAACATACACTCCAGTAACAACATACAGTCTAGTAACAACATACAGTCTAACAACAACATACAGTCTAATAACAAAATAGTCTCGTAACAACATACAGTCTAATAACAACATACAGTCTAGTAACAACATACAGTCTAACAACAACATACAGTCTAATAACAACATACAGTCTAGTAACAACATACAGTCTAGTAACAACATACAGTCTAATAACAACATACAGTCTAATAACAAAATAGTCTCGTAACAACATACAGTCTAATAACAACATACAGTCTAATAACAACATACAGTCTAATAACAAAATAGTCTAGTAACAACATACAGTCTAATAACAACATACACTCCAGTAACAACATACAGTCTAGTAACAACATACAGTCTAACAACAACATACAGTCTAATAACAACATACAGTCTAATAACAACATACAGTCTAGTAACAACATACAGTCTAATAACAACATACAGTCTAATAACAAAATAGTCTCGTAACAACATACAGTTTAATAACAACATACAGTCTAGTAACAACATACAGTCTAGTAACAACATACAGTCTAACAACAACATACAGTCTAATAACAACATACAGTCTAATAACAAAATAGTCTCGTAACAACATACAGTCTAGTAACAACATACAGTCTAATAACAAAATAGTCTCGTAACAACATACAGTCTAATAACAACATACAGTCTAATAACAAAATAGTCTAGTAACAACATACAGTTTAATAACAACATACAGTCTAGTAACAACATACAGTCTAATAACAACATACAGTTTAATAACAACATACAGTCTAGTAACAACATACAGTCTAGTAACAACATCCAGTCTAATAACAACATACAGTCTAATAACAAAATAGTCTCGTAACAACATACAGTCTAATAACAACATACAGTCTAATCGCAAAATAGTCTAGTAACAACATACAGTTTAATAACAACATACAGTCTAGTAACAACATACAGTCTAATAACAACATACAGTCTAATAACAAAATAGTCTCGTAACAACATACAGTTTAATAACAACATACAGTCTAGTAACAACATACAGTCTAACAACAACATACAGTCTAATAACAACATACAGTCTAATAACAACATACAGTCTAGTAACAACTACGTCCTAAGAAGGAGCAGTAATCTCCATAAAAAGACACGGTATTATTCATCCTTAAATGTTTTATCATAGCGCCACTGCTACTTAGCTAGCTATAGCTGAAACAATGAATATATAATATACAAATATATAACAGTAAATATGTATGCCACTTAACTCAGTTAAAATTGACTATAATACACAAAATGGGCAAAGCAATTTATAGTGTTTGTGTTAGGCTGTAGAACTTGATAAAGGCGAAGGAGCCTGTTTGGAAACTGAGCTGTTACTAAATTTGTGTGCGCGTGCATCATTCAGTTTAAACAGTCTGTCAACATAGGAAATCCATTTATAGGATATACAGTACATATCTACAGCATGCATTTTTCACTGAGTGACACTCTTTTCAGCTGTTTTATTGAACTTTTATAATAAAGTGACGTAAATTTACACATGCTTAGTATGGATCGAGCAGCAACAACTACGTATGTCCGATCAGAATCTGCTGTAAAATGCTTCGATAGGCTGCCGAGTGGATGCAAACCCGTTTTTGCACATTCGCAGTACAAATTGAGCTACTTTATGGTTGAAAATTAGACAAGAGGCTAAAACCGGCACTTTTACAGGAGTATGTATTAAAATGTATAATTAGTGTAAAACGTGAGAAAAGACCCAAAGTTTTGCTGAGTTTGTTAATTTTGTAACTGTCTGTGATTATGTTATGTTGTTTACAGATGTATGTCACTTCCTATGTCTAACTTCACAACGTTAACCCTGCGACATGAAAGGACATGCATGCCTTCCCATGAGATCAGGTTGGATACACACATTCTTGTGACTTGCTGAGATGTGTACAGTATGAAGGCCTGCATACTGCAGAGATGCTGTTTGGCTGAGGCAGCGAGTCATGTGAAAATGCCCAGCAGCACTTCTTTACATCTCGTTGCCCTGTTCTTGCTGTGGTGTGTCATCAGTGAAGCTTGGAGTGGAGCCAGCGCCTGACCTCCTTCCATCTTAATGCTCCTCCTATGTTATTGTAAGGCCCAGTCACGTCTGAAGGGATTACATCCACCTCTTATGTAAGGCTCAGCAAGTCCAGACATGCACTTCAACCAGTTATTTCAGCCACGTGCAGGAATCTGCCTCACTACTGCAGATCAGAACAGGATGTTCCCAACTGCTGATGCAGCATTTATGAGGAATGTCAGGCAGCATCAGAACAACAACAGAACAAGCTGCAAATCTGCACGTAGGCCATGTAATAGTCAAAAAAGGACTGTTTTTAAGATTTTTCAAATCATTTTTAGCCATTTGGTGTCACAACTCTCAAGATGGCAATGTCATCACCATGCCAGCAGATTTTAGCTGAGGTGTTTTGTTGGTACTGAAATATAAAACGTGTTTGTCCGCTGGTGTGCTTTTGCTTCCTAGCAGATGTTATTTGATTACTCTTTTTTATCTCAAACTCTATCTTATCTGTTATGATCCACCTCCTATAGAAGACCGCACCAGGGACAATAAAGCCCCATAGGTTGTGTAACACCATTCATTTAGATAGCAAAGTAGATCAGCGCTGTGTTAAAAGACTTATAACCTGACAGATGCCCTGTTTCCTCTAACATGATGCAACACTGCACTACACACAGCTTACAGTTGGGATGTGAAATGTTAAAAACACACCTCTTAAGGGTACATTATATCTGCAGGCTTTGTGACTGGTTGATGCAACAGGAGAGAGTGATTAAAAAACAGTCTTTATTTCACAGAAATCCAACAGAAATCCCCTCCATAATCCAGTAGACTCCCCAGAGCCATCCAACAACTGGAAAGAAGTTAAAAAAAAAAAAAAAACAAACTCAAAAACATGCCCGCCCACGAGCTTTGGGTTCTATTGAAAGCATTTGAGGCCATAAAAAAGCTTTTGGGTAACATGTCTAATTCCAAAAATCATGGCTTGAGGGTGTAGGGAGGGATTTAAAGGAGGTGGACGTTTGGAAGAAAAATCGCTGGATGGTGTTAAAGTCTGGATAAAACCTTATTTGCATTTGTAAAGACGCATCCATAAGAACAAAGACCTGAGGAGTTTAATTCCAAAATCAGACATCCACCTACACAGATGTGAAATTAAAGGCACAATCTGTGAAGTGTTTGAAGCTCGTACACAAAAATTGAAGACAGACTTGGATCGTGCAATACTTATACAAACAATTTACATTTTCCATTTGTAACTAAATCTGCATAGTCTAGTGTATGGAAGTGAGTGACGAGTGCACCTTTTCACATTTGGTGAAGCATAATAATACACCTGTAAAATATGTGATAAAGTGCAAAGAGCAAGGCACTTCCATGTAGTGATATAATGTTCAATTTCTTATCCATCTACAAGCTTATTTTCTGTCTCATAACATGAACTTTTGCTTTCTATAACAATAATAAATTGAACAAAATGTGGAGGATCATTAAGGATAAATGAAAAACAAAGAAATATTTGTGTTGTCAGATGACATCATTCTGATAAAAATAAAATAATATAATAAAATAAAAAACAGCCTGTGATTTCAGACTAGGATGCACCAAGCTGATTATATTGGATATATCTATTCAGTTCAATGTTTTACATCTGATTACATAAGTGCAGATTACAACATGTAATCTAGTGTTTGTAACATGTTGCAAAAGCACGGTGAATTTAAGTAAGAATTGTGAAAAATAGATCAAAAAAAGTAAATGATACTTAAAAAAATAATCAAACATCAAAAAATATATTTTCCTCATAACACACAACACACCAGTGAACACAAAAACGGTTTAGTTTTGCGTGAACAATGTTAATCTCTGTGTAAATAAAAAAGAGCAAATGATATGTTTATGAATACAAAGTGTTAGCTGTTGTGTTAACCTTTGTGCACACAAACATTGTAGAAAAACAAAGATTGGACACAAAACCACTAAATCAAGTCACTGATTGGAATCCCAGAGGTGCTCCATGCAAAAAAAAAATGAGAGTGCAGGGAACTTAATACATACAAAGTTAATATATATATATATATATATATATATATATATATATATATATATATATATATATATATATATAATTAAAGTGCATCCTAATAAATAAATGTGCCGTCCATTGCAGAGGGTTGGGGAAAGGCTTCATTGTGTTTTGTACACAGTTCACAGAGTTCAGTGATGGGGGAGTGGAGGGATGATGCACTTTCTTCCAGTGCTGAGGTTCACTGGTCCTCACATGACATTACAGCAACTGCAAAAGTCAGAAAACAGAGGTTATTTCATCATTCCTCAGCAAACACTGTGACACCAACAACAATCATCCATCAAGCAGAAGGCCTGCAGACTGATGGCTTCACAGCTTGCAAGCACAATGAAAAGTTAGATTGGAAAAAAGATTAAATAATGTGACTTGTCATTTTATCTCCTCGGTGAGCTGTTTTAGTAAGAAACCAATCATGCATTTGTGGCCTCATCCCATGTTAAATATTTAGTTTGTTAAAAAAATAAATGATTCACCAACCACTGTGACCAGTTAAGAAGTTTTCATTTGAAAAATTGACACCACATAACCACACAAAGAACCATCTCACCACCAATCAGTTTTGAAGCCGAGCCGGTCTGTAAACATCCGGGACTGAAGCACCAACCGTGACCTGACAACACTCCTGGCCCTGTGTAAAAAGCACTTTTGTTTTGCCAGCTTCTTGTCATGCTGTAGGTGTGCTGCACACATGACCGTAAATCAACACGGCAATCACCGCTTCACTGTTTAATCTGTTCTTGTCTTTATAGCTTTGCAGATCGATTGTATTACAGCCAAACAACACTTGGCGTGGTCATGTTTTCAAAGTTCTTCCAATGATTTCACTGCCAGGTGTGTGTGTGTGCAACAATCTGGTTGATACTACAGTATGACTTAAAAATATATCCCATATATAAACTACAATGGATCAAATCAAACATACAAAAACAAATAATGCATTTCCTAAAAGAATATTTGAAGTTTTCTGCACGAATGCAATGCTTCCCAGATAAGACATGGGGTTATTACAATTAACGTGCAAACTTCCCAGACAAGACAATGCTCTGCTTTATGGTCTGTTTGACTCTAAATGGGACCATGATTTACTAAATGAACATCATGCTGTATTGAAGAAGACTAGAAACTAGAGACTGAGACCATAAACTCTACAACTAAAAAAAAAAACTAGAGTGCAGGTTTATGACACCATCACTATTCAGACCTGCAGGTTGTTGTTGAGTTATATGCAGTGTAAACACAGCATCTTGGAAGCCTCATTCATAACCCAATGAAAAATAAAAACTTGTGTGATGTTTCATCTATCCCACCATCAATTCAAGATTTCAGTTGGTCCAATACCTTCATGACCAAATACCTGATGACATTCCCAAAAACATGCTACACTAGACCTGCAACCATCACTTTGCTCTTATCATCATTGAGAAGCTGTTGGATGCTGATTTTAGCATTAAAGAAGATCAGAGCACAAGAACCTCTTGTCCCACTCTGTTACAGTGAACTGACATTTGAATAAAAAACAAAACAAAGCCTTCACCATCTAAATATAGGTTGAAGGGATTTGAGATGACAGCCAATAATTCACACAAGTGCTCTTTAACTTGTTGTGCAATCCCAGTTACTCATGATGGGAGCCTTTTATTTAGAGTGCATGCTGTCATCCAGCTTTTCAGAGTCTTGATCCTCTCAGCTGTTGGGCTCTGCTGCAGAGGCAGCTGCAGTGACACAACAGGGCAGTTTAAAAAAAGACACTGCTCCTTACACACCTTGATATTAATCCCAGTGAATAAGGACTCGTCTAATCAGGATTGTTTTCTTTGGATAGACTTCTCTATCACATACACATCCTGTACATACACCACACATAAAAATCGGACCAGAGGTGACCACAGGGCAATGACGACTTCCCCACTTGCTGCCCCCCTACTTCCAGCACCCTTGTTCTTCCTACAGGTACACCCCCTCACACACCTGTATAGTTTCGGGGATGCATCTTGTATGTCTGCGATGCAATCTTGATGACCTGGGAAAGTACTCGAAATCATTTCTGTGGTGCTTCTCACATCAGTCTTCATTACCACATTTCACCATGGTGACATAACTGCTAATTAGATGTTTCAGACCGACAATTAGAAATAAAAGATCATTTATTCAGAGTGGGTGTGTTTATAAACCTTACATAGATATGGTTGCTACACTGCAACTCTTTCTCTTTCCTCTTAACACAGTTCATTTGCACATAAATGGACACTTCTGCATGCTTGCACTGTATTTGCACTGTTTTTAGTATATATTTTAGGATTTAATATTTTAGTCTTAGTATGTTGTTTTTTGAATAATTACAGTATGTCTGGATTTTTTGACAATCTAACTCTTTAAACTAGTTTTAAGAGAGAAACAGGATTTGATTTGCATTTAAATATCTCCAGAATGATTAGATTTCATTCATATCTCAGACCCCAGTCTGGGAGAGAGCTGGAGGATTTTGAACTGTACGGTAATCGGTAATCTCTGGTGCTAAAAACTGCAGTTCCACCGATGACCACTTGAGGCTGGTTACGAAAGTGAATTTCTCAGTTCATGACTGTATGGGAGTGATTTTTTACTCACCAGTTTAAATTATATGAACGCTTAAAGTTAGGCATAATTGAGTGTGTGGCAGCATTGACGGAGAGGTGGGTGTTGTACCGGGTCGCTAGCTGCTAGCTCCGTTTCGTCACCCGAACCGCCTCAGCTTCACCAACGATCCACTTCTTTGCTCATTTTTGGATGAAGCTGAATAAAGCTGAGTTATCACTGCCTTGATGGTGACAGAGGGAACAGCTCACTTTGAGAGTCTCAGCCGCTCTTCAGCCACACATGGGTGATGTCCACATTTTATACAGTCCATATTTATTGTGGTGATACCAAATAGCGATGGTGGCTCTGTCATTGGGAAATTTTCTGGTACAAAGAATGTAACAAGTTCTGGCATGTTTGGTATTTTTCCAGCTGCAACACCAGATAATTAAAGGAAGTGGACCTCACATTAGGGCACACACTTTGATTAGCTGGGAATCTTTTGAAAAGTCTGCTGTGGACAAAACCACAGCAATGAGCACCAAGCAACAAAGCTGGAGATGGAGTCAAAACACCAGACGAGCTAAGTACAAAGATACTCTTTACAGCCTTTTATAATTATAAGAGTAATCCTTTATCCTTCTCTTCTTTTTTTTTATTCAAATAGGCTAGATGTACAGGAAGAGACACGCCACTGATAATAACGCCCTGACACAGCCAAGCCTTTCAGGCCACAGCTGCAGCGTTCTCAGCGGCATTCAGTCAAATTTATCAGTTAACCGAGGTCAAAATAGGTCAACAATTTCAACTTGGTTGCAGTTTTCTGTTCATAGGTGTCTGTAAGTGATGGCAACATTTAGGTACTTTCCACTGCACCGACAAAAAAAAAAAAAAACAGCTGATATGAGCCAATAACCAGTCAGGCGCTACACCCTAGCGCTTTCTGTGGTGCTGATGTCAAAATATCATGAACAGTGCTGACCTGTTTCACCTCTAAACTGACATATTTTGTCTTTTGATTGTGCATTTTATTGATTTATAAGAACCCTTTCAGTTATGCTTTTTTTTAATTCTTATTAAAAGTAGTGAAACATTAAATGGGTAGTACTGTAAAGTGGTAGTGCAGTTCTGATCATTTAAAGATGTTTATAGAGGAAGGTGTGAGAGTCAGAGGGGGCTGGTTGAACTCCTGTAGCAGTCCTTCTCACTGTGGCTCAGTATCCAAGGTCGGTCTTTCTGATCAGTACGTTTTGGTCACCCTTACTCTACTGATGTCAATGCATCACCTCATTACAACAAAGAGAATTATATTTGTGATGCCATACTGACAAAAGATCAACTACATCTTGTTCCAGCTATTAAAACACCTCAGGTTCCTCAGGAAGTAGAGTCTGATGTCAGTGAGCACGCTGCAGCAGGTAGGTGATGTCATGGTGATGGCAACTCCAGGGGTGGTACACTAACTGTAGCAGGTCCTGAGGCGTGCTTACCTAAGGTCAAAGATGGGACAAGAGAAGCCTCTCCTTGACCGTCATGGCATGCAATGTCAGGGAAATGGGTTGATTGTAACTGAGATCACGGGGAGATTTTGGCAGTGCCCTGACATTGTCTTCTGGTTCAGCCTCAGGGGAAAAAGGTGCTGAAGAAACACACACAGACTTTGAGGACCGGCAGCCTTGTTCTGGCGGAGTCTCTCTTTAATATGTGAACATGGGATGCCACATCTGTTGACACTTGAGAATATCTGGGCACAGCTGAAGAATGAAGCATCCACAATACTGCATGATAACTTTTTTGCTGATGATGTCGCTCTGTTAGCTTCAGAGAAGTATGACCTCCAGCATGCATCGGGGTAGTTTGCAGCCAAGTGAGGAGTGTGAAGAAACAGAATGTGTTACATAAATACATAATATGGAGGCAGAGACCATTTGGTTTCTGTCTCTGACGCAGACAAAGACACTTGCTGAAATGTTTGTCAGTAGCACCCAAGTGCAGCGTGAAATCTGCACTGAAGATGTTTCTCAACAAATGGCAGAAAGAGAAGTGAAGGAACGTCAGCAGTGCTGCTTAACTGCGTTGCACCGACAGTGTTGTATAAAGTACTGAACAAATATGCTTGAGTTGAAGTATAGTTACCTAACTCAGAAAATGACTCAAGTAAAAGTGAAAGCCTCCCATGATAATTCTACTCAACACACAAACACACACACACACACACACACACACACACACACACCTATAGTGCATTCTCCTACAGTCAGTAAGGAATTTAGGACAGAAGCTGGGCATAATGAGAACCATCAAACAGCCACTGGACATTTAGGTGGGTGCAACAGCGCAGAGCACACATTGACCAATCACAGAATTTGAAGTTCATCCTTAGAAGAAGTTGGTTCTTAAAGTTTTTGCTCTTCAGTCTTGCTTTTTCTTGCAAAATGAACATTAAGTAAAAGGGAAAAAAAACATTCTTTCCCCCCACCCGCTGTCATAGTAAGTAAAAATAGTAGTAGCGAAGATGCTTCTGTGAAATGTAGTGGGGTAAACTTTTAGTATACTTTTATTTTTAGAGTTAAAGTTAAAGTTAAAGTCATGGGCACAAAAAGAACGCGTTAAACAACACTGTGTAACGAACTGTTGTGGTTAAGCAGGGCTTAACTGTAAAAGGCAATAGTTGCTTTAGTTGTCAGAAGTATTCAAAAACAATATAACTAAGAGTGCAAATGTTCCGGAAATCCTTTGTCAATTGTACTTGAAAATACATTTTCCTACTGCAGTTAGAACAGTTTTTTCTGCCTGTTCTGGCTTTAATATTGGTAAGACGCTGGTGTACACCAATCAGAGTTCGAAAGTGATGGAAGTCGTGGGGTGTTTGTGTTTTCAATAATAGACTCCACACTTTAACGGTGATTTTGTTAAGAAATACTCGATGAATTAAGTTTTTAAATGGAGTTTACATGTTAGATTAGTTTCCTACGTTCACATAGTAAATTCTGACTACTGATGAGATATTACACTATAATAATGATATCATATATCAATATAATATCATATAATAACTAAATTATATATATATACTTATATATATATATGATTTGAATAAACTGGTCAAGCAGAGAAGCAACATTGAAAGACGAGTCACTTCCTTAAATATAAGTGATACCAGCGAAGATACAGACTGTGGGAAATGTGGGTTTAACCAACGACGGTGCATTCCTCTCAGCTGTGTTCCCAACAATCACACACACACACACACACACACACACACACACACACACACACACACACACACGCCTGCAGACATATTTGCTATGATGGGAAAAACCTACTCTGATCCTTTAAGATAAAAAATGAACCAATATCTGACTTTCACGATACTCCAGCAAAGTAAAAGCAGTTATTATTATTATTAAGCTTTATTCCATATGGATTTTTTTCTGATTAAGACATGGGGTAAGCAGACATTATTCAGTTTTGGATGTGTACACAGCATGTTCAGAACATCTGTCTCGTTTTTGACTGTGGTTTGCGACCAACAGCCTCTTGCCTGTTTACTAGCTGACAGTTTGCAGAGATTCACGAGAAAAGAAAAACAACAATATTACACCACAGATTTTAGATATGCGCAAATACCTCAACAACATTTTTTTTAAAAAGTTGAATAAGTTCACCACCAGCCCTATATACAGCAGATTAGTACGCATGTTGTGTTTTTTCTGAATAAACATGAAATCCATACTTTACTGTGCAAGTAAACGTAGTCACTGTCAAGTATTTGAATAATTGTACTAATTCCACTACAGCATAGTTGCAGCTCCCTGACATACATTTATGCACGCATGTTTGTATGTGTAAGGCCTGTATTTGAAGGTGAACTTAATTCTAAAGGTAAACAGTGTTTATGCTACTGGCTGATGTGTGTTATGTGCACTACGGTAAGGTGTTCTCTCTAAGCTGCCTGCACAGTCAGGTGACTTTGTTTATCACTGTGACACTGGCATGCTCATGAGGCATGGTTCCAGAGAAATGTGTGGGAATATTATTGACTGGAGCCCCACAGTACAGTGGCTGCTGCCTCATGAGTTACCACACACACACACACACACCTTCCTGTGTACCCAAAACAAAAGAGAAACTGGAAAAACCAAACTCTGAGTGACTCTGATGAAGCGAGCAGGTTGGATCTTGACTTGAAAGACTCTTAATGGCAGTTGCTTTGCCAGCAGCTGGTAGGTTAGCTTTGGATTGTCTTTTTCAGGGTAGTGCTTCAAAGTGTACCTTTCTATTCAAAGCTCGGACAAAGGCCAAGGCTGAAAAAAGCTGAAGTAAAAGCTCTTACTGTTCCTGTTTAAGCATACAGGCTCCAAATAGCCTCCAAGCAAACACGCAATTCCCCTTTACATATAACTTGGAAATCTAGTTGCAGTCACGCACACCCTTATTTGCGTAGTTATGTTAGTACTCAATGTTCCCAGGACTTCCCTGGCTCTTGGACCGATGCCTGCCTTTATCCAAGTCCTCATTCCTCCCATTCCTCCCAAACACAACCACAGATTGCTGCACTCTCTGCTCTTCATGTCCAAGATTCACAGCTCACTTACTGAAATACTGTAGCAAAAATGCAGTGATAAGAGCACAATAAACAGCTCTGTTTTTAGAGCGCAAAGATGAAACGAGGAAAACGGAAGAGGGAGCTGTGTGCCGACATGTGTTTACAAGTATATGACTTTGCTAAAGACAAGCCTGCTCTTGTGAGTTGCTTCCACAGAGTGCATCACAAATGCATCACAGAGTAAATACACTTTAGGAGGAAGCAAACACAGTCAGCTGATTGACGAGCTGGGAAAAAACAGAGTGGGTGAGCAAACAGGCACTTTGAGAGGACAGTCTAGTCAAGGTTTAACAGTTTCTATGTGAGGTGAGGGGAACAGTTAGAAACATGTGGTCAGCATGAGGCCCAAAGTTTCTGTGTGTCGTAGGCCGTAGAAAAGCAGATGATCATGACAATGGGGAGTAAAGATCAGAAACCAGCAACAGACAATAATGTGACAATAAAGGGAAGTTCATTCAGTAAATCCATTCACTGTTGTTCATCCAGTGAGAACATTCAGCAAGCAGGAACAAGGAAAAGAAATGAAACTGAGTGCGACTTGAAGCAGGTTAGCTTTTGCTTAGATAAACCGACCATGAAGGACGAGTCATGCGGTCACCTATTTCCTGTCTGACTGCATGATTCAGCCGGATGAGGAGGGTGAGATCTGGACAAAGTTCAAGGACACTTGATAACTTGACCACAGCACAGGAAGGAGGAATTTTAATTACTGTAAGCAGGTTTTACACCACCTGACTCATTCTAAAACTCCAGCTCGTCTTTGACGTTGTATGTTACCAAACACACCATTCAGTGCCCGCAGCCTTGAATGACGGCTGTAAATGTAAATGTTTGCTTTTTTTTTAGGGGGGACAACTGTTGAAATAGAGATTGATGGCAATCACAACAGGCTGTCATGTATATAAGAAGTTCTCATGGTAGAAACTTTGGCTCCTCCCCAACATGCTGACCTTTATTGCCCTTTTTTTGTGGGTTTTATGTATTTGGTTTGAAGCATTCTACTATAACATTCATACATAATTTGTGTCTCATGTTTTTGGTTTTGGTCTGATTCCTTTTAAATTCTCTTTATTGGACTATTGCTGCTGTGGTTGGAAATAAAAAAGATATTTCTGAACCCCACCTCTGTTCCAAATGACTGAAACTAAAAGAAACTTTTTAATGTTTAACTCCTGAGTCCAGAGGGGCTGAGTGAATCTTAATAAAAAGACCAATTATGGGTGGAATATCACTTTAACACAGCCGCTCTTATCAGCAAAGGCAATGACTGAAACTTGTGTAGGAGTTCCTATAAAACCTCAAAATGAAACTTGAGCACTGTTTCTTTAAGAGCGTGGGCGAGCATAGTGGAAGAATGTGAAGAGACTGCCTCACATTTTCTAAACAGAGACAGTCTGCAGACTCTGGCCTTTAATTAAAGCAGATGAGTGTGTGGGAGGCAAAAGCTGGCCAGTATTTCCCTCAAAAACATTGAAGGTGTGAGATTTTTTTGAAGGTAAAGCAGGGAAATTTTTCTGTGGGGGCTGATAAAGCACACAGACAGCAGAGCTGTCAGAAAACATGCTTTTCTGGCTGTGACCTGAGGCCTCATTGCGAGGAAATGACGGGAAGAAAGCAAACATGATAGCAGAAAAAACAAGACATTCAAAAAAATCATCTTACATGGTTGTATTTACATGTTGGCAGCCTGAGGCACATGCCTTATGCTTGAGACATGATTTGGATGGATATTTGATGAGTGTTATCACCATCCAGCCGCAAAATGATCTGCATATACTAGACAGAGAACTCAAATCGTGGCAAAAGTAGGAATGCTAGAACATTAGGTCATGGCCAAGAAAAGCATAGCTTTTCCAGAATTTTGGCACCACATGCCAGCAGATATATGTTTTAAATCTGCTTCAGGTCTGTCTGTCTCATCCTTGTTCTCCACAAAAGAAATAAACATGCATTAGCAAACTAGGGCATGAGCGAAAGAACGCATACTTTTAAAGCCGGGGAGGAGTGCTGCACTGAAACTCATCCAGAAACATAACACTGCGCCTGCTCTCTTTATGTAAGCTGCAGAGCCCCTTCAGGGTCCAGTGAAGGGCCCTCTGCATTCCTTCACGCTAAGCTCTTGTTTTTCTGAACACACAGGGGCCAAGGCTGGACTTCAGTGAAGCCTGCAAACGCCTCGGATCGCTGAGCTGTAATGCACTGCAGCTCATGTGCACTCCGGCCCTGTCCATGTGACAAAGACACCTGAGGTTCGTCATTACACCTGCAGGGACAGCAAACCGCCCTGCTCAGCTTTCTCTGATTGGACTTCAGGCTTTCAGCAAGAGCTGGAGCATACCCATGTCAAATATTTGCTGGTGTCACATGTGAAGACATGCTTCTTTTCTCTGAATGAAAAAGCACAGTCTATATTAAAAGTTGATGCACATTGTTTGTATTAATTTTGGTTATTTCAAACACATTTTTGTAAATCAGATATTTTCCCTCTGAGTCATAGAAATAGTGCATCTGTCTCTAGTGCTATTAAATATCAGCTCTCTGCAGTTCAACACAAGACTCTCTGGAAGAAATGAGACCAGGAAGCAGAAAACGAGACATCTGGTTAAAGTGTGAGAACAAAGACAAAGACATTTGGGAACATTAAGGCATCAGATGAGGAGAGCTTCTCCTTGAGTGTCCTTGATCACGTGCCATCATTGGCCTGAGAAGGAACTCTTAATGTCTATTATTAATCAGTGCTTGTTACACCATGTCGTCACATGGGACTGTTCTCTGAGGAACGCTTCTTCCTCTCTGTCTCACGCCTATCAGGTTTCATTGGCAGAACTTGATACAGTTTCAGTTAACACCTCAGTCCTACTGTCCAACCTGCATGTTTTGGTTGGAGGCTCAGAGGGCTTGTTGGGTCACAGAGAGCACACAACACATTAGGAAATAAAGATATGTGACACCACACCAGCTCGTGTTGCTGATATTTGCAGAGTAAAATGAGCTGACGTTAACATGACTGTGGTCAATATTCTCTACATTAATGACTGTGGATGAATGTGTGAGATAAGTTACAAGTTACTGAAAGAAGAAGTGAAAAAAATCCAAATATGACAAAGACACTCTATAGCAAAATAGCAAATGTTACTTTGCTTTATGGTACAAAATGCTGATTACTGTCCTACAGCACTGAGCCAGATGAATACAACTAACTGAATTTTAAATTCAAGTCAAGACAAAGGGGTACAATATACATACACTTAAAATGTGTAACAGTAACGAAATAAAATGAACACAATATTAAAAGACAAAGTAAAAATTAGAAATATAAAAATAAAAACAATAACAGAAGAGTGAAAGAGAAGATAAAGGACAAAAACCAAGATTACTTGTCTGACTGGGACTGAACGCCAAAGAATAAAGACAAGTTTTGAGCTTCAAGAGCTAATTCAGATATTTCAGGACTAAAAATATGAGTATGGAAAAGACTAAAGACCAAAAACCAAGGTTGTCTCTTTCCCATTTACTCACACTGGGTGTGATGTGTGTCAGCTTTGATCGTCTCTTATTTCTATTCATTCAGAGAAACATAAAACGCAGCACATTCAAGTCCAAACGCCCTGAAAGCAGCAGTTTGTTCTCACAGAGGTCAGATAACCTATCACAGATTTATCAGAGGAATCTGCTTCCCGTCAGCAGCAGCTGAGGTCACAGGACAAACATTATAAGTGCTGAACAATGATCAAAACATGAAGTACACATACTAGATCTGTGGCAGCAGAGGATTTTTACACAAATACACAAACAAGAAATGTTCAAACAAGATTTGTGTGCTATGGAATTCTGTATCACCTCCTTCAATCCGATACTTCCGGTGGTCGTGTTTCTGCTCGTAACATTTTAAAATAGTCAAGATGAATGACATCACTCCTTACTGAAGTGTGATACTTTCTTTCTGTGTCCTTGAACGTTTGTGTACGGCAGTATTTCTGTTTGTTTGTGTGTTTGGGGGTTGAAGTATGCACACAACACTGTTTATTCTGCTCATGTGCGTCATGAGCAGGAAGCTGTTGTTATAATAGTTATAATAAAAATTTACTCAATGTGCACTCCCACTGTGTTTATCCTCCGTGAAAGATGCTATGGCTCTGGAAGGAAAATTAAGCAACAACATTCCCAAAAAAAAGATGTTATGTTTTAGCTGACAACCCGAGGCGTTCATGGTGGTTTGTGTTTCACTGCCATCAAATATGAGGAGGAACTAAATCAGCAGCGACTGTTTGACAGTGCGTCATGTTGGTGGTTAAGGTCTGGCTCCAGTTAGTGCCTCCTGTGTTATCATACTGCAAATTTGAGGTTTACAAGGAGATAGATGAGGGGACTACGACCTTTTCATGTCTGTAACTATTAGTCTGGCTCTATTTTTCTGTATTCTCTCAGGATTAATATCTATGTATTCAAAGGTAACCAAATTCAGCAGCACGTCTGTCTCCCTCTAGAACATTATTTAAAGGTTATACTTATACTCTTGTGCTTTTTATAAAAGGACAAGAAGAAAAACTCATGACAAATATTCAGCACATTTTTAAATACGTTTAACACGTAGCACCTCATTCCAAAAATAGCATCTGGCAGCCATCTTTGTTTGGGTCGCAGAAAAATCTAGAAGAGAAAAAACATTATGGGGACCTTTCCTAAAAGAAAAAAAAAAAAAAGTTTGGATACTTTTTATCTTTGCATGAGAGGCAATAACTGGATTGAGCAAAATAAGGTAACTTTAAATGTCAATTAGTCTGATGGTAAATTTAAATCTGATGTTTTCCCTCTGACTGTTTTTAACTCTTTGAGTGGCATTGACATATATTATCCTTTTAAGTGTATATGTATGTGCTTTTGGTGGCTGGCACAATGACGCTGTGGTCAAATCGGAGTTGATGAGAGTCATCCGACTTCACAAATTCAGGGGTGTTCCCGTTGACACTTCCGGCTCAGAACTCGAGAATTCTGACTTCCGAGTAAAAATGGCACTAAGCCACAGAGATCAAAACAGGAAGTGGAGACGTCGGGATCAGAGAAACAATCAAAATCTGGGAAAAAAAAAGAGCTTTTGGTGAAACTAACTTCTACTCTACTTAAGCAACAAAAAAAAAACATTTTTTTTCATGATAAAATAGAGAGTTTGAGCTATTCTGTGTTTTCAGACTGATAGTACAAAATATGCTATGGGCCATGAAAGATGAAACTGAAAGATCAAAAACACTGAAACAAGGTACTTTCTGTTTTATGAAAGGACTGGCACTCAAAGAGTTAAAAGTGATGTCCTTCCATGTGACCTGCTACCTTCTGCAGATAACTGGATTTTATTTTATTGGCCTTCTAGCTCCTCAGACACGAAAATGTGTCTTAGAATGAAATAAGTGCATTAGCAATGATGCTGCTTAATTAAGTGAACAGAACCGAACCTGTGAATACTCCTCTGGTGTTCATGTGATGTGGCTCCAAAAACACAGACATGAACTGAATGTAAACACACCTTAGCTCACTGTTGAAGCAAGCAAACATAGAAATGCACAAACAACATTTCCTGCACAAACAGACTGAGATCAGATGACATACTGTATGGCCCATGGCAAACAGGCTGAATGCACATATCCTGCTGCTGGACACCAGATAGCAAGTGCTTGTCTGTGGTTTTACAAGGATTTTAATTATTGTTAATTTAGCACACAGCATTTTAGTACACAGAGGTCCATTGCAAAGCCTGTATTAAATTTATTCTTACCAAATAAATATATATATATATAATATCAATTAACAGCTTGGGCTTGATGCTTTTGTAGCACTTACGGTGTGCTACTGTTGTGCTAGGAACAAAAAAAGCTAAGCAATAATCAAGAGCACATGAGGTATGTCAATGATCTAGTTCGTTAACTGATAGTGATTCATCATAAATGCTTTACATCCACTCACCAAGATAATCCCACCGCCCACGCAGTCATTTCTCACAGAGTTTGATCCCAGGCGTTTACTGCCCTGATAAGCTGTCTTTCTCTTCAGTGAGAATCATATTCATATTTAAGCCAACATTCTTGGTAATGCCACATATTTAGCTTTGAGTAGGGCGCAACAGGCATTTCACACCTAATGAATGATAATGTAAATTAAACACAGCTCATTCAGTTCAGAGGATAAATTATCATTCATTATGAAATGATTGTACTTTTCTCTTAATGTTCATACAGTGTTTGAGCACCGATCAATCTCTCTGTTTATAAGTAAGCAAAAATTAACAGCATCATGAATCATTAACTCTCTTTTACTTCTGTTTAAATCCCCACAATTAAGCAATAAAAATCAATTGTTGATGTTGTAAAATAGGAATTATTTGAAGTGATAAAATATTTTTCGATGACGAGATGTTTCTCTCATGTAAGTGTTAGTCTGTCTCTCAGTGGTTGGTTACCTGACTTCCCTGCTGTCTGTGGCTCGCAACCTCACTGGTTCCTACTAAATCTGTAAAAATGGGTTTAGCAGGTTTTCACTGTCATTTCTTTTTAGTAAATATTGCTCAAACAGGAGTGAATAGTGCATTCCTTTGAGACGACTGGATGGGATTAGGCATTTTGTCCAGTGGAGAGTATTTCTGACAGAATAACAGTGGAACTGAATGAAATACAGCATCTTTGTTCATGTGAAATACATCAATGGCGCTCAAAGAGTTAAAGATTCTCAGCTTTATTCTCCAGGTCATTGCTCAAAGGCACTTCAAACAGGCACACTGGCTGTTTATGGACTCCATTTGGTAAACTGCTAAACCTCTTTGCTGGTTTAAAGGAACTTTGATTGAATTCTAGCACAGTAGGATTAAGATAATAAAACACTGGATTATGGCATCGACTGACAGTACAAAATATCAAAAACACTGATGATAACTCAAGAACCTGTGTGATGAGCATTCACGGTAGGATTTGAGTGGATTATATTGTTTTTTGTAAAACAGTGCTCAGCCTTTTCTGCCTGTGTGAAATGACTGCCTAACAACACAGGGATCGACACTTAGCCCAGCAGCTTTCTTTCTGGTAATATGACGGCAGCAGGCTGGAGCTGGCAGGCCTCTTTGTGTTTTTAGTTATCAGCTGAGCGCTTATTTTGTCTGTGCTGTAATCCCCCCATCACCATCCATGGGGGAGGTTGAAAGATTTCAGCCCTGACCCAAATTCACAGAAAGACAAAACAATAGCAAAGCTTGTAGAAAAGCCCCTAATTATATTTTTATAGGTGTGTAGGTGTGCTCAGTGGCATGAACGAGGGGAACTACACACTGAAAAACAGTCATCTGCTTTGTGAAACATTTATCAGAGCAGGGCAACACATAACACTTTAAAGGGATACGCCACCCCCAGGCCAAATTCAGTGTCTCCCCACAGTCCCGAGACCTAAATAAGTGTGTGAAAGCATTTTTCTGGCCACCCAGCCATTGTCCGAATTTATCAGAGCTGACCGCAGGTTGGTTCCGCGGCATAACTACATTCCTATGACCCCACAGAAATATTTTGGCCAAAGTGAATAAATGTACTCGATTTTCCCCCCAATTACTTTCCGTGTACTGCACATTTACTTCTAGTGAATGGCGGTGCAGATCACAACGCAAAGGGCTTGTCTTGTTCATTTTCTTTTGGGAACTATTTTTCGGTGCAGAAAAACACAGCCGACGCACACCACGGAACGTCATTGGGAAACCCCCACCCCCCACAACACTGCGTAGCCACCATCTTCCTGCTACAAATACCATGACCACAGAGTGACGTCTAATCATGTAATGGGTGTAATAATAGGCTACTTACTCTGTAGACAGCTGCCCATTAGGCCCGCTTGGTGTGTTTTTCCTTTTCCAATTCACTTTATCGCACCGGAAAAAGAAAGTGAGGACTGCGGGGTGAATCATTGCCATGAAAACCTCGGTAGTAGTGACACAAACGCAGCTATCCTCTTCAGTATTCCTCTGCATCGACGGTAGTGTTTCGCCCCACTCGGCACAACAAAAACACTCCATTTCAGTAGCCATTGGTTGGCATTCTCCACACTTACACCATGTGCTCTCCTGCGCTCATCTGGATCACCTGGAGTAACGGGAACTTCCAGTCTTCTCTGATCTAAAGCCCGCAACACCTCTTCAGTAAAGACTGGTTCAAAAAGATAGGGTCTGGGATTTTGGAAGTCCAAGTCATCATCTTCATCCGTAATGTAATCTTCCATCTCCAACAACTCTTATAAGAGCAACTAAAAGCTAGCCAGTGCCACGCAGTAGAAGGAAGCTGTTGGCCTGGTCCAGGTAAGCGACGCAGTGTTGTGGGGGGTGGGGGTTTCCCAATGACGTTCCGTGGTGTGCGTCGGCTGTGTTTTTCCGCACCGAAAAATAGTTCCCAAAAGAAAATGAGCAAGACAAGCCCTTTGCGTTGTGATCTGCACCGCCATTCACTAGAAGTAAATGTGCTGTACACGGAAAGTAACTGGGGGGGAAATCGAGTACATTTATTCACTTTGTGCCAAAATATTTCTGTGGGGTCATAGGCATGTAGTTATGCCCCGGAACCAACCTGCGGTCAGCCCTGATAAATTCGGACAATGGCTGGGTGGCCAGGAAAATGCTTTCACACACATTTAGGTCTCGGGACTGTGGGGAGACACTGAATTTGGCCTGGGGGTGGCGTATCCCTTTAACACCATGTCACTGTGGATCATACCAATAATACAGCTGAACAGTGAGCGCTGAGCTAGATGACATATAATCATATAATCCTCTCCTCTTGTTAGGATGACTTCTGTTCTTCTTGTTCTTGTTACTGTTCAAAAGAACTGAACTGTAGCTGGTAAAAAGCAATCACCACCACCTACAAGTAACTACACCTTTATAAAGGAGATCAGACAAGAGTTATGTGATAAATCTCCCCAAACTAAATGAAGGAAAATCTCAACTGATTACATTAGTTACATTACTTCTCAGGAATACTGGGGATATTTGGTTGGCTGGTTGAATGAAAGTTAGTCTCTGTCCAATAAACAGACTTCTTAAGTTACATTTAGTTTTTCCGCTGAAACTTCAGTCATGCCCAGGTGCCTTGAAGTCGAATTAAAGGGGAACTGCACTGATTTCACACATCAAAGTGTGTTTCCAGGTGTTGGGGACTGCTATTGCATCAGGGAAAATTGTTGTAGCCTACAGTATGAAGCACTTTGTGGCTCCAGAGGGAGCTACACAGTTTGCATCAAGTGACCATACTGTCAGTGGTCAAGCTGCATTGTGGGTAATGTAGACACCAGGTTTTGATAAGAAAGATGACCGTGTGGAGTAATACAGTATCTCTATTTTTGTAGGATCAGTTTTGATGTAAGAGGAGAGCAAAACAAAGCCAATAACATTATGACCACCTGCCTTATGACATGTTGGTCCCTCTTTTTCTGCCAAGACAGCTCCAGACTCAACAAACTGCTCTGCTCTGTGGTATGTGACTCCTTTCTATGTTCAGCAGCATTAACTTCTCTGGTCTGTTGGATCAGACCACCAGGACCAGCCTTCACTCCCCACCTGCATCAATGATCCTTGTACTCTCATGACTCTGTCTCCGGTTCACCACTGGTCCTTCCTTGGACCACTTTTGATAGATCCTGACCACTGCAGACCAGGAACACCCCACCAGAACTGCAGTTCTGGAGATGCTCTGATCCAGTCCTCTAGACATCACTGTTTGGTTCTTGTTGTCAAACACACTCAAATCCTGAAGCTTGAACATTTTTCCTGCTTCTAACATCAACTCTGAGGACTAAATGTTCATTTGTTACATTACACTTTATGTCCCAGGAGCCATGATGAAGAGATAATCAGTGTTATTGACCTCACATGGCAGTGGTCATAATGCCATGCTTGATCAGTATAAATGTTATCCAGCAGACACAGAGCAACATGAACACCCCATTGACCTTTTTCACAGACATTTTGGCTCGTCAAACCGAGAAAAGTACAGGGGTAAATAATCCAACATTTTCTTGTCCATATGATTTTTTTAAATTATTCCTCATTTGCTTGCTGTGAGACTGCTTTAGTAATTGAAAATGTCTGCTGTGAAGTGTGTTTATTGGTGAGAGCCAACTAGACTCAGCCAGTGGGAAATGTTTGAAATGATTCCAGGTTAAAATATAAAATATTGCTTGGTGGAGCTGTGATGGAAGCTTAGATATAATAAGTAGATTTTGTTTGCACTGCTGTCACAATCCAGCCACAAAGATTAATGATGCAAACAACATAAAGAGAACGAGAACACAAAAACAATGCAGGCTATGTTCTGTCAGGAAGCAGCTATGCTTCCCTATGTGATTCCATGAAATGTAATCGCATCCAAAACAACAAGAAGAAAACCTTTCATAACCGATTATCAGTCTTGTGCTGTCAGTGTCTAACTGGTTCACAACTGGTTTATTGATTTTCTATCTTTGCTGAAGACGTGCCAATATGTGCTAAAAAAACAAGTGACGCTTAATGTGAAAGCCCTCTAAACATCAACATCATGTGACCGTGGTCAGGACAGGTTAACGAGATCAGGTTAATCTTTTAACAGTTTGTCCTGCTTACTGTAAATGTGATGAGTGAAGCAGCCAAGCAAACATTTTACTGACCAGACGTCTGCAGGTAAATGAAAAACAGGTTTCACACTTGACCTAAATGTTTGTCCCTGTTCCATAGGCAGCTGACGTGCATTTCTAACATGCATTCTGGTTTTCCCTTCGCAGTTACTTTTGAGATTTTGCATTCAAAACCATCCCACACATTTTCTGAGACTATGGGAAAACATTTATTCCTAATAAAGACAATGTGTGTCCTGTTGAAAGGCCTGTGTTTAATCCTCAGTTTAGCTGAGAAGAGGTTTTCTTTTGGTATAGTTTCAGTTTTTCCTGCAGTGCTGGAAATGACCCCAAATTCCTTCCAAATATAATATGAAATAAACACCAGGCCTCAAGAGATGAGGAAGAAACATCAAGAGATATTCAAAACATTGCTCAACCATTTCAGGTGTGAACACCTGGGGTCATCCCTATGTTCACCGGACCCTTTTTTTTTTTTTTTTTAGAAAAAAAAGGTTTGGGTGAGAGAGCAGGGTGGGGGATGTAAAAAAAAAAAAAAAAAAAAAAAAGTGGGGAAAGGAGGTTAGGGTAAGAAAACTGGGTGGGAGGTCCTATGTTCCCCATGCTCATACAAAGAGGGGAACATAGGACACGGGGATCATAGACATGGTCCTAAACACTCAACACACCACACAACTTCTGTTCCTGTTTGGGAGCCTGAACCAGACTTCATTTAAAAAAAAAAAAAAGGCACAAAGAAAAGTTCTGACTTGGTTTGATTGTCAAATTATCCAAACTGTGGAAAGGGTTAGGCTCTGGGTTTGTTATGGCTGCAGCACTGACACATGCCTGACAACCTGAAAATGTGTGGCTTTGCTTGAGCAGTAACTCTGGACCGCCGTGATTCATCTTCAAAAGGGTCTGTGCTCAGTTTTTGCTGACTGAGTGCTGATCCCAGCTTCAGATGAGGGGAGAAGTATAATTATCCTGCTGGTCATGAAGTCATCTCTTGAACTTCTCCTCCTGATATTGCTACATATCCATCCATTCAGCCATCTCCATGGCAAAAAACATGTGATCCAAAGACGCATGACTTGAAGTTTGCAATGGCTAATGACAATCGGTCATATGCGCTGGGTGCAGCCACGCTATTCCAAATGACCACATAAACAGATGACTATCAGCAGCACAGTTGTTATTTTTCTCCACAAACACAATGCCTCCCCTCAGCTGGTTTCAATGGCGTTTGAAGCACAGAACTCCACAGATTGTTGTGTGGAATGTTGGAGGCGACAGACGTCAACAAACCACCATCAATGCTCAGCAAACATGTGGTCTCCAAACAAAAGGTGAAGGTGGGTGGGGTGGGGGCTAACAGGTTGTAACTGACACTGGCCGTTTGACCCTCCACCCACCTGACTGCTCATCCAGACATAACAACATCACACCTTGGAGCACTGAGGTCAAACATGCCCAGACCTGTCACAGTTTGACCCTGAAATACCAGAAGTCAATGGAAGACAGACACCTTGCCACAAAGTCACGCTGCTTCTGCAAACACGACGCAGGAGGTAGCATAGCAAAAGTATCTTCTGTCACAGTTCATGCGGGTTCAGCCTGTATAAAGGAAATAGGTGACCTACATCTCAGATGTTTTTCACCCACTTTCATAGTTCCCTAACAACCGTTTCGCCAACAAAAGGACACAACACGAAAAGGCTGGAATTAGCATCTCAATGCAATGGTCATCCGCCAGTTTCAAATGTCAGTTTTCTGATCAGTTTTGAAGTTTTAATGAGTCAGTTGATGTGTTTATATGTGCAGAAGAAACCTGATTATTGGTAGATGTGATTAAGGCAGGCAATGAGAAGCTGTTTACTGACACTACAATAATCAGTTTAACATGTGGTTACAAGCGGCTGGTCACAAATCAGATGTTACCTGAACCACCTTTTTTTAACTAAAGCATGCATTTTGGGCTTCAGCTTGAGTCCTTTCATTTGAATATTGAATATTTAGCCCAGAGCCACTTAACAGGTTGATCAGTCCTTTGTCTTTGTCTTTTACTCATACTATTTTAATCTGGTCTCTTTTGAACATCTCATTGAAGAAATGAATGATTTGCAGTTCAACTTACAACATAAACCCAACAGGAAGTGGCTTACTTAAGTGCATATTAACGCACAGTTATCACAAAATGACTGAAAAAGACGAAGAAACTCAAGGTCATCTGTTTTTCTGTCCTGGAGCGTTCAGTCACATGGTACAGTTGGTCATCTGATGATGATGATTGTGATGCTTTTTCTGGAAGTTGGACATTGGGCAGGATCATCTGGCAGATTCCTGCTTACTTTTCGGGCCAATTCTCTTATTTTTTTGTATTCTGTAAATACTGAAGGAAGATTTGTATGATTTTCACTGTGAACTTGGGTCGAAGCAAGGAAATACAGAGTAAAGACAAGAAAAGAAAGAAGCAAAACATGGCCATGTTTACTCTCGATCAAATGACAAAAATAACTGAATATGTGCCGGTTAACACAGAGGGGGTGCGGCATTTATTCTTAGACCCAATGTCCTGATACTTCCTTCCCATCTGTAATAAGCTGGGCATTATGCTGAGAACATCATGCCTTCCAGACTAAATGCTGGTTTTGGTACTAAACTGATCTCTCAACTGTGGAACAAAACAGGGAAAGCCTCCAGTGACCTACTGCAGGGTCAAAGGCCTGCTTCAGAGTACACTGTGTACTGAGAGCGAGCAGACGGTTACAACTCCAGCCTGAAAACAGAGACGACACAAAGCTGCCATCTCACAGCTAAGGGGTGTGAATACTGCAATATGATCATGACATTCACATCACAGAAAAACAAAGATGTTTAGAATACAAGCAAATAAAGAAACATCTTCACCGACTTGACCACCATTGGTGTGACAAAGCTGTTTCCAGGGGACGCTAAAAAATGACGCACATCTGGGACGCGCTTGTTGTTGCCAGGGTTTGTGGCTCATGGATCACTGAAGTGGTGCCGTTGGAAAGTGAGCAAAATGTATGTTTTAACCCTTCACTCTCACATATCATTACAGATATCTGCTGTTAATGTAGTGTTAGCCTTTTGCTTATTGTTAGCCTGGTAATTCAAGTAATCTGACAAGACACACACAACTAATGATAAACAAGGCAAGTTAACAATTACAAGTTAATGATTACTATCAGAACCGGTATGAGGGGATTTCACTGATACGACTAATAAAATGAATCATTTCACTTTGCTTTATTTGTGTGTACATGTTATACTGTCTTCAGCTGCCTGTTCTTTTTTTTTTTTTTTTTTTTTATTATTACAGACATATTGCCAATATCCAAAACTGAAATATTACCCCCCCCCCAAAAAAAAGAGCTTATATTTATTAATCAATACCACTGATGGATATCCAACTTAAAGAACTGAAACCATGGCAACAGAGGTGCCTCAGCCCTGCGCACCCCCTTTCAGTGTTGACAGTTTCTGCCATTGTATGTGTATGCTACTTACAGTACAGCTCATTTCTGTATTCGGTTATGTTATCGGTGGTGTAGTGGTTAGCACTGTTGGCTCACGACAATAAGGTACTGGGTTCGATTCCCGGCCCGGGGGCCTTTCTGTGTGGAGTTTGCATGTTCTCCCCGTGTCTGTGTGGGTGCTGGAATAGGCTCCAGCCCCCCACAACCCTGTGTGAGGATAAGAGGCAGAAACTGGATGGATGATTATTTTATCATCTATATGCATTTTTATTGTCAAATTGGTGAAGAGTTTTTTCCCTATCTGGAGTGTATTGAGCTCTCAGGGCCACCATACTTTTTGCTAACTATTTAAAGCATAAAACTATTCACTGTCAATGACACACAGGAGCTTTATGGTAATAACCATCAACAGGCTGGTGGTGATTGTGTCAGCCTGGGATAGGTGGCAGCTTACTGGCTATTGTCTACCAAAGAGCACTATCACACCAATCTGTAATCCTATTAAGATGTTATTTTCCTCCTAAACTCTAATATGGAGTAACTGCAGGCCGCAGTGACAAAGATACTGTGGCCTGCAGGTCACAATTGCCAACATGGATAAGCTGTCTATAAATACTGCACTATGGTCATCAGTCAAAGAATAAAGTTTCAAACGACAGGATGACTTGGCTAAGAAAAGAACATGACACATCACCCAGTGAATTACATATGATACGTGATAAGTAGACACATGCCACAACTTCAGAGTTTAGACTGTGGCGATGACGAATGAGCCCTTTGACCTGTGACTATTTCAAAGCCTCTATTTAAAACTATTTTTCTACACTGCATCCCACAGCTCAATAATGTTCCAACAATAGCCAGCTCGTAAAAATCTATGAAAATAATGGCAAGCCATTGGTATGAACAGTGAACACACGCACACATTATTGTTGGTCAGTGCAGCCTTCAGTCTGTGGGCCACAGCCCCACTGTACTGTACTTTGTAATTTCCACAATATGCCTCAGGTACAAAAATAGGTGAGTGAGATTAAAGCATAAAAAAACAATTTTTTTTTCTCTCTTTTGACTGACTCACACAATATGATTTGTTTTGGATTATTTATTAGTTAATTGGTTTATAAAAAGGCCAGAAAGTCCAAAGTTCAATTATGTTTCCTGTGAATTACTTATTTTGGCGTCTATGATTTGCATATCATAATAATATTTAAATATTGTGTAAATATTTGACGAGCATGACTATTTCAGAGCAACCAAACAGGAGAACATATTTCCATCAGCCATCATAATGAGTGGATGATGCAAATCAAATCAGCAATTTAGCCTCCTCATGTGTCAGACCAGGACAAATGAGCCTGTCTGCTGTACATCAAACTAGATTAAAACCAGCAGAACGTTGACATCCCTGTACAGACAACTGCAGGAATGAGCAGAAGGCAAGTATGTAATTCAAAATCATAGACATAACAAGGAACAATGTTTGCAAGTTTTTCCCCCTTTTGTTTTTTTTCCCAGTCGTATATGCAAATTTCTGCTTTTGCATAAAGTTTTATGGACGTGGCCCTTGTTGTCCAACAGGTGCTTCTAGGGAAAAACAAACTCACACAGAGGAAGTGGAAGTTTCGTGTGTCAAATTGCAGAATCCAAATATTGGAATAAGAACTGAGGCGTTGGTGTTTGCAGCTGCAGATGTGCACAAAGTACACTAACTCTTTAAAATCCTGCACAAAAGTAAAAACCTGACTGACTGTGGGCCACACTAAGCGACAAGTGATCGCTGAAGCACACCAACAGCTTAGCACCAAACAGGGAGGCAAAATGGTGTTGAAATTTGCATGAAAACGTCATTGTGACACTCAAAGAGGGACGCCTCCATGTCTTGCCAGTGAGGCACCTTTAAAACTTATGGAGATGTTTCTCAACTTTTTGGGTCTGTTTTTTTTTGTTAGCACTTACTCAAGAACTTAATCCGACAAAGTGTGCTTCCCATTTGACACAGCGTTTCTTAAAACTGCGTAGACTTAACCTATCTTTGCATCTCAGGGTCAGAATTCGGAGTATTTGCAGCCTCTAACCAGTAACTCTGCAGCTGAGCGCCCCCGTTAAAGATAAACTTGTGCGTCAGCTGACTTCCCATAAACGGCTGCTTTTTTTAAATGAAGGGGAGGGCTGTTGCTACGGGGAAGTGGAGAGGCCTACCAACCAATGCTCTGTCTGAAAAAGGCCGCTCCTCAAGAGCTCAAGTTACTACAAACTGCAAATGAAACTGCATCAGGGTGGTTTATGTGGGATTGAACAACTTTGAGCAACAAAACCTGAAAAAAAATGCATTTCTAAATATTAAGAAATATTCTGTAAAGTTTGAATTTCTCAGAAAAGTGTGTCAAGAAGACAGACTTCCCTGTTGCAGCCATTAGAAAGACCACATCCCTAAAATACCTGCAGAGATCCATTTCCTTTAAGTTCATGCTTAATGCACACAAACTGTGAGCTATGTAGGTGTGGGGCTGAATAGTCCTAGGCATCCTCTGGCAGGATCCAGGCTGAATATAATCAATACTCCCTACAGGATCTGAATGTGAAGTATGTGTGCACACAATGGCTTGAAAACCACTCCTTAAAAACAATCCCATGATTGGAATGTGTTCACCTATCAAGGCTTCAGCTGAGAGGTTCAAGCATTACCAGCTGCAGCTGGAAAATGTGAAAGCTCAAACAAAAATTCTAGCAAGCTCTGTAGTTTTGTTGTTGCTGACAACTTCCTCAACTGTGCTGTTTCTTTTCCTGTAAAAGATAACTGACCTCATATAGTGTGGGGCACAAGCACAAATGGTGCTCAACTTTATGGCAATTTAGAGTTGCTGTGATGTGTTATTAATAAGCAAGTTCAACTTAAGGCTTTAATTTTCTAAGAAGAAAAGAAAATAGCATACACACTTTCAAAATTGTTCAAAGAATATGCACACTGCATATTCAGCCCTTAAAACACCGCATTACTATTCTCTGCACCTTCAATCCCACTTGTGGATGGTGCAAGCTGCTCTAGAAAATTGCCTCAGCCTCAATTCCCCACTGAGGAGCAGCCTGTTCTTCACTATGAAGTGTGCAGGGGTAACCAGGGTGGTGGCGGTGAACATCATTAGCTGCAGAAGGACATGGGGAGGTCTGCTGTGGATCATCACCATGGAGAGACTTGACTCCCATTTCCTCATAAGACCTTGATGAGTGTTGTGTTTGTCCTGTAACCCGAGACAACGGAGGATCTGAACAAACAAGGGCGCAGCCACACATCATCACCAAGGATTCCCCTGCTTGAGGCTGGATAGGGTCTGCACTCTGATATTAGATGACTCGTCTTGCATATCCAGATTAATGTCACAGGTTAGAATACACCACAGATGGGTGGAATAGTCCAGTAGAGTTAAATGAAACCCTACCCAAAATGGACACATGAACGTCTCAGTATCCATCAAATAGATCATGTTTAAGTGTGTTTTATAAATGTCAACCAAATGCATATTGGACCAAATTGTCTGTTTCTAGGTGGCTTAGACAACTTTGCAACCCAGGAAGTAGACAGTGTTATGCAATTCTGAGGATGTTGTGAACTGTTTTTACCCCCAGTTTCACAATCTAGCCAGTGCGTTCAGCTGTTGTGCACCAGCTCTTTTGCAGATAGCACACTGCTGCTGCAACTCGCAAAACTGCGGCTGCAGGCGACACTTGCTGGGTGGTGGGAGGCGCTGCCACAGCCTCATCAGATTTCTAGGAAACGACAGCCATCTCTCCATCTCGGTGTTGTGGTGTGAATAAACATCAAAAAGGCTGAGAAGTGCAGAGGCCTTAAGACTTAAAGCGAGCTGGTTTCATTTCAGCACTAGAGAGCCAGTTTGAGTGTAGATGTAAACCATGTCTTCAGCAAAACTCACTTTACAGTAAGACAGTATCAAAAGGTCAAACCATGTGAATTATATTTTTTTATTGTTTCAACCTATACAGATGTGTTAGCTTACAACCGGATCTGTATTACCAATCGTTTGCTTTCTCTCACTGAGGATTAAAATCCTCTCCCAACCACTTGTTGGCTCTGGTGCAGTCGACCAGCACAATCTGTACTCTCCCAGCCTGCAGTCCTTATTCATTTCTTCCAACAGACTCAAACTTTCCAGGGCTGCTGCTCACATAAAAGTCCTGTATGTGGTTGCTTCCCATCTCCTAGTGAAGATCCAACATTTTCATAACAAGGAAGTAGCGCTACACTCAAATGCAAATCCCTCCCCCCTCCTCCCATCAAATGGTTGAGGTGTCCTTACAAAGGATCCAGGGGTTATGACTGGGCTCTATGGAAATGGGCTTCATGACTAAACGTCATGGAGACAACGCAGCTTTCCCTTCCTGCTTTGGCCTGGGGCTTACTGACAAAAACACCATTACAGTCAGGCATTTATGAACTATTAGAAACAAACTAGTAAATAGAATCAGGTGGAAATTAAGCAAAAATCAGGTCAACTGACTGCCCACAACCTTTTTTTTTTAAATTTGCATAGACATTTATTAGAAAAATAAATTTCTCTGTAATTTAAATAAACCCTTGTTGTTAGAAGGTTGACTGCTGTAAATAAAGTCCGTCCATTTATGTCAACAACAAAACAATTGTACTCAGTTGCTGGGGTGGAAGGGAGCCCAGTATATGTCCATCAAAGTCCAATTTCAATGTGGAGGAAATGTTGTCATGAGAAGAGGCATCCACCATGTGAAAACACGTCTCAGAGTGTCCAAAAAAAAATTCACCTGATCAACAGGGCCAGTGTTGCCCCAATACCAGCAAATCCTGCAAAGGCCATGAGCATGTTCCTCACCGTGGACTCTGGGTCTGCTACTCTAAAGAACTCGACAAATCCATCCTGGAGAGAAACGATTAAAAAAAAAAAAAAAAATTAGATGGGAATCTGAGTGAAGCAAGGGGACACTAATGCATGATCAATAACTAGAGACATTGGCTTTGTTGCACAATGAGGTTATGCAACCAGTACGTTCTTTCCATACATCCGGTCATTCAGCCATGAATCATAACTCACCCAGGCATTGTTTTTGACCAGCCAGTCCCGCTGGTCTGTCAGCAAGTATGTGGAGATCTCCTGCCCCACCAGATCCACACAGTTCTCCCGGCCTTTCTCCTTCAGGTACTGACAAACCACCGCCCCAAAGGCCACCAGGCTGGCCACACGACCCCAGTTGGTGGTTCCGTCTGCAAAGAGGCTCTTGGCTACTGCACCGACAAAACTGACATCATCCCTTCTGTCATCCAATGACAATTTGTTGATCATACCTAAAATAAAAAGAAGTTCTGGATTAGAAATATCTTCCTTATACATGTACTGTAATATTGGTAGGGATAGAAATTCAATTTACAGTTTATTTCAGTGGAAGTTCTAACTGGACGACTGCTGAATTACATTTGACTTAAAGCTCCTATGCCTTCAGAGTAAAATGGCTCCTGCTGTCTGTTGTGGAAAAATAACCGTTGTGAAACACAGCATGTAGCTCGAGAAGCTGCTAGAAATTGGGGGCAATTCTCTTTGAATAAAATCCATACGTAGTCGCTACCTACCATTGTATGCGTATCTGTGTTTGTCCAAAACGTCCTCAACAACTCTTTTCATTGTTGCTAGTGCTCTACTTTCATTCCACTGAGATCTTGAAAGTCCCGTAAAGTCTCTCAGGAAACGGCCAATGAGATGCCTCGTGTCACTTTCCAAGACTTCATCCCCTGCTGGACAGCTGCTGACGTTGTTCTCACTGTCTGACTGCGACTCCAGAGTGTAGGGTAAAGAGCGGTCGTCGCTGTCCTCGCTGTTCTCCCGGTGGTTTTTTGTTGCATACCCATTTGTTGAGTTCACTCCCAGGTTCTTGGGCCGTTGTGGGGTATCACTTGACACCACATTCCCGCTGTGAGAGTCTTTGGGTGAGCCCATGGCTATCTGTGCTCCTGAGTCGTAGTGCATGGATCCCCCAACGACTCCATTTTGAGGAAAGATAAAACAGCTCATGACTCCGGTCGTCATGTTCAACGCGGCGCGCTTCGACGTCGGAATGATATTCATTTGGATGGTTCGCTTGAAAATGTCGCGTACTTGTTTTCTGGAAAAAAAAAAATGTAATGGAAAAATACTGCTAGCCGATGTAAAACAATAAGCTAGCCTTTCCTCCGACGCTCACTCATTCCCCATGGCCGTGTGGCAGTGAAACGGAAGTGAAGCGCGTCCCATGTATTTATTTGAGTGCGTCAGGGCGTCTACGTCACACGCTGCGTCACAGACTTCCCCAAACAAACGGCTTTTCAAACTGTTCTGGGGTGCGTTTCCCAAATATAGACGGAAGTTAGCATTAAACCAGTAGTACATAGTACTTCCGAACGACCAAACCTTCCCTTTCCGACCGTTTCCCAAAAATCTCCAACTACCGTCATACTATGTAAGTTGTGCAGTTTCTGACATATAAGTCAATAAATTGAAAATATAAAATATAGACATCTACCTTATATAGACCCACAGCTTCACGTATGCTCTGGTGGGATAGGACAGCAGTTAAAACATGAGCACTATACGGTGTCAATATAATATTTAGCCAGGCGTGGGTTCAATTCCCCCTGAGAGCAATAAGGTATTTTATTTTTACTGGCAGATATGATGTAGCCTAGTAAAATTTCTGACAATGTAATCGTTTACCAAGTTGTGTTTTTGTAATATTTGTGAAGCTTTAACATCACTTGTTCGTTAATTGTTGGTCACTACCTTATTCAATTGGACTGCTTTAATGATGACTTATTTTCAATCCTTTTTCATATAAGATTTTATGTGTAAGATAAGATCTTATGTGTGACCGTGTTACACACTTTTATACTTCTGTTTTTCTTTTTTTATCTCATAGTTTATCAATTTGCATCTTTCCACCTCACCTGTGAGGTGAAAGTTAACGTGACATCTTTCATTCATGCTGTAGGTGGGGCTCATGCATCACATGGTGCCCAATCCTGACAACAAGCAGCTTACCAAGTTAGCAACGATCGTTTTGGGAAACGCACGTTAGTTTAGGTCCGTTTTTACAGTTTTAAGAAAACAAACAGTTAGCAAAAAAACAAGACCCAGTGTTGTAATGACTTTAAAGCTTAATATATAAAACAGGAGGGCTAATACTGGTAATTATTTGAAGGTTATTTTTGTATTTTTCCATGACATCAATAATTTAACTGGGGACACTACCGGAAACACTCCCAACATTAATTAATAGTAATAGCAACAACAATAATATCATCAAGCATAATTACATAACCAAACGCTATATAAGCAACAATAGTATTATTATTGAGTTTAAATCAGTGGACTTACACAAATACTATGACATTGTATTTGGGGATATTTTAAGATAAGATAAAACCTCATATAGCAAAATCATTTGACCAGTTGATGTTTCGATAAATGGCACTGGATCCTACAAAAATAAAGTAGTAACCTTGGCTCTGGGTTGTAATTTACATTAAATTTAATATGAGGACATACTGCGGACGAGTATAAGGGTGTATGGGCACATTTCCTCGAGGTTAACAGCTTTCTGACAGTCATTTCTGGAGTATGCCAGGAATGCTAGAAAAATCCAGTCTCTTCTGTCCTCAACCAAGAGCCACGTTACAAATAAATGCTTGTGCTTCCCCCTAGTGGCCAGAGGGAGGTACTGCATTCAGCACCTCCCACGTTTGCCCACAAAATTCAGCCATGTACAATTCAATATGAGAAGAGAACACCACCAAAACACAAGGACATTTCATTAATGTAAAAGTTTATTTCAAATACTGACAAAAAAAATCTTATCACCTATTCCCACACATCTGAAACATTCCAAGTACTCCTGTACTTTCTGAAGTCTTAAAATCATCCTTGTGTTCTCCAGTCATTCTTTTATCATGTAAACCTTATTATGTATTTTATTTTCTTGGAAGCAAGGACGCCCCTGAATTCCCTGCAGTTATCTTGGGCCAGGATGAAATATACTAATTATGCAGTAAGAGAACACAAGAAAAAATTGACTTGCAAAAACAACAAGAAACGGATAAGGTAAAAGCAGCACAAAAGTACTTCAGAGCACACAGCCTGTTATTCTTTTACATTCTGGCACGTGTTTATATATCTGAACAAGAGACACCCTGTATGTTGGGTTTGAAACGTACCCTGCCATTTCCTCTCATTGAACCGCTCTGTACAAAGCCAAACATCACGTAGCATTCAACAGCTCTTGTCCACTGCTGTTTTGTAGAACACATTGTAGCTTATTCACCCATTTCTTTTAGCACTTTTTTTTTTTTTTACTTTTTATACACACAAAACTGTAGGCATTTATGATGCAAAATTGTCTGTTCTTGTCAATCAAAGTGACACAAAGCATTCCAGACTTTTCTGTCTCTGTCCAGACCAAAAGTTGGATCAAATTCAATAATGCACCTTTATAATTTAGTGGTAGACTGAGATTTACCACAGTCCAACAGGAGCGATAGGACTCTGAAACAGAGCTACTCAGGTAGAATCAAGAGGACAAGTGTTCTTTACAGGGTATCATCTCTTAGATTTGTCGTTGACTTAATCAGCAGCATTTACACATATTTTCATATGATACAGATTCACATAGCCTCTGCAATTCCCTAATATATAGCAGAAGTTGAGTTAAATTGAAAGGAGAGGAACCATTGAATCAGAAAATAGCTTGGGCTATGAAAGAGTGAAAAGCAGGTGGGAAACAACACAAAAATCCCTTCCTGTCCAAGTCTATTTACAATGACTGGAACGGAGAAAAGCAGTGCATTCACACGCCATAACAAGCACACACATACAGGTCAGTTCTCTTTCGCCCACTGCAAAATTTGACACATTTTAAAGTCTTGATGAAGAAGGAGTGAGGTTGAGAATGCAGATGGTGCATGCACCCTGCTGTCACCTAGCCTACAGAGTGGACAGTGTGTTTGTGAAGGTTCCCTGTAGCAGTATTATACAAGGAAGCTGATTCTCAGCTGGCGCCGTCGTCCAGTTCAATTTCTTGTGGGCAGCGTGCATTCAAAAGTCTGCAGATTTAATGATCTCACCATTCACCTCTCTCTGAGGTCGAACCACATTAAACGGGTGAGATTAGAGCGCAGAACACACTCTCTCACTTTGGCCCCTCGTCGTGTGTTATAAAATCTCTCTCTGCTTTGCCAAGTGTTGGGAGTGAGCGTATCCTGGAGGCATGCAGTGTCCCACTTTAAGCCTGCGATGACGATCTTGGGAGCTGAGGCGACACCTGTCGTTACCAGGTCACCTGCTGTTTACCCTCGGACACCCGAGATCAAAGACCAGTCTGTGTGGTGAGTCAAGTTTGTTCTGCGGGGTGCTGGTAGCTGGAGCAGGTCTAAACTCAGGCTGGGGTTTAAAGAAAGCAAAGCAGTAGTATTTGTTTTTTTTTTTTGTTTTTTTTCCCCGTTGGTGTATTAAAATATGAAGGAACCACTGTCTGACTGTGATAAGCGGTATATTCTCCAAGTCTTAAAACACACAGAAAACCATCTCCAACAAATGTATATGACTTTAACAAACTTAGCTTGATCAAGAATAACTTTTTTGGTCAGTCCCAAATGTCTGAAAACAATTTTCACAGTACATGCCATAAGAGGACACCGCTGTCTTTTCAGTGGGACTTTTGTAATCTGATCTAGAAGTCTAGTTGAAATACGTGTTTGCACGTGACACTGAAAACCTAACTTTTAGTGTTGTTTGGATCTATGTCTCAAAGATGATATGAAAGTAAAAACGTGAACACTTTTCATTCCTCCGTGACATCCAAACACAATGCAAGCCAGACCAGCTTTGGGCTGGGTGAGACGATTAGATGACACTCACAATAGAAAGACGAAGGAAACCACAGCCTGAAATTTGGCTCACATTGTTAAAGCACTGAATTTCTGAGCAACAAATCCCAGGATGTCATCCTAAGTGAGTCGATTTACCATTTACTGTTTCTCTTAGGCATGTTAGCTGGTCTGGTCTTCAAAGCGCCAAGCTTATCACAAATTAGTGTTTGTGTACTATTTACAGAAGCATATATTCTATGCAGGGTGCTTCAATATGCCCACAAATCTTTAGGCTCTTAGTAAACACGCGTCTTGATGCAACTCAATAGCGACCAAACTAAGACTGAACTCTAGTTTGGCAAGGTTCCCAGCCATTAAAAATAATACAAGGAACACTCAGCTGGCTCTTGTCCTGGGCTGCTAGCAGGAGCGTGTGTGCATGGATTGTCAGGACAGCAAAAAGGAAAGGATGGAAGAAAGGAAGTGTGACGAGGGAATATTTTAGGGCTTTTGTATGTTTGTTTTGATACTTCCTATCACTAAGCAGACATCCCACTCCCGTTTAAACAAAAAAAAAACCAAGAACGTTAAATTTTTTTTTGTTACGTTACAATCATGCAGCATATTTAGAGAACAGGAGCAAAGGGAGTTAAGAATTAAAGCAATATGAACAGAGAAAGAAAAAGTGGTGCTTCAAATCCGTTTGGCTGAGCTGCAGCAGATGACCTCAGGTTTTCGTTCAACACAAGGTGGCCAAAGGATGAGATGAAGCCTCATTTCACTCCCCTCCCACTTCCAAATATGGTGTCAGCAATGCTAAGAAACTGTTAAGCGAGGCAGCTGACCCTCACAGATTTGGTGTGCGAGTACTTATTCACATACATCTTCCAACCCCTCACAAGGAAGCCAGCCACCAGCATAGAAAGGGAACATAAAGAGCAGAGAACAAGCTGCAATCATGGTTCCTAACTCCCATACACACACATTATTTTGGTGTCAATTAGGATGCAAAAAACCCAAAACAACAAAGCATACTATACAGACTACAAAGTGCATTAACTCACCCCATCCAACCCCTGCCCACTGACACACCTACTGTGATGCATCTTGGAACACCAAAAAACCAAGACATAAGGGAGGCGGTGGAGCAGAGAGCGCAGAGGGGGCAGAGCTGTGCGTGGTGGGAAGGCAGAAAAGGCTGCGACCTCTGTCCGCCACCTGAACCTCCCACCCCACTCCACCCGCATACAAGCAAATGGGAGTTTTAACTTAGACAACTCTGCCCGACATGTTAAAGCCAGTGGTGCCTGGGGATGGAAAGGGAAGAGAGGGGAGAGGATGGATATAGTGGAGACACGGGTGAGGAGGAAGGACATTTGACGGGAGCCCCAGAGGGGGGTGATGGTGCTTCTAAGACGACAGGAGGCTAGCCGGCTAGCTTGCTGGTCACCAAGGACGACTTCCTTTGAGGCAGGTCCTGCGGTGTGGGAATGTGGTCGCCAGTCACCAGGTTCTTGTCAGGCCCCGCCACGGGAAGCTTTTTCATCTTGGCCTTGGCCATGTTGTAGTCACCTGAGTCAAAGTACTTTTGCTGTGTGAAAAAAGAGACAAGAGGTGCTCACAGCTTTAGAGAAATGCTGCTCACTGATTTCAAACAATGCAACAAAAACAAGCTGCAGTTTTCAATAAGACAATATGGATTTGACAGTGTGTCTGTACTATTGAAAACAATACTCTGCTATCAGTCACATACTGGCTCTGTAGAGGACCCTTCCTGATGCTATTAGTAATAAGAGACGAGAAGGAAAAATCATTCTATGCAAAAATGTATTCCAAAGTTCAGTCAGATCTAATATGTGCTTCTTGTTGGGCCTGTGGCTTTTCCTGCTGCAGCCTTCCACAGAGGCCTCCCCATTTGTTTACAGGGACCACCACAGTGTCACAGAGTAATGGCAAAGCTGAACTTGCACGAGCATGTACAAAATACTCAACTGGTGTGGACAGTGTACATTCAACCATGATGTACGATTAGCCACGGAGACCATTGTGACCACTGTGCTCTTCAGTTCAATCAAGTTGTTATGTTTATGACTTTTTAGTTAAATGTGAAATTCTCTGGAATACATTTCTGTACACTGGGAATGTGGAGTTTGTTCCCAATCTCTGGGCTATGCTCATAGCCGGTACGGACAGGAGAAATTATTGATAATGTATCAAGATGGACTTGGAATGTAACCGATTGTTTGAACACAAAAGATGAAAGGTTGCAATTATTTCACTCTTTAATGGAATGATCAAGTGAAGTATGGTATTGTGCAGAAAACAGTCTCTAACTTTTTGATGTCATCAGTCTTATAGGAGTTATTTTATGATTAAGTGCTGCAATTTACTTCCTGGCTTTCACCTCTGCCTGCCTCAGCTCCTCCTACTCCTGGTCAGTGATTTCCCAGAATGACTTTCAACGATCTCCAGAGGTGTAGGTTTTCTCTATCATATGCAATATGTGTAGGTGGAGAGAGCCGTGCTGTTTTCCAGACAAGGAAAAGTGCCATACCCCACCATTCTGTTTAAACTACAAATAAAAAACCTGCCAAACAGGCTGTTGTGTTTCACATGGCACCAATGAGATTGCTTTAGTTTCTGTGAGCTGAGGTTCAGTCGATGGGAGGGTAGCTCTAGAGGCCTTTGCTTTTTGGTTGTGAGGGACACACTTGTCATGTTTCAGGTGACAGAAATATTTTGTCCAAAACAACTCCAGAGTAGCCAAGCCAGAAACATTTCAATGTGATGCCTATAAAATGTAAAATAACATTTAAAAAAATGGAAAACTCATATAAGGGACCGAAGGAAGGAATTTTGCTGTGACCTGGTCACCTACCCCTTTCTGTAGTCTCTTCATCAGGAAGTCTGAGCCGCCAGGCTTCTGGCCCAGACAGGGGTACTTTGCCTTCAGCTTGGCCTCCTCTGCCTTCACAGGGTTTGCATTCTTCTCCTGGGAGTCCTGTGGAGACATGAAACATACAGACATAAACACTCCTGCTTTTGCAGAAATCAGGGCCCCTTCAAAGCATCAGCCAATCAGCCAAAAATTTAAGCATATTAGGAACAGTTGTTTATGTGACAGGCATTCATATAGTCATCTTACAAATCTGAAAAATGCTGCTTCTACACAAACAAAATTCCTGCAGCAGAGCCTACAGTGATAGACAAGGTCACCTCACTCATCAAAAATAAAACTGATCTTGAAAACCTCTGTTATGAAGTGGGCTAAAGAAACTATGACAAGTGACTACTGGGAACTAAAGATACCTCACGATAGCATGAGTCAAGGTTTGTTTTTGTTTGTTTTTTTTGATTACGTCCTCTTATGTTACCATCATAACTGAGAGGAAATAACTCCAGATGAGGACAAAACCTGACAACTGTAAGTAATGTAGTTTAATTATTATAATATTATTATTATTTAGCACAATGCACAGTGTTAACAACTGAATTCCAAAAATACCCGTTAAGCACAGTAAGTGCAAGTTCTTACATGCTCTTATTTTCAGTTCATGTGGACATAACAAACCTTGTTTTCTGCTTCCGTTGTCACACTTTGGCTGCCATGAATAACAACATTTACAGTAAATATTATGATTCTCTGTTTTCTGTTGTTGTGATTTCCTTTTTAGAAAACAAGTATGACAATTGAGCTCAAGACAGAATAACTTGACAATGCTTTGCAGCTCTTGTGACACCAGAACGGGGTTACAGCTGACACTGGCCAAACTGGTCAGACACCTGTCATTCAAGACAGGTAGATACTGAAGACAGTAATTCGGGCAACCGGGGCCAACCTTGTTTTTGTGCATAACAATGATCAAGTGTTTGACTGCAGGCTAACACTATCTCAGGCAATAAGAGGTGTAAAGTGCACGTAGGACAGCAGCGGACAAACTCCAAAGGCCTTAGATGTACTCCCCACAGACAGTATATACCTTGAACGAGCTGCACACAGCAAAGACCTACTTCTGCTACGTAGACAAGATAGGACACTCAGCCTGCAAAGCCTGCTGGGCCAGGGATAAAATGTGACTCAGGACACAGAAGCCGATGAACACATTCCCTGGAGGTGGAGGGTGGGGGGGATGTGTGGCACCGACTGTGCTGATTCACTTGGGTCCATGACGAGAAATTTATGAGCTACTATATTCAGCACCAACACAGGGAAATGTCACACTCAAACAACACTTTCTTTGTGCACAACGGTAATGTGCAGGACTATAAAAATCATCTAGAGTAGAGTCAAAGTTTGCCAAGTTCTTCTATTTGACGCTATACATTCAAGAGAATTGTAAAAATACACAGAGAACATATCTACTGCATCATTTCAGAAGACGTCTTCTAAATAAAGTTATGGGGTCTTCAGCAGTGTTATGATTTTGGAAGTGTTGGATATAATTTTGAGTGATTAATTCTGACAGTCATACATTAGCATTGTTGTTTGTCAGAATAATTACCCTTCCACTTGATTTCTTAAGGTCCTCAGTGTGTGCATGCTTTAGCATAAGCTTGAATGTGTTTTTCAAGTTATAACTTGCTGAGCAGCCAATTGGATGCATGCACAGCCTACTCATTATATCAATATTCATCAACAGATAACTGTTGAGAAATCAGGCAATCACATTGACTAAAGGTACAGCATCTCAATTATATTTCCTGCATGGTTCATGGCATGCAGCTATATAGCTCTACATTACTGAAATATAGTGAATATGCATGGCATGTATATATTCATACTGACGTCAACATATGTTTGATAAAGGGCACTTGTTAGGGCACTGTATGAAAATGCGGAAGCACTGTCACACTGCAGTTGTTGTCACTGTCAGAAGACCAGCAGAAAGCTCAAGCCATGTGCAAATTGGGACGAAAAAGCATATTTTCAATGCATGCTTTCACCACATTTAAGTGTATTGGAGGACAACACCAAGTTCTGTCTTTATTTGGAGACAGTCAATACATGGCACGTTTAGAGAGCCCTCCAGGACAGACCAATGAGGCCCGAGCTGCTGTGGACTCGCCAGCCAATGACATAAGACAAGAGACAAAACAAAGTGACATACGGGCAAAATGCTCTGTAATGTGGGACAGCTACCATAAAACATGTTCAACACACTGAGCTGCTTATCGCAGCTCCTTGTGTCTCCCAAGGGTCCTTCCTTGCTTTGGTGCAGCGCTTAGCATACACACTTCACTTGTGCTAGCTGATGTTAGCCACTTCTAGCTAGCATGCTCGGTGGTTAGCCAACAACATCAAGGCAGCAGGCTGAAACCCACCTGTTTCTCGTCCTCGTAGTCCAACTGAGTGTCCGAGTCCAGGTTTTCTGTCGACATTGTGTGAGCGTGATGGACAAGCACGTGTCCCGTTTGCCTGACAGCTCCAAAAGATGAAAATACGAAGTAACGCCTGCTGTACCTGTACTGGATCTAATCCTCCTTTTCTGGACACGACTGCTCCCCAACAAAAATGGCGTAACAAGATGTGACATCACCTTTAGGGGGTGTGTCCTACTTCTGGTTGACATATACAGTAACCAATAGGAGAGCAGTGCTGGGTCAACCAGCGCCAATAGGATGCTGCTGACAGCGTTGCTCTCTGTGATAGACAACCCGTTGTCCAATGATTTTATAAACTGTAGACTGAGGGAGGTGCGGGGGGCCGCACTGCATCAACACAAAGCACCTGAACAATACAAAAGGTTTATGATGATACACTATCGCAACATTTTCTCTAATGTATTGTGTTATAGTGATGGATGACAATACTACAGTTTAATGAAATGATCGGCAGCCATGTTGTTATAAAAAGGCAGTAGGCCTACACAATCTCCCTGCTCTGTGATTGGCTACCGGTTGACCTGTCAATCAAATAATTAGCGGGAACGGTTGTTTTAAAGTGACACCGAATGTTAGCTTGCTTTCTTAAAAATCTTTAGAAAAGGTTTGATTGTTTAATAGTGTTGTTTTTGTAGAATGTTCTTCATTGCTGTTAGCAGTTTAGGTTAGTGACAGCTCCATGTTAGTGTGGTTTAAGCTGTTTTAGCAGGTGGCTACACGCCTAGCTAGTAACAGGATAAATAGCTAACATTGAGGATTAGCTTACAGTAATTTAATAAAGTAGCTAGCTAGCTAAAGCAAGCTTGTTCGCCTCTTTGGTTGTCCTCACGTAATTTCTCTCTGTTCTTTCAGCTTCCATCGATGGCTTGTGTACAAAAAGTTAGAACTTCACAGGTAAAATTCCTGCAGTGTTTGTTGGCTAATGTATATTCAGATTCAGCTGGTACAAGTGTGAAATTATACAGTTTTAATCTATTTATGTTAGTTATTGTGAGTCATTCAGTATATTTACTTGTATTCTAAAAGTACTTCACACCATTAATTTGAGTGCTTAAAGTAGTGACTTTGCACACATACCACATGCTAATTTCATCTCCCACAACTATAATTTCTAAAATAATGATCAACACTAATATTTAGGTGATGATTAATTTGTGTCATTCATGCAGGATACTCAGCTGTTGCCTAATCAGGTGCTCTCGGAGCAGCAGTCCCTGGTTGTCATAAAGAAGCTTCTGGCCATCGCAGTCTCTGGCATCACATACCTCCGGGGTCTTTTCCCAGAGAAAGCCTACGGCAGCAAATATGTTGAAGGTTCGACAACACATGGAGATGTATTTGTCTGCTGGACCCAGTGGCTATCAGATTCTATTCACCATTTGTAAATATATTTGCAAAGAAGAGTCTTTCCTCCACTTTTTTCTCACAGATCAGAAAGTGATGATCCTAAAAGAGGAGCGCAGCTGTCCCGGTGCCAGTCAGATAGTTCAATGGTAAATAACATATTATTACAATAACAACAGTAACCACTGTATGTGAGAACTGGAGGATATGTGTCACAGATAATTAGATGTGTTTTTTTTTAATTCTTCCAGGATGCAGGGATGCTTTGAGGCCATCCAGAAGAAGTATGTAAGTCATATCCAACCTTTTAGGTCAGAACATTTCTTTAATGTATATCTGATCTGACTCATTATGAATTAGATAACACAAATAAACATAACCAGCCAAGTAAGTCAGATACAAACAGAAACATACACATTTTTTCTCCTGTGTCTCATAATATGGTCAAAGTTATTATTCGTATTTTCCCACCAGCTGCAGTCAGTCATCATGTCTGTGAGTACTTTGCAAATCTTTGGCTCCTTCTGCGAGTCTTTGAGTGTTTGATTTAAACACATCAGTCACATTAGACACTTTTCAGCTGATGCTGTGCACTGTTTATCTTTACTGTAAGGCCAAAAACTGTCATGCATGGTGCTGATGTTTTATCTATTTGGTCTTTTTTTTAGATCTACACTGATCCAGAGAACCCCCAGGTAATGTGCAGGTAGTCTTATTGTCCTCTGTTAATATTTAAGTTTATTATTACACATACAGTACATCACCTGTCTTGTCTTGTCTTTCAGAAAGTGACTGAGTATTACCAATTCAGGATCTATTACACAACAAATGGAGCCCAGATGGACTTTGAAAGGTGGAATTTTTTTTTTTTCTTTATCTGATCAGTTATAAGAATTTAATGTGACATTTAAAAACCTAATATCAATGCAGGAAACAAACCAGAAACAAAAAAAACAACTAATAAATAATACTGATATTACTAATCAATCTTCTGCAGCTTTGGTTGTACACACACATTACATCAGGAAGTATCTTGATTTTTTTTTAATCAGTGCACCTTTAATTGCACTGATTAATTACACCTTTAATTTGTTAGATTCACGTGGCTTCAAAGTTGGAAAATATTATGAGCGATTATAGAAGAAAATACATAGATTCTGTAACTATCAGACCTAGATATGAGTGAAACCCTAAGATGGTATTTGCATTATTGCACCATTACATTAACTGAAAAGGCATATAACGTAATGTTGTTTGGGATGACGCTGCAAAATAATGATGGACCTGGCAGGCTTGAAAAGTGAAAAATATCTGATTCATTTCAAAGAATAACTCACCACAAAGTAAACATTTGCATATAAATGGCTCACTTCATGTCACCTTGAATTTGTTTTGATCAAAAATTTGTTTTTGATTCTCCATTCACTGTGAAAGCGAAAAAAACAACAACATTTCTTTTCAAGAGTTCAAGGTAACACAGAGTGAGTAATTGATATACAAAAGGTCATTTTGTGGGTGAAGTGTTCCTTCAAGCAGCACTGGGCTGATGGTTAGTGTTTATTTCTCATTCTTCCTTCTTTTTCCATCAGCAACAACAACAACAAGCTGTCAGCGATGTCCTGCGGCAGCACCAAGAAGGCCAGCATCTTGCTGGTGAGGAAGCTCTATACGCTGATGCAGAACCTGGGTCCTCTGCCAGAGACTGTGTGTCTCAACATGAAGCTGGCTTACTATGACAATGGTAACACACAAATGCACACAAGGCAAACACACACAGAGTAAAGAAGCGTATATTCATCATGTGTCACATTTTAGACGTTTTTGCTTTGGTGGTTTGGTGTCTCAGTGCTCAGGGGCAGATTGTCCGGGCAGGTGGGGAAACCAGTTTCAGAAGGAGACAAAAAAAAGCTGCATAATACAGATTCTACATGAATCATACATACATATGATTCTATACATAAATACATAAAATTCTGTATTTGCACAATGTGCAAATCAATAGTTGTGCGCAGCAAGACAAAAACACCCTGAAAAGAGATATTTTTGCATTGACTGGAAATAAATTGTATTTATTTGTGGTGCTGCAGGTTTGCATTTGTCAGACATTTGATCAACGACATGCTGTTTCTTTCTTGTTCAGGTCTGGTTTGTTTCTGTTTTTATTAGTCACTCCTCAGGACTACCAGCCGCCAGGCTTTAAGGAGGCTGAAGGCAACACCTTAGAGTTTGAGAAGGAGCCGGTCAAACTCACCATGGGAGAGGTGACCACTCCCTTCCACTCTCTGAAGTTTGACATGGCCACAGAGAGACACAGGCTGGAGCAGGTGAATGAAAGCACTTAAGAATGTAAACCTCACTGGAGGGAGGCAGCAATGTATGTGCTCTAATGAATATGTCCTCGTTCTTCTTTTTTCTTTTGTATTCATCTGCTTGGAGTTTTCTATTGTCTGTCTTCAACGGACAGACTTTTGGGGCCTTTTTGTCATGGTGCTTTTATGTATGTAGGTGGAGGAGAGCGTGCATATGATGGAGAAGTGGGTTGTGAAGATGGAGGAAGAGGGCATCCTGTCGCAGGTCAGCACACCAACAACTTTCTTTGTTTTTATATTTCCTTTCAGTGTCAGTTTTCGTAATCGTAGAAGGCTTTGTGTTAAACGCTGTTCAACAGTCGAGAGGCTGCAGGTCTGACCTATAAGTCAATGTGTTATTGTTGTAGTGGTCAGCATGTTGTGATCACGCTGTGTTCAGATAACATGTTTTAATCTTTAGACTCATGTGACTGAGGACGTGGGGGAGCTGGACAATGAGAGAACAGACTTGGACAACACTGGTAAAAATCCTTTTTCCATTTCACTTCAACTACACATACTTTGGCCTTGTTTTGTGTTGTATGTCTCCTAAGCATGTGAAACATCACTAGACGCTGAGGTTGTCTCAACATGTCAGTTCTCTTGAAAACTGTTTGAGTTTACGGTTAAACTTAAATCTTCATTATGCATTTTTTTTTATGACCTAAAGAGATCCAGATGAGCTGTCATGAGGACATCACAGAGGTATGTGTGATATCAAAACCAGCTACAACACAGTGACCCTCATTCACCAATATGTCCGTAGAAATGTGAAGCTGCTTTAACTATTGGCGTGTCCATCAAACACATTACCAGCATTACCAGTTATTTTAAATGAGAATTCAGAAAACAACACGTTAAGGGTTCCTCAGGAAAATGAGTGTCGGCTATGTGTCAACACACAGCAAAGAGCCACTTTGAGTGCACTTAGCAGTAGGTCACATTACGGACCATCTGTCCCCTCTCAGACGGTGAAGAAGACTTCTGACGTGAAAGTGGACGTGAGGACAACCAGGAGTGGACGGATCATCAAGTCCACAACGGTCAGTCAGCCACTCAAAAGCCAACAGCCACCAGTTTTCTCCTGCAAAGTGACCTGAGACCCCGTCAACCTGGAAGCATTTTTAATTGTCTTTGCTCCGTTAATTAAATTCAAGTTACATTTCATGTTTCTACATTACCTGAGGGCCATCGTAGTTTTCTGCCATGCTGGTGTAACGGTGGAAAGGTGAGCTGTAAAGTGCAAAACTGTTGTAGGAGGGATGCTCAGCTGGTAGCTCTATGCAACTCCACCTCAGGATTCCTCTAAATCCTGCACACTGTACCATTTGTTGTATAAAACTCTGACACAAGTAGATTTTTTAAGATTTAAAAAATGATTTATTTGGTATAAGAAAATACTGATGAACAAATAGAATAAAATTGTTTTGAAAATTTTAAGAAATCCCCAAAGAAAAAAGAGAGAAGCTCATCAGCACGGATTATTCTGATGTGTGTGTGTGTGTGTGTGTGTGTGTGTGTGTGTGTGTGTGTGTGTTGATAGGAGACAAACCTGACTGTGAACAAAAACAAAAAACCAACAGCTATGAAAGACAAAGAGGTGAGAAACTCCTCCTCTCTATGTTTTAAACTCTGACCTAATTTAATATTTCAGAATTATTATAACATGATTTCACGTAAAGCTGTAAACAAACATACCTTTACACAAAACCCATCTCCACTGAAGCTACAGGATGGGTTTTGAAATGGAAAAAGCGTAGGAGCCTCGTTTGCTTCACAGATGAGTCAGCAGCGATGGCAGAGTGGGATGCTGTCTGTCAGCGGACGCTGGCGCTCCTCTGCTGGACTGTTGTGTTGCCAACCGGGTGTGTCCTCCTCTGCTCTTTTCAGATTTCTCAGTACGACATCCCCAGCAGCCAGGACACGCCATCCACCTCCGCTCCCAAGAGGAAGCGCAAATTCAGCGAGCCCAAAGAGCACTACTGACCTCGCACCGCACTGCTAACACAGCAGCGTTGCCGTATTGATTTACACCCATGCTTTTTTAAATTCAAATTTTGATTACAAGTTACATGGTTGTTTTTTTCCACGCAGGAGTTCCACTCCTTATTGCATTGATTCTGGAGTTGTGATAGAAATGTTTCTCTCAGTGCAACTTCAATCTAAAGTGTGGACAGTTTACCTAATTATATTTGAATTCAGCACAGTATTTCAGTGAATGGCTCTGTTTGTTTGACAGTTACTTGTTCACAAGGCTTTCATACTTGAATAAAACCCAGTGTTTACTTGATATCACACTTTGTAATGCTTATAAAGTCAATTCAGCTTGTGCTTAAGTGCTCTCATTTTATTAAGTCTGTCAGACCACAATTCCAATTCCAATTTAATTTCATTCTAAATGTGCAGTGTGCATTGGGTTTGGATTTGGTTATATTTTCTTTGTGTCATGCTGCTCCTAAAATCAAAAACAATGCGAGCATAAGTGAGGTCAAATATCCTGGTCTTCATTTCACTGATGACTGTTTTATAACAGATACATTATGCTCAGAGCTCAGTGGGAGCATATCTTGCCATATCGTATAAGCATAAAGTGAGCATTATGCTGAGACTACAGTCGTGTGTGAGGATGCTGTGATGCATGCTGGGTGTTTATGAGTCATATTTTTATCAGCTGTAAGTTGGCAGTGTTAAGGAACCTTGTATGTGCAGAACTGAAGAGAGCAACACAGCTGAACTGCAGATCGCATTTTGAAGATGATTTTTTTATTGTGATATGCATACTGTATGTGTATATGCATGTTTCTTTTTAAATCTGGCCCTGTGGACCAGGACAATGTTAAAAATGTAGCATAATACTCAGCCACTGCTTCCATCTGCATGAAGACGCTGTGAGATACCTGCATGCGCCTGTTTTCTTGCTTTGTAAAAAGCAAATGCAGTTTAAAAGATTTAACAGTTTCACTTTCCTGCCAATAAAATGCTCTGGGGCAGGAAATTCAACTTTGACTCTTGACAAAACAAACCTCTACCTTTTTTAGACAAGGCCCCGAAATGCTACCATTTGCATGTGAGGTGCCTTAAATGAAGCTGTTAAGTGAAAGTGGATTATATCTGTACACAGTGACCTTTGGGCCCAGATAAGGGCCCATCAGCAGCCTCCCGCCCGCCAAGCTGTGTGTTTTTTAATCTCCTATTGTTTTTCCCAGAGAGAGGGACATTTGCTGATAGACTGCCTTAACCCACTGCGGATCAATACTGCAGGAAGCCTTTGTGATGCATATCCAAGCAGCCCCCACCTATCTGTGTCTGCAGCAGGCCAGGGTGGGGGAGACTCCATCAAATCAACCCTCACTTCCTAACACGGGCATTGTCTCCACCACCTCATTTATTTCATTGTGTATGCGGATTTTATGGGTATTTCTGATAACAGAGAAGCAGAATGGACGGGGAAATCCACAGTGTACAGTACCCACACACTGGTGCACTTTATGAGCTGTGAAATGAATCAGGGTTACCTAACGTCACAGCCCGACCAGTGGTATTTTTCAACACTTTTTTTTATTATTATTTCAACAGCAGGAGGTTCTCTGGGTAATGGTAAGTGATGAAATGCAGTGAGGATAAAGGCACCTTTGCAGGTGTAGTCATGTATTTTAGATAACTGACATCTCAGCAACACTACTTCACAGAAATGAACCGATAAATAGAACCCCAAAAGGCAGACTGTATTCAGTGGAATGGGAACTAGACAGTGGCAAATACACATTTTGAGAAATTGTCTGGAACCCAAAGCAGTGTAACCTTTGGAGATGAGAAGACACAAAGACTTGAATATGAGCCACTTTCAATCACATCTCGAAAATGAAAAAAACAACAACAACAAAACAAGAGCAGTTTTAAGGTTAGACCAGTGCTCGCTCCAAATATCTAACAGTGGAAGAGGGAAGGAATCTAAATTGCAATTTTATTTCACCTCCACCCTCAATCCTTCACTGCGATCCTGGGACTCTACATCATTTCTGTACACACACGTCTCCCAGAAATGGATTCTGAAATTAAATTCAGGGACACACGTCCAGCGGTCAGTGTTAACAGATCAATCAGCTGGCCAAACAGCAGGAGGGGCCCGCTGGACGCCCCTGTAGACCAATCAGAAATCTGGGTTTTGGCCCGTCTGAGTCAATAGCTCAGGTCCAGGGCCGCCTGGGTACGGTCAAGGCAAGACACACTGACAGACTGATGGACAGACGGCTGTAGTCCATCCCGGGGCTCCATAGATTAAAGCCAGCTTCTGTGAGCCTATGGTTGTGGTGTGGTGATTGTGCCTGCAGGGCCTATGGGCCCCAAGGGGGGGCTGGGCTTTACTGGGGTGGGAGGGAGCGAGGGATGTGAAGTGGACATCCAGCCCAGAGACCGTGACCCCTTTGACCTTGCCAGAAGGGCAGCAAATGTTTCCGAGCTGATTAGCGCTTCCCCAGCAGAGTACCCCGCTTACTGTTAACCCTTTGGAATCAGGTAGAGGGTACAGGCCTTGGATGAAATCCAGAAAATATGTCATTCAAATATTTTCTGGTTCAAACAAGCATCAAGGAATTCAGATACAGTAAAACTGAGATGATTTAAGATTCTTGTCTTATACACAGCACCAGGGGGTAAGAGTAACCTGTTTCACTGAAGTTTCATGTACTTTTACTAGAGTTGTTTTCCTTATTGTACAGTTTATTCCACTCCATTTGTTTGCTATAGTTACTTTGCAAATGAGACTGATAAAATGTGATGCGTTTGCAGCATGCATATCAAAATAACACTAGTAACTGTACATTTTGCATAATGATTGCTTTTACTTTTGATGCTAATGTATTGTTTATAGATAAGGTAAGCCACATTTCTTAGTCTACCACCTTTCAACAATGAGCCAATTAAAAGTGCTGGTCATGGTAAACACACACACACACACACACAAAATAAGACATGAAAGAAAAAAATGTGACCTGGAAAGACACAAATAGGAAGTAAAAAAAATATACAAATAAGCAAAACAGGATAGTAGCAGTGCAGTACATTTACAGTTTAGTGCAAAATATGAATGAGTGGTTTCAAATTCAAATTTAAAAAAGCAGTGACAACAAGCTGGAGCTTTATCTGTGGTGGAGTATTTTTACTTAAGGATGTCTATTCTATGGGAAAAACCTTATTGCAACAGCGGGGGATTAAAATGCACCAGGAATTAAATAACCTGAACGACCACAAGAGGGCGATAAGTAGCCACAGAACGAGCTGCATGAAAGAGGCCTCCATAGATAAGTCCCTCTGCCTTGTGTCATGAGAGGAAAGCATCTCCTTCCTCATGCATGCCTTAATCAGCTCGTACAGTTGGCCTCCACACTGTCCACAATTTAAAAAGCACGCGATCCCACTAAGCAGCCAACACCAGGGCTATTCAACGTGCCTTTTGAGAGACACTGCAGTGGAGTCAACAGTATTGATCCGAATAAGAAATGGTAAAGAGGAGGGGAGGCTGAGAGCAGGTGGTGGTGGGTCTGCAGATTCAGGGATTTAGTCGCTCACCGGGCATGTATGGTCAGCGCTGCCGAGCAGTGAGGGGGACCAATACCTACTCGAAACAGATGCTCAAAGCAATGGGATGTGCCCCATTGTGATCAGAGTGGACAGCTGAATTGTTTACCACCAAAGGACCCTTTTCTTCAGCGGCAGGCCCACACAATGGGGCCCCCTCCACACCGACACTGAGGATTTCTGTGGGGTGGGGGGTGCGTGTGCATCGAGGGATAGGGGGTTTATAGGGTGAGCCTCTGTCCGTACCCCCTTTTTTCTTTCTCTGTGCTCAGATGGACCTCTCTGCGCCCCCCGTCCCCACCACAAAGCCCCCCTAAAGCTACCGGAGGGCAGGGGTTTAAATGTCACGCTTGGCCATCAGAGCGCCCAGCTCGTGTCTCCTGGGGGAGGTACGCCAAGAGACAGGGAGAGAGAGAAGCTGAGGGGAGGGAGACACTTGCCCTCGCCCTATTGTCCATTACGATAGGCATGAGCTGCTAACTGACTCCAAATCAAGTGTATCCTCTCGCCACGCGCCCTAGCCTTGTCCTGCTCTTGCTCACACACAAAGGCCCTCTGTGTTTTGGATTTTTTCAACCATCCATAGGTGAATAGCAAGCTTTGGTCATGGTATGTTTGACAGAGCAGCTTAAAGGACGCTGCAGAGTCTAAATTCAGCTGGCCACCAGGCTGAATGATAAACACAGTTTGTCATCCCGAGGCACACCAGATCTGTCCACATTGCACTCCGGTGAGCTCTTACATGACAAAAATCAATGCTAACTTTTTGCGTTCAGTCACATAAGAGGGACTTCAAAACGTTAAAGCAAATGGCAGGGGGAGAAGAGAGGTGGAAGGGGGGTGTGGGGTGACAAAGTGTCAAGCTGAAATACAAGTACAGGACAAAATATACGAGCTGCCGGCCAACTTTATCCCAGCCCAAGGTCCCGGCCCATACTTAACTGACCCACAAGATTGAGTGCTTTATGTATCTATTTGTTCTAAATAGTGGCACACTTGACCTTGAGTGGAGATGTGTGTGCTTGCAGCCCGGCCCGGGAATCATCCCTCCTGTCAGAGAAGGAAGGGAGTGACCTTGAACCGCCAAGGCACAGGCGTAGCTGAGTGCACAAACTCATTTAACTCCTGGGTTTGTTATCGACATGCTGTAATCGTTAACATTATGGATGATGAATAACTGACTGCCGTGTATACCTGCACAATACGTCGCCGTGGCACGCCAACTCGGCCCAGCTAGGGGCCGACAGGGGCCAACGCGACGTGCTGATGGTCAGGTGACCGGAGGACCACATCACTTAGACTTGTTTTTCCACCCAATCATAGCAACAACTCATCAAAGGGTGCCAGCAAAGCACAATGAGGTGCTCATGGACATAGATCACATCTGTGCTCTGAACACTTTTCTTTGAAGCATTTGATCTCCAGCATCTGCAGTGGACTTTTTTCTTCTCTGTATTGATCATTGTAAATGGGTGAATTTACTGTAGTTTCTGAAAAACAGAAAATGGATTAATAAATGACTGCAATCAAATTATGATGCGTAAATGATTTTTTTCCCCTAACACTAAAGCAGAGAGTGAATTAGTGGTGAACTGTTCATGAAGTAAATTGTGTGATTACTCTTGCACTGCAATTTTCTGGTATAGTACACTGAGGACTCCCTTTGTTTTAGCTGTTGCTTTTGAAACTGGCGTGAAAATAATGGCCTTTTGTTATATGAAATATCAACTAAACTCATGAAATGTCTTTGTGCATTCTTTGTAATGTTTCCACCACGGATGTGATGGATCAAAACATGCAGTTTGGGTTGTGTCACGGTTTTGAGTCACGTAATAATTCAGCAGAAAAAGGGAGTTTTATAGATTTCCCAATGACATTTTTTTGTTGCAGATGCAGCTTGTCGATGAGCCATATACACGTTTTTGTTATTGTTCTTAAAATTACATTTTACATTGTTATAGGCATCTTTAGTGGTTATTGGCACAAAAACACAATTCCAACGTTTAAGTTTTTTTTTTTTTTAAATTTTAGAATATTTTTATTTTATATTGGTACAAATATATTGGCATTTGTAGTTCTAATGGTATTATTGTTATTATTATTATTATTATTATTATTATAATTATTATTGATGATGATAATTTTTGTTTTGAGGAGTTTTAGTTTGTGTTTGTTGTGTTCAAAGGAAGTATGTTTCGATGATGAGCAAAGTAAATGACTGAGGTCTGACTGGACTCTGGTGGCTTTCAGGTGAGTTTATTATGGTTTGTTTTGTATTAATAAGTTATAATAACTGCCAAGTTCTGTCATTTAATTTATTACATATTCACTTCAGCAAAACCAGAGAATAACTGTAAGAATTAGAATGAAAATATAACAACAATGTTCAATTCAGTTCCATTTACACTTTAGCGTCTTTAACCTTAATTAAGGGGTGGGACAAATAGTCAATAATGCGATATGACATGATGTGCTCTCCTGGGACTTGGTATCAATACTCTGCATGGATGTCACTGAACATTCTCTGGTGATACTCTTTCCTTCTTTACTCCAGGCAGTTGAACCTAAAACCTTTCTGCTTTCTTGCAGTTCCGCTCTCAGCAACTTTGTGGTTGTTTTACACTAAAAACTTGGCTCGCCAGACATATGTTTTAAGACAAGTAAAAACTGATGTGATTTTTCCACAAAAAACAAAAGAAATCTTAAAATTCCACCTACTCTGTTTCGCTCTTTGAAAAATCCAGAATCCATGAATATGAAAATGTTTTATTCAAAAAGTTTAACTGCTAGACAAGATGTGTACTTCACTGAAATATTAATTCTCAGAGTATTGTATGCACACTGAATGCTCCACGCTTCCACATCACACTTGTATAAGTTTTCTAGTAGACTTTGATCAGCCTCCAAACTGATAGAAAATCTTCCTGGTGCACACACATTAAACTCACATTTAAGGCGAGCACAGAGGATCTTTCCCCCTTCAGCAGATGAATGTCTAGTGTCAAATCATCATTCTGTACCATGAAGGTCAAACCAAATGGCGGAACAATAAGCTAAACACATATTTTGAGCAGTGGGGGACTTTAAGCACTTCAGTGTAACATTGTACATGTATATATGTATGTATCAAATACACAGCAAAGTTAGTGTGTAGTTTTGATTTGATCAGATATTTGACATACTGTGTGTACGGTCTCCTTGGCAACATTATCCCTGAAATATCTCTAAAGTTGTCTGTAATAATGAGTGGATGGAAACGTCTCACCTTTTCCCATCCACTTCAATCACAGGAAAATACAGATGATTTATTATTATTATTTTCAAATAACCGATATGATTCTGACTTTGGAAGTGTGGTGTGGTGTTTGTCTTTTATAAAAAGGAAGAAGTCAATGTTTTTAGTTTTCATGCATACAGTATGTGTGTTAAAGTGTATGTTATAACTGGACAGGGCTCACTGACCTTTAGTGCATACTTTTTGTAAAAAAAAGTTTTTATGCACACAGATGCATCACCCACATCGAGCACAGTAAAATATTATAATCAGCTTGATCAAAATTAAATAAGTTAAAAAAGTACTACATGGTGCAAAACCTTAGGCAAATAACAGAGTATGTGTCAGTCATAGAGTGAAATTCAAAACCAGGTCGCTGCAGTCTGGCAGCCTTTCACAAGTCTGGCCAGAAGTCTGAATGTACATTTCATATACAGTAGAGTTTCCACACCAGGTCTTCGGCTTGACCACATACACAATCTGCCGCAGGGCAAAAGAAAAAGTTTGGTGGATTTTCCTTTCCCTCGCTCTCTCTTTCTCTCCCTCTGATGGCCTTGGGAGTTTGACTTCTGCCCTGCCAGTGTTTTCCTCCTCTCCAGCCTTTGAGGGCTTTTTATCTCACCAAGGTGCAAGGGCAGCCACTTCTCTTCTCTCCCGGCCCCTTCCTCCCATCCGGGATGCACATAACACATGCGGATTTCCATTTCAGCTATAGCGCGAGATTAGCAGCTCCACCAGCCCAAGGCTGGCTTAAGACAGGAGGGCAAGCATCTAGCAGTGTTGGTGGGATGTATGCGGGGGAGACGATCCCCCAAGACTTGTTTAAGGCCGCTGTGGATTCTGTGGATGAATCCTCAAAACACACACAGTTGTTTTGGATGAGCTGTGGTGCGAAGTATCAATTTTGTGTCAGCTTGATGGCCTCACATATAGCCCGCTCTGCACTTCATGGAAAAAGACTTATTTAACGGTGACTGTTGTACTTACAGATTTTTGTTGGAGGAAGCCATGTAATGTGAAAGATTTTCTTCACATTGAATAAAACAGCTGTGTACACTCAGGTTTGCATCATCTAGGTTATATAAGTTGAAAAATAAAATACACGGGACATCTTTTCACTCCGACTATCACATTTATTGTTATTTTAAAGAAATCAGGAATGACAATAATCTGCATTTGATTGATGCTATGGGTCAAATTTGATCCAGAGGGTTTACAGAATATAATGTCTTTAGCCTTACAAGATTGGAGGCTGTCAGAGCTCACAACAATGCTTTGCATGATATCTCACAAAGAATTATCCTCACTTCTTTGTGCATTTTCCTTCAAGTCTTCAGTGTCATTTCTGCTCCTGACTTTCCAAAACTAAGGATCTGTCTTCATAGGAAACAACTCCTTGAGTGCCAAAGATGTGTTTATACGTCAAAGTGTTTTTCAGCAGCAGGCACAAGGGGGCGCTCTCATGCAGCCTGTGAGTAAAAATAGGGCTTCTCGGATTTGTAGTCTGAGATAAAAAAAACAAACAAACAAAAAAAACAGTATACGCCACAGAGATCAAAGCAGGAAGTGGAGACAATCACAATTAGAGAGCAAAACAGAATCTGGACAAAAAGTGGTGATTTTGGTGAAAGTGTCCTCTGCTCTACCTCTGATAAAACAAGAATGGAACAAGGTAAAAACAAACATTTTTTTCATGATGAAATAGAGAGTCTCTTTTTTCATTTGAGCTCTTCAGTGTTTTCAGAATCATAGTACAAAATGTTCTGTGGGTCTTAAAATATGACTCAAAAATGGCCAAAAACACTGGCACAGGGAGCTATCTGTTTTATGAAATGGCTAGCGCTCAATAAGTTAATTAGGTTTAGGCAACCAAAGCACATCTCTCTCCTCTTCCTCCTGTAATTATCATGAATTAACTGGAGAACAACACAAAACCTGCTTAAGCCAAATTCATTTGTTTTTGAAACCACATTTAAATAAAGAATCATCACCATCACCCTTTCCCAAAATCCTTATCCCTGTTTCTAGTCCCTGTAGCTGTATTCTAAATACAGACCAAAAACTTGGAAACAAAGCCCTTCACAGTCTGCAGCAGGCCTCTGCCAGTCAAACCACAAAGGTTGGACATCTGACCATTTGACCACAAAGCCCCAGCAAGCCCATCAGACAGATCAGGCATCCTGTGGCAATGGAGCACGTTACAACTGACCCGTAACATGTGGCCCAACTTCAACTAAATTGTGGCTGAATTATTGATACAGTGGCGTCGGCCGCTTTGCAAGTGGGGGCATGAAAGGGAGCCAACATGGGAATGGTCTGCTAATTTTATATGGGAGCCTCAGGGCACATTCCTCCCAGTGAAGACCAAACATATTGACATATGTGTGTAGGGGGAGAGACTGTATATGATATCAGCCTGGCGCTGAAGGAGAAAAAAATGGACAATGTGACTCTCCGCATAGGCCGGACCTCAGAGTACATGTTGCGTCTCTCATTTTTCTTTAAAAATGGCTATACGACCTGAGAATGTGGGCACTAAAGTGATGCATGCAATATCCTCTATCACGCTCGTGCTTTTTAGATTGCTCCCCTGGAATCATTACAAGCTGAACTGTGTGTTTCACATTCATTTGTCAGTGTAATATCAATACTGTACGGAGAGATGGTGAGATTGTGATATATGGGATTAAGTCATTTCGAAGAGTAGACCAGGGGGGTGTGGGGCTGTTTGCAGCTAAGCCAAGGTTGTTGACCATCAGTGAGCTGGCCGCTTAATTTCTCCAGATGTGTCCAAAAGCCTTTGTGTCCTCAGTGCACTTTTATTTCCACCTCTCTTGGAATTGTGATGACCGTGCCTCGGGGCGACAGAGACACCTTGAGGAGCGCCCACCTTTAAATCCGCTGCTCCATGACTTCAACCATGACCCCTCGCTGGAGGGATCCCTCAGGCGAGATTTAAACGAGCTCCCCCAGGTCCGCAGCGGCCCCTCTATTCACCGTCACATTTAAAGACTGAGTGAGTTGGCCCTCTCTCTGATGGCTGATTGTAAAATGTATTTGAATTCAAAGAGAAGAGATTTGGATAAATTGATATAAAATAGCACATATGTGGGCAAATGTGCCGTGACATGTATGAGTAAACAGTGTGCCAGAGAGAAGAGAAGGAGTGATTTTGGAGTTACTGTGACAGAAAGAGAGGAGGAATACTCCAAGGGCCCCTGCGACCACCTTTTGCTTTCTTTTATTTCTTTTCCACCATTTTTTTCTTTCCATCCTTATCCATGAAATTAAAAGGAAATCCCAGTGCTTAAAACACAAAAGGACCTTTCCTGTATTTGCATGTCATCAACGTCCAGACATTTATCCTTTTAATCCTCACCTCATTTTTGTTCAAATTGTCTCCTTTCACATTAAAATAGTACTGCGCACGGTTTTACAATCCTCTTCTCTCTATTTTGCTATTATGGAGGGCGAATGGCGAGAAAAGCATACAATATACAGGCTATTGATCCACGCACATCACTGCAGAAAAAAAGTCAGTTCAGGGGTGGGGGAACGGAGGGGGACTGGACACAGCGATCGATAACCTACTCTATCAGCCGTTTCCATGGCAACCGGCCGAGCAAGGACAGAGGGCTGCCATGCATTTTGCACCTGTCTATTTCATATACCTATTGTGATAATGAAAGTGTCAGGGAAACGAATGCAAAGGTGACGCCGGGCTCCAGCCGCTGCGCCAACTTTCACAATTAAAGAAATTACATAAAGGCTAATAGCTTGCTGGAAAAGAGAGGTGAAAAACAGGAGTGAGGGAGGGGGCTCTGGGGATTTCGGCGACCTCCTCTTCTCCCTGATGTGGGCTGAAGGACGCTGGAAGGCAAACTGGGTTGCAGCAGGCATCGGGTACAAATCTGGGTGCCTGAGTTCCAGTTTATTTCCTGAAAAACATGCACAGATGACAGTTTGAAATCGGCAGTTGTCTCCTAACAGTGGAGACGGGGCCTCTTTTGTGGTTGACCCCAATTTGGAGGTCGAGCAAGCATGATCAATGTGCTGGCTATTAGAGCCACTGTAGGCACAGGAGAAGGCACAGAGATATAACAGACACAGAAAAGGAGTAAGGAGTGACGGCGGGCAGGAGGGAGGGCGTGCTGGTCGAGGACGAAGCTCTTTTCAGATCAAAACCCAGCAGGTCGAGCCAGACAGGCTGTCGAGAGAACTTGACACCCAGACAAGCACCGACTCTCTGTCTGTCTGACCGTGGTGGGCACTGAACTTCCAACCCCTCTTTGAAATAGAGGCTCATCGGCTCCAGAGTAGTGGCGCTGAGCTGGGTCGGTCCTAAACGAAGGGGATGGATATCCTGATCTGGGGCCTGTGTTGATCATGTGCCGTATTGATCGCCAATCGAAACTAGTGCTGAAAACGCAGGAGTGAGTGTGAGAGAGGGAGTGTGGGAGGGAAGGCAATCAGCTGTGGCTTCTCGCTATGGTCCGTAGTCCTGTATCAGGCTGCTGCGGTTACCGACACTGCTGCAAAGGAGGAAATGGCGGTTTCGGGGAGCGCTGTACACCACTGCTGTGCATTTCTTTGAGAGTCCCTGCGCTGTGCTGGTGTGATCTAGTCTATTTTCACTGATGCAGCAGCCATGAATGACAAATCACAAACCGCAATGGATTTGCTTGAATGACAGCAGAGTGAAACTCGAGCACAGCATGTCGGCGAGCTGCAACGCTGTGGACGACACACAGTGATCGTCCTACAGGACCACAGGCACTCAGTGTTTCGTGAGCTGTGACAGTGAGCTATTGACAGGCACGTGGCTCTGCAGTGTTCTTCAGGGGCCACAGGCCACTGCACTGACCTTTGACACCCCGTCCATGCACTAGCCTTCATTGTTAGGGGAGAGGGAGGACTGAGGAGCAGGAGGAAGAGAGAGAACAGGGGGAATGGATGACCCTTGGGCTCTTTTACGTTTGGATTCTCCTTCCCCCCCCTGCCTCACCCCTCCCATCCCAACACCTCTATCCATCCTCCCCCCTTGCTTCCCCCTTCTCCCCCTCATCCACACACTCCACCTCATGCCGATCAATGACAGTTTCATGTGGCTTCTCTGGGCCTGCAGTGACGTGTGTCCTATTGATTTATCGACATTACTCCAGGCAAGCGAACCCAGAAGCCCCCACTCTCAGTAGGCAGCCAGGCTCCAGCCCGGCAGAGGCGTACCTCCCCCTGTGCCGGGTGGGCCTGTGCCAAGTCATCCAACTGTACCAGGCTCCCTGGAAGCAGCAGCGCATTAGCTGCACACTACCGAGCAGTATTTTTGTGTGGATGCATGTCTGAGTATGTCACTGAGAAAGCTTTTAAGCACCCCTCCCTCCCTGCCCATCTAGTTTTGCCCCCCCTTCTCTCCTGCACTCCATGGGACATGTAATGGGGACAATGAGTGAGACACCCTGGGTCACATTTACTGTCGCCTCTGATTTCCAGAGGCAACTATTCCACTTTTATGGTTAAAAGGTTCTTTTCTTTCGTCCGTGTCAATGTCATGCCTCTGTGGCCATGGCCCATCCTTGTGGCTATTGCTCTCATCTGCCTCTCTTCCTATCTTTTACAGAGGTGGGGGTGTGAATCAGACAAGCCCATCCTTTAAGACTCTGACCCCCCCCAGGCTCTCCTGTGTCCAGTAAAAGGCCAGTGGATTCAGCGAGAGGAGGAGTAGAGGGCAGCTGGACACTCCCCGTGGCCTGGCTAGCCGATGTGGGGGTCGTAGAAGAAGGGGGGGGGGGTCCAACACCATTAGGATAGGACTGCTGCGATGGCAGCTGGCCCTAAAAATGAGGAGGAGGGGGGTCAGGGCCGCTCAAAGATCAGTGACCTGGCCACAGTGTCCAGCTGGGGGGTCATTTCACGGCCCACCTCCAGCCACGTGCTGGATGACCATCTGGGGAATCTGCCAAACCCCAACAGAGGTAGCATCATCTCCTTAGAGGCAGGGGATGACCAACAACAAAAGTCAAGAAATCTGTCAGCCTGATCTGGAGAGAGGTGGAGGGGAGGGGAGGGGTACTGCAGCTGCCTGTCAATGTTTGGCAGAAAGTGCGGTGCTCATCTGCTGCTCAGTGCAATGCAGCACAGCGTTTGCGCCTCACAAGAGCTCAGATCTTGCCAACTTATCACAGATACTTATGTACTTTAGTTTCAGCTGTAACTGATGATTGCTTCCAATATGTATGTTTTTAAAAAAGCCTCAGAATTTCCCAGATTTCAACATGACATCTTCAAATAGTTTTCCAACCAACAGTCCATCCGTCAACAACATAAATTATTATGATTTAAAACTCAGAAAAACAACAAAATCTCACATTTCAGAAGCCGCAACAATGTTTGCCATTTTAGATGACTTCACAGATACATTGATTATTATTGATTGACTGATGAATCAACTACTCGTATTCTGACATCTGATTCTGCCTTTCATTGGTCTATACACTGTAAAATAAATGTAGTTTAAATATCTGTCGGACTTTGTAACTGAAGTGGAATCCCTCAAAGGTTAAAGGTGTTTTTAATTTCTCTTCTAAAGTGCAGGAGAGCACAGGGGGTCACTCAGCAGTCCAGATGGACCACCAGATTCTCTTTCAGCTGAGCCGTTCAGTTTGATGGCTCTGATCGGAGAACAGATTAGCACTGGTTTGTTGTCAGTGCTAACCTCACCCCCCTGCCTTTCCTCCTCCCCTTCTTTCTTCCTCCTCCACCCACTATCCTCCCCCATCCTTTCATCCTCCTCTCCTTCTCCCTGAACCTTCTGTCTTAAACTGTTTAAGGTGATCGAATTTTTACCCATCCTCCCGTCGTGGTCGGAGGGGATCAAAGGTTGCTGACCTCAGCCTGATTGTAAAGGCTGTGGAGGAACCTCCTTAATAAATTGAGGTTCTGCTAAACAGGTCTGACCTTCTTGGATGTTTCCATGAGCTTAAAAATCTCTGCCTTTTATTTTTGCAGGATCTGTAATCCGTTTACCATTTATCATTGTTCTGCTAATGAAAGTGATCTTCGCGTTCATGTCTGGTAGGGCTCTAATTAGATTCCCATAGACCCATGTGGAAATGATCCAAAGGATGAGATGAGGGAGGCTTGGGATGGTCGAAGTACCTCAGAAACACAGAAGTGCTCTGATGTGCTGAAAGAAATTCATAAATGTGGCAGAAAGGGTGGGGTGGGCTGCAATTGTGCACCAGTGTAATCTTTGGTCAGCACTTCTTCATGGCCTATACCATGATAGGGAACGAAATCCTCTTGAAATCTGATTAATTGCCATGCCTCCGCCTCTCAATCCAAACATTGGTGGAAATGGAGGCCGGTTGACAGGACAGATACATCAGCCTCGGGAGCAGCGAGCCCCTGGCAAGCAGAGGCATTTCTTATCCTGTAACAGGATATCCACGTACAGAGAGGTGTGGAAAAGTGAGAACTGCATCGTCTTCATTTGGCCATAACAAGGGAGAGGGGGAGGGCGGGGGGGCAGCCAGCCAGGCAGGCAGCTCGCTAGGTTGGACCGAGGCGTATCGATTGATTTCCCAATAGCCTCTGGTCCACGAGCGACGAACCCTGGCCCCAGTTGCTAGGTGACCACACCATCCAAGATGGAGAGCGGGGTGATGGAGGGTGACAGCAGCTCTGAGGGTCAGTGGGGCCACTGGTCATTCTGCAGCCCCTCTGGGACGCTCCGGACATGCAGATAATGCAATGAAACTGGACCTCAGCACGCAGGGAGAGACGAGCAAGAGCAGGAGCAGAAAGGCAATATCGAAGAGGAGAGTGTCGTCCACCATCTTTGTTCGACTTGGCTGTGATCAACGAGGAGTCGGCAAATCACGCTGTGACTTTATGCATGCTCGTGACACGCATCACAGCAAAATAACATTGGAAAGCAGCTGTTCGATCAGTTTTATGGAGATCGCGTGAGGATTCGTGAAGTTTCCTGCAAAAAATAGATTCCTTTCAAAATATTTATGACACCAGTGATTCCAAAGGGGCCATTGACCATATATGAAAATATTGATTTGACAAACAAAGGGCTATTCAAATAGTCATTGTCCAAAATATATTGCCTTAATTTAAAGATGAGAAATTTGATCTTTTTACAAACCCCCGTAAAAACACAGCACCGTCCTCATCACAGGACCAAAGCAATTTACTCAAATGTGCAATTTACTAAAGGATTTCCAGAAATTTATTGACCCAATTCAAAATAAACATGCAGCACTGACTTTTTAGGGTCCATGGAAAGGAAAGAAATTGTCCATTTATGAATTATCCTTGTAAAATCAAATGCAGTGTGTGAAATAAAGGGCTTTATTCCTATTCAAGACATATCTACACAATTATAAAAATGACATCTTGGGTTGCAGTCTAAGTCCAACATTTTATAGCTTTTTTTTTTTTTATTAAAGTATGACTCACAACATGACCTCTCATAAAAAAGACAAAGATACTCATATAATCTTTGCTTTTAAATGTTCACCCAGCGATTCTAAGTCTTGCAAGCTTCTCACGAATCGCCAGTGGATCTGAACCACACAAAAGAAAAATATTGTAAACATGAACTGGTCATAATCTATATCACGTATTCCACAATGATACATGATACCGTGGCGCTTTTCTACATATCGATTGTTCCACTGTGCAAGTGAAAAATGATCCGGATGGCAAAAGAGAAGAAGAAGAAGCAGAAGCAGGAGAAGGAGGAGGAGGAGAGGAAGGGGAGGTGGGGGGATATAAACTGGGAGACAAATGTAAAAGGATCTACATCACACTGTAAGCTTTGCACTGAGAGAGAAGTTACCAGAAGGCAAAAAAGCTGCACAGAAGGGGGTGGGAGGTTTGCTGTGTGTGTGTGTGTGTGTGTGTGTGTGTGTGTGTGTCAGGTTGAGGGTTACAGGGAGAAACCCATCCAGTCAGCCCTGAAAGGCCACCTTGTATTCTGGCGGTTGCTTGTGTTCTTCCTGTATGAAGGATTTCCCTTCATCCTGTGCCATGCCTCTCATGTCCTCCTCAGAAGGAGCCCTAGCGTTTTCATGTCTGTTGGAGTTCCATATCCCGAGGAGGGAGGACTTATGTTGTGTGTTTTTCCCTCCCTCCTATCTATTAATAATATTGGGGAGAGAGAGAGAGAGAAAGATGGGAGATAGAAGTGGATGTTTGCTTTGGTACAAGGCAAGATGTTTCTCTGTTTGCAGCCCTAAGCTGTGCAAGTATTCAGCTCTTAAATATTCTCTTCCCTTGTGACTCCAAACTCTCCCTTGCCCTGAAGGGCTGCATGGACCTCCCTGGCCAAATATCAACATACCTTTAACAGAAACTGGCAAGTGGAATTTTCAAACAGGAGGATTTAGGGCCTGGACGGCTAGAGAAGGAATGACAGGGGGAAATGGAAAAGAGCTAAAGTGTCCCAAACATTTGGGAGATGATCATTTATTAAGAAAGACTGTGTGATTTAGCCCCAGGGACTCAACCAGGACAGTATAAAAATCTAAAATTCTTGACAAGATGGCCGAGCATGTGAACTCCTCTGCCAAAAAATCTTTGTCATTTTCTATTCTCATCTCAACTTTGAGAAGCAAATCAGTTTGACGGTTCGATCCAGTTCCTTTCAGCTGTGGACAGTTTCCAAAATCAAGTCTTTCCTCCAGCCGCATGATCTGGAGAAAGTTATCCACGCCTTTGTTTCTTGTCGTCAAGACGACCGCACTGCGTGTGTACAAAACTGCATCCTTATGCATGTGCATGTGTTTGTTTCATGACTTGTGTGTGTAATGTGCAACTGAAAAAAAGTTACTAACAGAGTGAAAAAATGTAATTTCCCCTTGAGAGATTAATAAAGGAATTCTTCTTCTTCTTCTTCTTCTTATATGTTGGAGCCAGTTTTCCTGGTCCTTGCTTGTTTTTAGGCAGACCGTACATCGTTCCATGTCGACAAACGAAAATGTTCTAGAAGCTTATGGACAAATCTGTCCCACACCGGTAACTAAGACTCTTGTCACAGCCATAAACTGTGGCAAATGACCACTTCAAAGACAATATGGCATATGATCTGTGGTAAAAGATAGACATGGTCATGAATAAAAGAGACCAGCAATGATTGTTTATAAGACTTTCCTTAAATAGCCATAAATCCAAATAGAACTGCTCCCGTTGAAGGTTTTGCAGCATGCTACTTCCACCTTTGCTTCAGTTATAATTCGCATGGCCACAAGATGTCCTTGTCTGGTAAACAAGATCATTTTTAAGCATTTGGACAAACAACCAATGTGACTGGTTTGTGTTGATAACAATCAAGGGAAAAGCAAAGGGACTCAAGCCTTTGCGGTCTCCTACAGTTGGCAAGAGCAGAGCCTCTCTGTGTGTGGAGTGACCCCACACCTGAAACCTTTAAGCCCTGCATCTAACACCATTTTCTCTCCTGTGAATTTGGGCCTGAGTCACTATCTGTTCACCAGAACATGTGTGTGCGCTCACAGGTTTTAACGTGCTTTCTAAATAAAGCAACTTGACTAAATTACCACTGAGGATCCTGTGTCCAAGGCAGACCCCATGGTGTGTGTGTGTGTGTGTGTGTTTAGCAGCAGAGAGAGCAAGGGGGAGGTGGATGGAGATGGTATCAATAGCCAAGCCAGGCCATTGAATGTATTGATTAGTTACCTTTCTTATTAACATGCTGATTAAAGAGAGAAGGCAGTGAGAGAGAGAGAGGGAGAGAGAGAGAGAGGGAGTGAAAGAGGCGGACGAAGCTGCGCACACACACACACACACAAACACACACTCCTCGTCTCGGACGGATGGACGGAGAGGAAGCAGCAGCCACGGCCCGGAGAGAGGAAAGGATGCAGAGTGGATTTAACAGCCGAGAGGAGAGAAGGAAAAGCAGGGACTGATTGGGAAGAGGAGGAGAGAGAAAAGCGAGATGCAAGAGAAGAGGAGGAGGATGAGGATGAGGAGGAGGTGGGGGGGATGCAAAGAGGGAGGTGGGTGGGGTGGAGGGGTGCTGCCTGGAAAACTAAGGAAGGAAAAGACAGAAACACTGCTGCCTTTGATCCCCCACCGAGTTACACTGGCTGGCTGGAAAGACTGACACACACGTTGCGGCTGTGAGACACACACATTTACACCCACACACACCTGCACCTCTCACTTTAACACACACACACACACAAACACACCGTGAGGCTGACAGGCCAAGGCAAAAAGCATGCATTACCGTACCAGAAAATAGCTCAGTGTGTGTGATCAATATGGAGGTGCTTTTTAAGCTGTACTTTTATCAGCCAGTGACCATGTTAAGCAGTGTGTGGTGAGGATTCCTTGAGATGCACGCCAAGGTTTTCCGAGAACAGGCATTTTTTATTCCAAGAGGGACTGGAAGGTGTGGAGTGCAAGATGGAGGGAGGGAGGGGGAGCAGAGGATGCGGGAAGATGCAGACTTGTTTATTTGTATGTTTACGTCTGCATGTTTGTCAGGGTGTTTTATTTTGCATGGTCGAGGAGGAGGGACGTGTCACCAGGCAGCCCAAACTGACATCTGCATGGAGGCTCATTGAGGCAGCTCCTACAGTGTTCAGTGTGATTCTTGCAGTGTGATTAATTTGAAGCGATAACCCACCTCAGGCCTGCGGGTGTGTTACACAGGCTTCGTCCTCACATTTCTGTTTGTCTTGCATGTGTTTTTCATGTGAACTCTCTCTCGCTTTTAAATTGGCTCAACAGATGTCTCACTCTGCTCATTTACAATTTACAATTAGAAAAAAAAACAAAAAACATTCAGATTCAGATTGTAAGTCATTGATTTATAGATGAACACGCCCAGAGAAGTGACTTTTCTAAGACACATAAATGTATAGGAATCAGAAACACTTGTCCAAATTCTATTCATGGTCATCTTGTTGGTCCTCAGTGACATCCCAGAAGATTTAGATGGATATGTTTGTGTAGCTTCTCAGTCACCCAGGTCGAGGTGAATCAAAAAGAGCAAAAAAGAGTCAACTGGACCCTGGACTTGCAAGTCTAGTTGACTCTTTTTTGCTGTTTTTGATTAGATGGATTAATTATTAATAATTCATTTTTTTTAAATTGATATCATTTATCAGGATTATATATTATGGATTATGCATATATATATATATATATATATATATATACACACACACACACACACACATAGAGAGAGAGAGAGAGAGAAATGTTCACAATGTTCATATTTACAGTAAATTCCCTGTTAAAAAAACAAAACAACAACAAAAAAACTCCACCTGTAGAAACATGGAGGCCTGAGTGTGGGATGTTAACTGATCCTCCACTAATTGTTGAACTTTTAAACAACTTTTAATGAGCACTGACTCCGAGCTATAGAGAAAGAAATAAACTGACACAAGTTACAACTTATCGACCTTTGCACCCCCTTGAGCTCCACTTTGCATAAATTAGACGCGTCTGGAGCCACCACATAATTCAATTTGCATAAAGAGCGCGGAGACAATTATAAAGGGAGATATTTACATTTTATATGAAACATAGTTGTAGGGCAAATAGGAAGCTGTTTAAAATGCACGGGTCGATACGCAAACGGCGCGCGCGACCACTCTCCCTCTCTCTCTCTCTCTCTCTCTCTCTCTCTCACACACACACACACACACACACTTTCTAAATGACGAACTAATAAAATCTTTTGTTTTAACAAAAGCAAAAATATCCCTACAGCGATATTTTAGACAATTAAATTTAATTTATTCCAAAGAAAACTAATGTAGCAAAAAAGAGTTTATCATGTACATATTCAAGAATATTCCCCCTCATCTGATGTTTGATTCTTGCAGGTGAAACTAATTTTTAGTCCCCTCCAGGACTCACTCATCTGGAGGCCAGTCCAGTGAATTAAACGGGTGCATTTGCATTAATCCAGATATGATCGATAATAACATTATTCACGCTGCGCAGTCCAGTTGCACACCGTGGCGATCATTACTGCAACTGAAGCTGCAAATAAAAGAGGCAGAAACATAATGTGGTTATAATTCTCTCATCACTGTGGCTCAAAGTTTCCACTATGCAGCTGATACAATGCTTTACATTTTCGATTCTGAGAGTGTGTAATTTAATTTGATCTAAATATAAGGTCTTTTTTAAAATAGGAAAAAGTAAAAAAAAAAAAAGAAAGCATCTGTTTTGAATTATAATCTGTAATGGCTAGAAGAGCATGATCAGACGTTAGAATACAAAATGATGCTTTATTTTTTACTCTAATGTTAAGTGTACAGTAAAAGGAATACAGTGAATGAGCTGTGTGTGTGTGTTAACGCAGAGCCACTGCAGGCCTGCATGCATGTTTGCCTGCAGGTTGCATGTGTTTCTTTCAAAAACTGGCTTCATAAAAAAAATCCATGTTAATAATAATGTTGCTCATTCTTATTTTTATGTTACATAACAGATCAGACAAGAGCCGTTTTTAAGCTCATAATTATCGATATTTCTGCTGCACACAATCAGTCCCGCCGGTTAATGTGCGCCTCACTGATATGAACCGTGTTGTGGGTCAATATGGCTAATTTCTATCATGAGTATTATCATCATTAGGCCTATTATTACTAGGGTTATTTTTCCCTTTGTCAGATCAGAATCCGGTCAAATTAATTCCGTTATCGATTATTCACATTGCGATCTGTGTAACGCCAGGTCTCGCGGTAATAATTGATTTTATCGATTGGTTAGGGATGGAGGGAAATAAAAAGAGAGATGACGACAAGAAACAGGATCGGAAAAACAGAACAGTGTCAGGCTAACAAAGTGTCATGTTGTCAAAGTGTTCATTTCAAGTTAGATTCGTGTTTAGATATTAATAGTCATAATAAAATGCACTGATGACGTTTTCTTTTGATTTTATATCGAAAAATGTATATATTGATATTTGTATTTGTATCGTCATTACTGTCTCGACTGCAACAAAACATATATAGACGACATATTTATCATATAATAGGTTAGTATTTACAAATACAGCTTACCTGGTTTTAAGACTAAATGTATATTTAAATTCATATTTTATTGCTATTAAAAACTGAGACAGTGTTCTGAATAGAGCTTGAAATAAAAATGAAATCATAATCATAGTAATTATGTTACTGTAGCAAAGGTTAATATTTAAATATATTTTAATACAGAGATAGATAGATAGATAGATGTTATTAAGAAAACAAGAAGGAAAGAAAATGTTCTCAGCTCATATTTGTATTAGCATCACAAACTGTAAAGTCAAGTTTATTGCATAGAATAAATACAAAAATTGAACAGCAACGTTTCACACACACACACACACACACACACACATATGTGTGTGTGTGTGTGTGTATGTATGTGTAATGTCTACAGAAATTTAAATTTAAGTCGACATTTTATTTTAGAATCGACATGTGGAAAAGACGGATGAAAATTAAAAAAAAAAAAAGAAATGTGGAGAGTGTTTGTGTGTTGAGTGTGTTTCTGTTCCTCAGTGTTACCTGTTGTGTCATGACAGAAGGGATCGAAGGAATCAAAATTAATTTAGTTTGGGTAATTTAGTTCAAAATGTCTGTAAAAGTGAACAATATGTCATAGAAGTTATGACTATAGAGCTATAACATGTCCTCGGTAGTAAATAACCTGTCAGGAAAATACCTGCCGCACCATAATGATTAGCCTATATTTGTATGTATGTTTTATGAAGGTGCATTCCTGCTGCACTGTGTGGAGTAGGATGAAACCTTACTTTATTTTATTTTATTTTATTATTATTATTATTATTATTTATCAGCGTCAACCATTGTTTCTTTCACAATAAGAGCTGGAAATACTGACTGTCCCAAAAGGTTTTGTGTTGTATTTTATGACAATATGGCAATAAAGAACACGAAAAATTGTGTTTTGTTCCCTGAATGTATTATGTGTTGTATTATGACCAGGAGCGTCTTGTGTGTGTGTGTGTGTGGTTTCCACTGGCCTGTTCACACACACACACACACACACACACACACACACTTAGAGAAAACATGCAAGATTTCCGTTTCAGATGTTTACCAGTCATTACTGTGTGTGTGTGTGTCTCAGGGAGAGAGAGAGATTAAATTATGCATGAGGCATCCAGATTAGATGAAAACAAAACAACCCATTTAGAATCAGAATAAAAAACCAGCAGAAACAACAGCATCATCAATCTATCATTGTGTTAAAATTTGACTAAATATAAGATTTGTATATATTGAAAGTTCAATATATATGATAGTTATATAACAATAATCACACTACGAAGACCCACAAGTCATTAGAAGCGGAAGGAAAGCCGGTTTTCCCTCTTTTAATCCTTCAGATCAGACTCCTCTTCCCTGATCGACGCTGCATAATAAAAGTCATTTAGATTCCTTTTTTCTGTCTCTCGCTGCTGCAAACAGGGAGTCAATATCTCATTCAAAACTGCAATCTATTATCATTCTCCCAATAAGTGATCAGCTTTACCCGGTGATTAAACAGCAGATATGAGGGCCGAGTGGAAAGTGCACGATGAATAATGTCGCATTATTTCTCTTCTGTCCTGTTGCTGCAGCTCGGGGAGGTTTGCAGGCCTTTATCTGGGGCAAGCATGCACAACTGGTGACGTCTGATCATTTGCTTCCAATAAAAATTATGAATTTATGACATTTTGAGGAGTAACTGGAGGCTCATCAGCAACATCTTCTTTGCTCCTGCAACACCAGGAAACTAGATCATTATCTGTTTCTCTTTTGCCTCACTGTTTATTTTTTCCAGCGCGTGCATGGTCATTTTAAGGTCACTGCAATGTCACCTGACCCCCTGACCTCCTCGCAATTCGCTGCTTGTAATATTGGCGATGCAGGATTTGATGCAACCATACATGTCCCCTAGGATGAAAAGCATCAGCTAAATGGTTAAAAATGTAAAACACGCTCAATATTGGTTTTAGATTAAAAGCTTTATTCCACAGCCACCGTACCTGAAGTCACTTTGCAGGATAGCATGTGTGTATATTCCTCAGTTTATTTATTGCCTGTGTTGGAGGGTAATGGAGGGTTTGGAGCTCCTCCTCACCACTGTAAGTCCCTCTGAGAGCATGCGGCTAAATGGCTGTAATGTAAATGTTCTGGCTGTAATGTTGCTGATCGTGCTGTATGCTGCTCTCACTGTGAGGGCACTGACTACAGGGATGAAATGTGCTTAAAATGGAAATGACATGTACTAAGATCTGGAGCTTACTGTGGTGCAGATTAGGCATGTGATTATATTTTCTATCAGAACTCCCCGTTAAGCAGGAATGTATGTTTTTTTTTCCAGTATATTAGATTATACATGTGTCTAAACCCAGACCCTGAACATAGCGCCGGATGTCAGTTTCCCTTCAGGCCCCGCAGTGTATAAAGTTGGGGGGGTTTACAGCTCGGGTGTCAGCCTTCCTTCTCGGATTCTCCAGCCACAGAAGGTGAACTTTCACCCCGACCTCCAAAACAGAACCTTTTATTTTCGCTCTGTAGCCGTTGACCATTTTACCTCCAGCTACTCGCCATCCACACATGCCTCTCTACACGTATCCCTCCGCTACTGGCTGCGTGCGGGGCGGATCGATAGGGCAGCATCTGCTCCGGGAAGCCGGCGGTCCCACACCGCGCACCGCTCACCATGTTTCCAAACGCCAGAACTGCTCATCTCTGAAAATTAAACTGACAGACAGATATGATTAGTATGCGCTCTGCCTCCCTGCTTCTGTCTGCGCGTTTGTCTCCGAGACTGGCGCGCGCACAAGCCCATGCAGATAGATGCATATTTATTTCTAAGCACAAATACACGGATCGCACACAATAATCAAAACACGCGTTCAAGCAAAAGTGCTCACAAGACAGGCCTTCACGCATGCACACATGCACGCATTCACAGGCCACACACACACACACACACACACACACAACACATGCATCGACACTAATTTAAGAAGGTTTCAGATATTTACGCTCAAAATGTCACTCTCCAGTACGTGCACGGGCCTGCAATGTGTGTTTCTGCAGGTCGAGGGTCTTTGGAACAAAAAAAATGGTCGCATTGATCTTGCTGAGGGACTTTCCAGACTCAAGTGTTGGCGCGTGCTGAGTGCTGATTAAGAGCTGGGCTAACAGCGCGCGGCAATTGACAGCGTTTATTCCTGAAAGGAGACAACAAGGAGTCAGAATAGTGACACGTAAATAAAACCCTTCTAGATTGTTTTGGTGTTAAATGCAGGACTGCCTTGGTGTGGAGATGGCGCACAGGAGAGTGGAAACGGATAGATTTTTTTATCCTCGAATCGATAAGTCAGAGAAGCGATTTACATAATTGCATATTCTCTATTAAAATTCATTTTTAATTACCTCAGGGCCAAAGAGTCTAGTCCTGCAATGATATTCTAATGAGAAGTCAGGAAATAAAAGTTAATGTACAATACTAATAGCAAAACAAAACAAAATAAAATAGAAGAAAAAGGGAATTTGCTCTTATTGATTTTATTTTGTCCTATTCCATATACATAATTCTTCATAGTTACAATATTATCACTTGTGTTATATATAAAAATAGAATTAAAGAAAAAAAAACTAGACACTGACAAGGTACAATAAACAAGCGAGCGCAGCAGGACGTAGATTCATAAGTTGTGCATGCAACCATCTGAAGGAGGCTTTAACCTGTGGGGTTATGAGAAAGAGAGCATCTCCATCTCAACCTCCACCCTCCCCCCGCCCAGCCACCCCCTCCTCCTCCCTCCCCCCGGAGAGAAAGGGTTAATTGGAGTAGGAATTTCATCGCACATCTGTCAGATTTTTAAGGCCGTGACGCACTGAAAGCAGAGTCAATGTGAGCAAGGGGGAGGAGGAGGAGGAGGAGAAGGAGAAAGAGTTGGTGGTGAGATCGATGAAGTGGCAGGCAGAGGGAGGGAGGAGGAGGAAAATCTCACGAGATAATGAAAGAAAAAGAGGAGAGCTGCTAGTGTAGAGCAAAAAAAAAAGGAGCCCAGGCTAGACCCGGAGATTTTTTGTGGAGTGTGAAAATAAAAGAAAGAAACGGGAAAACGAAGACAGTGAGAGAGATTTCTGTTTGTAACCGCAGATGGTTTGTGTGGGTTTTTTTGGCACACTGGTCTTGGTGAATGTATAGCACCCCGGGGCGCAGCGGACCAATTGTGTGAATCTGCAGGGCTGCTCGGCGACACATTCGGAGACATGCACAGGACGGACAACAGCCGCGGACTCGCTCTGAGAAGAAGTGGATAATAAAAAGGTAGGATTTCTGCTAGGAGCTCCGTACAGACCCACACATGATGCTTTTTGTCTATGGATCGCCACTGTGTTTGGGGTTTACTTAACGCATCGTTCAGATTCGCATGTGGTGTAAATACGCAAACGCACCTAATACGCACCAAATGTTAAGCGCTTGGCATGCGCGCTGCTCCTGCATTCATAACTTTGCATGTGCTGGGGGCAAAAACACTATGATTAAAATGACAGCAGTCGAGGTGATTAACGTTTTGTGATATAAAATGCTTCTATCGGTGTTATTGTTTGGGATGCATTGATTGCTTGATACAGATGAGACGTGATTTCCTTCTTTGTAGAGATGGAAGTTTAAATACGGCGGAGTAACAAGCGTCTGTCTTGTCTCACGCAGGCACAAAAAGCGAAGCTCCTACTGCCGAGGAGGGAACAGCTGAGCACCAAAGAGCAGAGCCAGAGTGCTGGAGCACAAGTGAGAATAAAATCACAGTCAAACCTCCCAATGCTGCTGCACACTCGTTTTCTGGGAGTTTGAAGACAGTACTTAACGTTATCAGATAATTAATTAGACACCCCATAAGACCGGAAATCAATTAATTCACAAATCAATAAATCCATAGTCTGGCTTAACAAGAGACCTTCCAGACTGCTAGCCTGGCTGTTGAACAACAATAACAAGAGAAGAGCAACAACACCAGGGTAAGAAATACACATTTATTTTGTGGGAATTGAAGATGGATGGCAGTCTAGGGGAGATGTCCCTCCACAGTCACCCAGACCTGGCCCACAGCCAGGATGGCAGAGCCATGCTGCACTCACGGGACCTTTCGGCTGCGTTCCCCAGGCCTTCTCTCGGGGGACCTTCTGTGTCTCTGGAGCCCGAGCCCCGTCTACCGGGCTTTGACCACTCCATGTCAGCACTGGGATACAGCGGCGACTCCCCGTCCAGCTCTGGCAGCACCTACACCACCCTGACCCCACTGCAGCCCTTTGACGACAAGTTCCACCACCACCACCACCACCACCACCCCTGCCTCCCCGTCAGCAACGTCATTGGCAGCTTCACCCTCATGCGTGAGGACCGGGGCCTCAGCACCAACTTCTACAACCCCTATGGCAAGGACCTGGCCATGTCCCAGAGCCTGTCACCCCCCTCCACAGGGTCAGGCCTGGGCTCCTCCATGCACGGCTATGGCAGCTTGGGTAACAGCCCCAATGGGAACGGTGGTCAGATGCTCCATGCTGGCTACGACGTCCATGGGGGGAGTCTCTTCTGCCGGACATCCGATTTCAGCCGTGAGATGTCGCCACCAAGCCTGGGCGGAGGTGACGCGTCGGTTGGGCACCAGCTGAACAAAATGGAGGCTCACCAACACGCTCCAGGCCACCACCCTCACATCTACAGCCAGCACTACCAGTCCCATCATCACCCTGGCCAGCAGGCCTCCAAGATGGCTGAACACCTGCACTCCTCATCGTCTGCCCTGTCCTCACCTGGTGAGGGCATGCTGCCAGGCTCGCAGGGAAGTGGCGGCAGCGGGGAGGAGATCAACACCAGGGATGTGGCCCAGAGGATCATCACGGAGCTGAAGAGGTACAGCATCCCCCAGGCCATCTTCGCAGAGAGGGTTCTGTGTAGGTCACAGGGCACGCTGTCTGACCTCCTGAGGAACCCCAAGCCCTGGGGCAAGCTCAAGTCCGGCCGTGAGACCTTTAAGAGGATGTCCCGCTGGCTGCAGGAGCCAGAGTTTCAAAGAATGGCCTCACTCCGGCTGGAGGGTAAGATCTGGCTTTGCTCTCTATCTGCCTTACACACACACACACACACACACACACAAAAACCAGAACAACAAACAGACACACTCTCTCCCCTTGTTTTCCCCAAACACCTTCCTTCTCCATGTCTTCCCAAAAAGAAAATTCTCCTCTCCAGCAATCAGTATGCAGCTCAGGTTGAGACATGAGGAAAAGCATCATACTGATGTTTCCCTTCTTCACACCACAGTGAATGTACCACTGGTTTGTCTATTGTCTCAACAGCCTGCATAATAAGAACTTCTGGCGACACATTGAGGACAGTTTGAGCAAGAAAGGGACATATGTGCCATTCCTTTGTTTACTTTGCTCCCAAACAGCCTCCTATTGATTTGTACAGTAGCTACAATAAAAAAGCCACAGACATTTGCCCTCTTCTTAAATGAACCATGAAGATCAGCGTGAGCAGTCGGTTGGCAATTTAATCGCTTTTGAGCCCACAAAATAATTTGTGTAGATATGCCATTCTGGAGCGATTGATTGATTCCAGCAGTGATTTATATCTGCTCGGTGTGCGGCTGAAGTTGAGTTGGCAAGGTAGCTAATGCAAATCAGACCTGAGCTCTTGCCAGACGCCTTTTATCAACTTCGTCACTGAGGCGATTACCTCAAGACTCAATACAAACGTGACCCTGGTCAGGATGCAATCACCTGACAGGTTTTTGGGGATATCTGGAAAACAAGAGGTGGCTTTGCCACTGTATCAATCAGGGAAATGAAGTAATGTCTTGTTGATAATCACTTCAATAATATAATAATCAAACAAAAATGATTTATCATAGAAAAATGTTAAAACATTAGGTGGTTCTTAAAAACTGTTTTTATACTCTGCAAATTCACTGTTTTTAAATTTTAGGAGCACAAAATTGATCTTTCACAATTTCTGACATTTTAGAAAATTTAAATGATTATTTGGACAAAAAAAAAATCATAAAGAAATCAGTGGTAAAGAAAAATAATTCTTGTGAGCGTCGTAGTGTTCATACAGAATTCAAAGAGTAAAGATTTTTTTTTTTTTTGAAAGGCACATTGTAATCTGCTGCTTGACATTTGATATTCTTTGGGGATGAAGACTGAAGACACGACAGCATGGCGTACAGTGCCGTGTTACAGTGTTGTCCCTCCACAGGGACTGAGGGCCCATCTGATACACAGAGCACAGAAAGAGATCCAAGTGAACACAGCAACATGAGACGAGCATAGGCGTGTGTGTGTGTGTGTCTGCAAGTGGTCTGCTCACTGCGGGGGTCTGTGAGGAGGACGTGTGCTCAAGCCTGGCCGGCTGATCACGGCGCTTCGCTCTCTGTCAGCAGCTCCTCTGATTAAGCCCAGCAACACAATAGAGTTCATAGGTAATGATTGTGCACTCTTGCAATCCCTTCACAATTATTGATCTTTGATTGTTCGGCCCTGAGAGCACATGTGTACATCCTCCATTCAGCAAAAACGTTACAGCAATCACACCCCGAAACCTCTTATCTAAAAGATGTGAGTTATCTGTGTGGTTTGTTCTGTAATTTGACAGGAATGGTGTTTGATAAATCCAATCCTGTGACATGCTGTGAATGCTTTGTATGCAAAACACTTCTTCCTGTCTCACTAAAAAACCTAATCGTCCTCATGATGAAATGGCTCTTTGTTCCGCTGAGCAGATTTCCCAATCGTCAATAATTCGTTCACAAGCATCTTTTTGTTTCTTCATCTTTTACTAACACAAACATTATTTTAACGAGCTGGTGCTACAGCCGATCAATCAGGCTCATTAAAAATTAAAGTCCCTCCTTGGAGAAGTGTGCTAATATTTGACAATGCTGCTCTTTCTCTGCTCCCACACACTCTGAAATTGCATATTTAGTTCTTGGCAAAGCCACAATTTGGACAGCTCGGCACTTTTCTACATAACCTACTTTCCGAAGGGGGTTGTTGTCCCCCCCCCTCCCCCTGGCCAACCCCCTTTTGTTTAATTACAAGCCGCTATTGATTTCCATGGGAAAGAGCAGCACGTCTTGCCCACACACACCTCGGCCGCATCGGCAAATCGAGACTGGAATTAGAATGCGTGGTGCCCTGTGCTCCTGGTCTGAACATAGCTGGAGTGCTCTCTGCTCCACGTCTCAAGTTTTAAGATGATCCTCCTTAATGCAGCACTCGCTTAAATACATAGAAGGCCCCTTCAGTGTCAGCCAGCAGTGTTATTTCCATAACCGTGTGTCTGATTCATGGAGAGCTGCAGAGCTCTCTGAGTCTGGATGAACAGCAATTATGGCGTTGCTGCCATTTTGTCTTTTCAAATAATTGTCTTTCAGCAGAGGCACTTTGCTAAACACGGAGGAGGTGGTCCTTCGGATTTATCCGCAGTATCTTGTTTTTGTGTGTGTGTATGCTCTATGGATTACTGCACTGTATATGAGATGCATCTTTAGCCCAACCTCAGGCTGTGGAGGAGGCAATCAGGATTTAGTCAGCGAAGAAGGCAGGATAAAGACCACACAGCCAGGCTCCGACACTTAAAGTCAAGGAGGAGAGAGGGGGGGATCAGAGACTATAACTTTAAAGATGATGGCCGAAGCCCTTGACTAAAGGTCTAAATGAATAAGAAAGGTCAATGCGGTTTACGTGTCGACTCCAGTGTGCACCGCCCCCACACAGTAATGAAAGCCACAAAGCCTTGTCCACCTCTCGCTGCGTACAGTCCACATTCTGCCAGCGATGCTCAAAAGGTCAAAGCCGATTTCATTTGCATAGCAGGGATAAACAGGCCGACGTGGCCTTAGCCGCACAACACCTCACAAACAGGGCTGTCTTTTTTTTGTTGTTGTTTTTTTTTCTGGCTCTTGCAGCTTCCTCTCCACTCCAGCGCTGAAGGGGTTAACCAGCCTCTGTGGGTCGACGAGTCTGAGCTGCACAGATTTAATCAATAATTTCTATCAGCCCCTGGCCCAAGAAATCAGCAGGGGGTGGGCTGGGGGCTGCAGAGTGGGGGTGTTGGGAGGGTGTTCTGGCTGGGAGGGTGGGTGTGGGGGGGGCGTAGGTTGAGGCGCCGGGGGGTAGGGAAAGGGTTTTCGATCACGTTTCAGCAACACGAGACAGGGGCATACATCATGATTAGGGGCTGTTCCCACGATCATAAGAAGCCTATAGGGGAATATTTATGTCTCCAGGAGTCGCCCCAGCGCCACGGATTTATAGCATGGTAATTGTAAGCCTTTTACACATGATTACAGCATAAGGAAGCATTTACTTAATGGTCGGCGTTATGATCGTCAGTAAGGGAGAGAGCCGAGGACGGGTGGAGCTGAGGAGGAGGAGAGCGGCAGGACACCCCCGACTACAACAAGCTATAAATCCACACTACAAGCAAGCCAGCCAGCACTATCATGTCATTCCTTTCATTACTACATGAGCTGAGATTGCACCACTGTATACACCGTCTGTAGCTGCAGCTGCATCCCAACCCCCCCCAAAAAAATATTGATGGTGTGGATGGTGTAACGCTTGTGAAAAATTTAACATTTGGAAAAAAAAAGAAATAAATCATTTTACTTGTAGTGATATTGACACACCGCTGACACCTTGGCCCATTCAGATTTTAATGAGGCGCGGTTCGATAACTCTCAGAAATGCAAACAAGCTCCTGGTGCCCGAAAGCTAACAGGCACCTGTAATCTCAATTTGACAAGAGCACATCCCAGAGTCCAAACATTTCCTTCAGATAATGATTTCAGACTGAGGATGTGTACGGGGAAATCACGGCGAGATTTATTCATGTCCTGTTGAGTACTTAAGTTTCAGAAACTCAGCTGGATGTCAGAGCAATCAAAGACCAATGGTGGTGCGCGCACGCACGCGCACACACACACACACACACACACACACACACACGCGCGCACACACACACGCGCAGCTGTCGTGATGGCACTCGCGTGGAAAAGATGGCTGTAAGGTCACATTTATTTCTCAAGCATACCGCTAATGAGAGAAATTTGCGGCTGTGAGTTTGAGGAGTGAAGAGCCGGTCATATAGTAAACATCAAGCCTCGCTGTGTGAGATGTTTCTCAATGGGAAGATGTAAGTCAATCAATGGACACATCAGGCGACATCTTTGCTTCATATAATACGTTTTGCAGCATGCGTGAGTTTGTGTTAGGATTTGAAATATGGGGTTTCAAGGTTATTGCCGCAAGGTGATATCTCCATCTAATCAAGTCATTTTGGTCAATAATAAAGTACCATGAACCCTGTTTAAAAGTGACACAATCTGCCAGTCCAGCAAGATCCCAGCAGACAGCACATTTCTCTGACATAAAGTGTCATTTATCTCTTGGTTCTAGCGCTGCGTCATGTCTTTACTTGTCTGGTTTAAAAACACAAAAGTTTATCTCTGGAAAATTCTTGAAAAGAAAAGTTAAATCGAATGGGAAACAGATTGAAATCTGATTCTAAATAACCTTTGGTTTACAACAGTGAAGGTTGTACTAATGTTCGAAATGTTCACAAATTCAGTCTCACCTCCACATTTTTATTCTTTGGAGGGTGTGAAAGCTTCTGAAGCAGCACGTCAAATATTATGGATCCTAATTCAACTCTAACTAGTTTTATTACAGACTTACACTTTTTGTTTACAGATTCCAGACTTTAAGTCCAGCATTGGTCCCAATCCACTGTGCCTCCCTTAGTATGTGTGTGTGTGCATGTGTTTGCCCTGCTCTGTTGTCTGCACATACACCAATGCTTACACTTAGAAAAGCATTTGATACCATCAGCAAAACGGTCACTCAAGCGCATAGTGCTGATTGAAACCTCTTAAAAGTGTGCATTTAGGTAATTGCCCGACTCCCCCCACCAAATATGTTTTAGTCCACTTAAGGCTTCTAAACACCCTGGGCAATGCCGACTCTGCTTGTTTCACTCACCCCTGACGTAACCCGCCTTTAATAGAAAATAAATTAGTTCCCCCTAAAGTGATTATTGCTCACTCACTGCCGCCACATGTAAATGACTTTTATGAGAAACTAATGATGTTGAAGTGTCCACTAAGGGAAAGAGAAGAGAGGTAGTGGAGGGAGATGGACAGAGGGAGGGGGGAGTTGGCTCAGTACACAAAGGCAGAGGTTGGTGTTGTGTTTCCTGTAAATGCAGAATGACAGCGTGTTAGAGGTGAATGGTTCAACGATGGATATGCAGAGATGAACATGCAGACTGAATTCACAATGCTCATCTGATTCTCAAAATGGATGTGAGCTCAGCCCACACACACCAGGCTATTTCTCCATCCTTGCTGAACAAATATCTGTCTCTTGCTCTCTCACTCAAAAAAAAAAAAGATTAACTTTTGGTGAAGAAATATTGATTACATAATTGGACAGGCAGCAGCGGTGTTTAACCTGGACCCTTGAGTTTGTATTTTGTGGTTAGCATAAGTAAAAATACCAGAAGACTTCATCACATCTAATCAGCACTTATAAAGTTTGACTACTACCAGCTTTGACATTGAGCTAATTTCTCCTCTGAGGTATAAAACGGATACAGAAATGCAGCATAATAACTGAGAAAATGTAGAATCTTTATAGCTTAAATCCTTTAATTAAAGAAGTGTGTTACTGATCTGTAAGTTCATATTTCTGTTTAGTCTCTTTGCTCTGGCTGAGTCCATAACAGATTTAAAAACAAATCGGCTGTATTAATGACATTGTCGAAAAAGACAAGAGGTAAAGGATTACCATTGAGATTTTTTACTCTGCATCTGTTTGTGTGTTTGAATGTGATTATATTTCATAACACATTATCAGTGGAGGACATACCAGATTGGCACTTCATTATCCTGTAAAAATATGTCCTGTTTTCCAAAGTGAGCATAATGAAGACCATGTAGAGCTCTGGCCTGGATGCAGTCATCTTGGTTTTTCCCCAGCAGCTCACTGGCAATACGATGCGATAGGTGTAACATCTTGATTCCTTTACTGCACAAGGAAACAAGTTGCTGATTCATCTCTTTTAACTAATCAAAGTTGCTTAGCTAATCTGTTTTCTTTCAACAAATCCACTTTCCCTCAGCTTAATCCATTTGTCCTAGTTAGCCAGCCGGTCTGTTAGCCACCCTTTTTCCTTTTTTTTTTTTATTTATCTTTTATCTGTTATCTGTCTGCAGCTTGCAAGCGGAAGGAGCAGGAACAGAGCAAGATGGAGCGCAACCAGGGTCCAAAGCGCACCAGGCTGGTGTTCACAGACCTGCAGCGACGTACACTCCTGGCCATCTTCAGGGAGAACCACCGCCCAACCAAAGAGCTGCAGATCACCATCTCCCAGCAGCTGGGCCTGGAGCTCTCCACTGTCAGCAACTTCTTCATGAATGCCCGCCGACGCAACGTCAACAAGTGGGCGGACGAGGGCCGTCCCTCCTCCACCGGTTCCTCGGGCTCCAGTGTTTCCTCCTCCGCAGTGTCCTGCAGCACAGCATGATGACAGGACGCTGAGGAGGCGCAGTGGGGAGGGCGCCGAGGGAGCAAGGGGGCACATAGACTGGTCTAGGCAGAGATCAGCCGTAATAAATGTCCTCCTCATTATCAGAAGGAGTGACGGAGCCAGCTATTATAGATGATTTTATGAAGATGAAGATTTTCCCAAACCAAAGTCGATCGCCCCCTTGAAATAAAATGGGGCGATACCTAGAGTGATATGATCAAAGGATGCGAGGTCCTGCTTGTATAGTCAAGGGTGCAAAGATGATTTGACTCTAAGAAGAGTCACACTCTTACATGGACACCATCTCATTGCATTATTTTGATTATCTAGATTAGAGATAATGAGGGTATTACAAATCAGGAGGAAGAATATTTTGGTGTACCTTCTCATCTATAGTCACCTCTCCAAACGTGAAGAATCAAGAGGTGTCATTTGTTCACATGTGGAGAGTTCCATTGTGTAACTTCTTAATCAAAAGTGTTCACCATCATCCAAAGACGTTAATCCTCCCCCAGTGTTGTCAAAGTCCTGTTTTTCCTCAAGAATCAAGGTGAAAGAGGAAGAAAGGGCATTTTTTTTACCCCATTTTTCCCAAAGAACATAATTCTCCTTTCTTAGCATGTATTTTCATGGTGATGCTTCCCAGGACTGTATGGCGTTTTTCCAAGTTCGGAGCCTGGAATTATCAGGAGGGCTCTGTAGCGTCCGTGACTCCTGGCTGTCAATCATTTACCATCGACAGGAGCCTTTCCTGTTTTTCGTAAAGATCGTCCCGCCTTGAATGAATCAGAGTTTTCAAGGGGGGAACCGCAGTGCATCTCGCCGTACGGCAGGACAGAATCAATAAACATGAGTAGGATGCAGAAACAGACTTGGTGCCACTGTCTAGCTTTAAGACTCTGAGCTTCCAAATGAAAGTTCCACAGCCATTTTTTGACTTAAAATCAAGCCAAACAAAAAAAACAAAAAAAAAAGAAAAACAACCTTTCAACACAAAGTCGCCACGCCGAAGAGCTACACCTGACACAATGTATAGTGACATTGTAGTATTTTTTTCCACTCATTTCCAAATAACTGTACACACCTTTGCTCCATTACGAAATCTTTTTTTACAGATGTCTAGAAAATGGAGGAATGTGATTCTTTCAGCCCTTTTTGTACAGATTTCAAGCACATCGCTCTATTTATAGAAACACGATGGAAGTGTGGGGCAGTTTGTTTCAGCCCTGCAGACGTACAAGGTCATTTTTTTGGTCCACAAAGGAACGGCTTTATCATGCCTCCTTATAGCCAGTAGTTAAATCAAACCAAGAACGTTTCAAATGCAATTGCTGATCTGATCAATGTATTTATTACTGCATTTGTGTATTTATTGTTTTCCCCCTTTATTTCCTCTATTTATTTGGTTATTTATTTATGCTATCTATATACTGTAAGTATTTATTTAATGCTCTGTATGTCTGTGTGAAACTGAAGACTTTTTCTGATGGGCACTTTTAGCTGTAGAATCCCATCGTAATACCAAAGATTAACATTGCCTCCCTGAATGTACGACCTGAATCCCTAGACCCACTACCCAATCCCTGACTCCAACCCCATTCAGCCTGACCCACCCAGTGATGTTGCGTATCTCTCTCTCTTTAAGGCCTGGCCTTCGTTTCTTTTTCCTTCATTTTGTAGAATAATGGGGATTTCTTTACTCTTGCAAATGTCTCTGCGGTCAGCTCTTAACGCCAAGGCCAAAGCTTGTTTGAATGTTGTGATAATGTTTATAATTAATACTAAAAATAATAACAATAATAATTATAATAACAATGATGATATGTGGCATCCCATAGTTTCACAGGTTGCTTGTAAAGTTGTGTTCAGACCAATACCATCTGGTGGAGTGTATAAAGTGTCTGGGGACCCACTTAAAGCACTGTTTGAAGACCCCATTGAGTGACCCCAACCCCCATCTCCCTCACCTGACCCCCCCTCCCCAGTGCAGTGCAGACACTCCTGTCCATGTCCAACTCAGTGTGATCTCACCATCCTCCACATGCCAAGCCTTTCTGCCGGTTGTCTCAGTTCCACCAGGGTTCCTTTCTGGACCTTTGGGGTTCGTAATGTGTGTCCCTCACCTTCAGGGTTTTTGTTCCCTGGATTCTAAAAGTCATAGGGTTTGTTCCTGGCCTTCTGGGGTTGTTAAGATTCATTCATGTTCATCAACTTCTGGAGATCTTGCCCAGAGTTCTTAGTGAAGGTCTTAGACTGGTCTTATATAGATCCTGATTTCATCGTGAGGCCTCTTGGGGTTGTCGAATTTGTCCCCTGATTTCAAAAGGTCTAATGACTTTCAGAGTTTCATCTTGTGGGAACGTCTGGTTTTGTTGCAAGGGTTCTGGGGCCTTACAAGAACATTAGGGTTCATTTCTGATCATCTGGGGTTCTTGGAGTTCGTTCCTGTGACTCTCAATAACTTGTTTGGGCAGAGGTGATTTGATTTTCCAGTGTGCTGTGTAATGGATGCCTAAATCAGACAAAAATCTAATTCCTTGACCCTTGTGTAAATGCCGCCATGGAGTGTGAGGTTAGCTCAGCCGTTTCTCTCTCTCTTTCTCTGCCTTTAACGTTGAAAGGGGGCGGATTGCTGGGGCCCCCTTCACAGCGTGCACTTGAAAGACGGGCGGTCATGAAAGAGGCCATCGACTTTTTCGCAGACTTCAAAGGGGAGGTTTTTTTCATCCCATCTCCTCTCTGGGTATCTGGTCTGGGGTCCGCTCTTGGCCAGACCTGTGGGCTTTAGGGGGCATTCAAAGGGGGTGGGGGGAGATCAGAGAGGAGGCTGAATCATCCAGAATGAGGATGGTGTTCATGGTGTGTGTAGCAGAGGTGGGAGGTGGTGTTGTCTGAGGAATAGGAGGTGTTGGAGTAGTGGGGCATGGAGCTGAATTAAACTTTAATGAGCAACAATTGTAAGCATGCTGAGAGCGAGGGGGGGCAGTGGTGGGGTATGAGATGGAAGCTGTACGGGGGAAAAAAAATGAAAAAAAAAAATAAATAAAAGAGCTTGGAGGCTCCTGTGCCGACCCTTGCTCTTTACTGTCATTGTATCAAAGCTGAGGTGACACCTTTCCTGGTTTCTCTTTGTCTCTCTGACTGGGAGCCTAAAATGGAGACAGAGCTTTTTGCATTGAGCCACCTTCTGCTCCATGTCAAGCGGAGAGGCTCTTCCCTCTCTGTACAGATGGAAGGCAGGAGGAGAGGGAGGAGTGAATCCAGTCTGCTGCTGCAGGTGATCAGCATTGCCATTTTAGCCTGCAGCCCCCCCTAGTGGCTTTTTAGGAATTTGACCCTGAAACAAGTCTGGCAGCCAAGGCCGTCGCAGAGCAATTCTGAGGGGTGCGGAAATAATGAAATAGCAGAACTGAAAGCTAATGTATACTTTAAGAATAAAAAGAAAAAAGACCATTTTTTTTTGTTTTTGACACATGTTAAACCAAAAAACAACCAAAGATTGATGGGCAGCTGCTGAATCATTATGTATCATGGGTATTTTTAGCAGTTCCCTGTCAGAGGTACTGTAGCACTCAGAGTATTCCGAAAAAAAGCACCAGTAGGGTTCCGCGTGCTAATTATTTATGTTGGATGAAACAGTATTATGTTGAGCTGGAACTGAGAAACTGACATGAGGCAGTGTCTTCAGATGGAAGTCTTTTGACTCTGTAAACCCCAGTGTCCCCTGTCTGTCCCTGGCCTCTCCCCTGTGTGTACACAAAGACTTTACCCATCTACCTCAACTGTGTGAGATGTTGTGTGGCAAAGATATTCCTTAACCAAAGAATCCATCCTGTCAGGGTGTCTGTTTATCTATCTATCTATCTTGTCCGTCCATCCGTCTCTTCTTCATGCCTTTTGCTCCAAACCAAATGTGCTGGAATCAATCCGTAACAGGAGCCAAACGAGGCCCCCGTCCAGCCAAAGCTTCAGTCAAGTATGCTAGTGTCCCATCGATCCATGTTCTGTATATAAATAAAATCATTATCAAGACCAAAAAAGAAGGAGGTGACAATCCAAGCAAGGAGGATCTTGCTGTAATCAACGTTGCCTATTCTTTGTTTTCCGAAAAACTAGAATCATGTGAGTTGCTGTAACAGAAAAGCCCAAGAATCAAGCATTCATCCAAAAATAAAAAAGGTCAAAGGAGACAGAAGCTATTTTTCCACATTTTTAAGCCACCCCTCCCACCCCCGTTTTTTCCAAAATTGTCTAGTGTAGTCAAAATGCTGTTCGATCCCACTGTTGTAAGTAGGAATTAATGAAATCCATACAAAAAGCTTTAACGGGGAAGAGTTGAGGGAAATATTATATTTGACGGAGTTTGAGTTTCCTCAGCTTGAACTCGACCCACCATGCTTTATTGTGCCATTCTTGTCCATGTGTTAGACTTACTAATGAATGTGGCTAACCAACCAAAGGCTTTGAAAAAAAAAGATACACAACACTTTAAACGTCAATCATGGTGGGACATTTTGTATCAATAACTAAAGAAAATCCCTTTGAATACCTCATGTGAAAGTTGTTTGTTGTGATGTTGCACTAAAAAAAATAAAAATGACTCATTTGTAACCCAACACTGTATTCGGTTGACTTTATTCTGACCTTGCTGGAAATGTGAGCTGGGAAGCTCTCTGTGGTTTGAAAGGCCAACACTGACAAGAATAGAATCTTATATAATGTCAAAGATAATACTGGTGCGTATATACACACACACGCACGCACGCTCACATACACACACACACACACACACACACACTGGCCACTTTATTAGGTACACATTACTAGTAAAAGGTTGGACCCCCTCTTTCCTTCAAAACTGCCTTATTTCTTCATGTCATCTTTTCAACAAGGTGTTGGAAACACTCCTCACAGATTTGGCTCCATATTGTCATGATAGCATCATTCAATCGCTGCAGATTTGTCGGCTGCTCATCCATGTTGAGAATCTCCGTTCCTCCACATCCCAAAGGATCTATTGGATTGAGATCTGGTGACTGTGGAGACCATTGGAGTCCAGTGAACTCTTTGTCATGTTCAAGAAACCAGTTTGAGATGATCTGAGCTTTGTGACATGGAGAATTGCAGAAAGTAGCCATCAGAAGATGGTCCATTGTGGTCATAAAGGGATGGACATGGTCAGCAACAATACTCAGGTAGGCTGCCATGTTTAAACCATGCTCAGTTGGTAAAGAAGATAGATAACTTTATTGTCCCATAGGAAAATTTGTATTCACAGTCTGTCACCACATTAGCACCATGCACAAACATCACCATATGAATACTATTACAGGACATGAATAAACAACAACAACAATACTCAGGAGGGCTGATTCCATACAGGGTTATTGAGAGAGGTTATTTAGTCAGAGATGGCAGATGGAACAAAGCTTTTGCTGATGCGTACCTGTCTCCAACCTCAGGGTCCTGTACCTGCACCTAAATGGCAGCAGTGTGAAGAATGAGTTGAGAGGGCGATCCAAGTCATGAGTTATTGTCTGTGCAAGGCGTGTGACAGCTTGGTGCTTGAGCTCTGTAAGGTTATGTGTGGGATGGTTGATGATTTTGGATGTGGCGTGTGTTATTTTTGTAATATGTTGACCAAATGCCAGTTTATTGTCTATGGTGAGTCCGAGGTACTTGAAGAGGCTGACCTGTTCCACTGCCTGGTTATGGATGGAGATGGGGGCCAGTCCAGAGGGGGGTGTGCATGAGATGTAGATAACATTTCTTTTGTTTTCGCCAATTCCAGGAAGTTATCGGTGCACTACTGAGTGAAGTATGAGATGGAAAGCTGATAGTTAGTAATTGAGTTATTATCCATGGCCATGGATATTGACCCTGTGGAGCTCCCGACTGACAGTTTTGGTGGAAACAGGTCAGTTGAGGTGCACATTTAATTCTGCAGTGAGTTGGGCAGCTGTGGTTTTATGTTTTTTGGATATAATCCGGGTTAGCACCTGGACATCCGTTTCAGACAGCTTCCTCTTGCGTCCACAGTTACTCCTGTTGGATGTGGTTCATCCTTCTTGGTGGTATGCTGACATTACCCTGGATACCGTGGCTTTTGATACATCACAAAGACTTGCTGTCTTGGTCACAGATGTGCCAGCAAGACATGCACCAACAATATGTCCTCTTTTGACCTCTGATATTTCACCTATAATGTTGTCTGCATTGTAATATTTTAAGCAAAACTGTGCTATTACTCCGCTAATTGAATTTAGCCATGAAACCTCCAACACTGAATTGGCCAGTGTTTCAGCTTCATTGTCCAACCCCAGTATCTTTTTTTTTTTTAAAAAACAGTTATTATTTCTTAAAGGGAATCTTGAGACCTTTTGGAAAAGTAGGTCAATACTTAATGAGAGGGTCAATAGAAAGTAAAAACATCCCAAAAGGCTTTTCTTCTTACTCAAGACAGTGCTACTTGGCTGCAGGCTGCTAGTATATAATATGCCATCCCATCAGCATGTGCACAGGACAGACATATTTACCAGAGACACAGTATTGATTTTAGTGTTGCTTCTGTTGTAACATGTAAAAGCTAAATTGACCAACAAGCCAATTTCCCAAAGAGTCAGTGTGCCTTTAAGGCAGTTTTCATGGCAGATTTAACAGACCGACAAGCCTGAAAGGCAGTAGGCTACATTTGTCTCTTTAATACAGATTCAAACACATACATAGCCTACAGACAGACACAAGCAAACACAGTCAAGTTCAATCATGTTTAAAATGTAGTATTGAAAGATTTTTGTCATAAAATGTACATTAAAATGGATTCAACACATGTAAAATAATTTCAACAATGTAAAATTAAACTAAAAAAATAAGTGAAGGGAAGTTAGTTTTGCAGCAGATTCAATTCAGTTTCCTCTGCAGCTACATGGTGGGGTAGCAGCCGAACAGAGCGATGCCACACTGGTTCATCTTGTTACGTGCCATCCGGATGAAGCCCTTGTCTCCAAATGTAGTTCCCCAGCTGAATGGAAATACAGAGACACATATAAATAAAAGAAAGAAAGAAAACTGATTCATCTGTAAACATTCTTGTTAAAGTTACTACGACTTAATTTTGTGTAGAGCGCAGCAGTTCATGTGGCCAAAAGACAAACACCAAACTCACTCACTGATGTTCTTGATTACTTATGTAGCTCATATAGAGGTATCAGTAATATACTGAGGCTGTTCCTTTACAGTGCAGTGTATGAATTTGATGAAGAAAAAAACAAAAAAAAAACCAAAAAAAAACAAAACAGGAAATATCATCTATGGCTGTGTCTGAAATCATTCACTCCTCCCTGCTCACTATGTAGGAAAACTATGTAGATGATGTACAAATTAAAACATCATTGACCATCGACAGGTAGACCACCATGATAAATACAGAACACATTTCCGTGGTAAACACATTTTGTTGTTGAGTTCCCTCTTTGTCAGATGAATTAAGTTACCCCTAGTAAGCAGTGATGCAGCTTTTATTGTGAAAGGTAAGAAGAGAAGGAGTAGTGATGCCATTGTCACTGAGGGGGAAATGAGCATATTTCCTCAAATGAATGAATACAAAGTACATTGTGGGTGTATGTGTCATTGCTCTGCTAAGAAATGAATAAATAGATTATTTTTGTGCAGCTATTCAATCACACTGTTCTCTCTCCTCACATGCATCTGCCAATTTCCTTCACCTCAGTCTTGGTCTCATGAACTTATCTCAGAATCAACCACATTGTTACTTGAATTTTTGGATTTTATTTTAAGAGCACTTAAGACCACAACAAAAGATTTTTGGTAAAATAAAAGGCACTAGAATGGCACAAAAGTATCTTGTCCAATGATGCTAAAAAAAGCTAACAAGACAAAGTAGCCCTTATTCTTAAATCAGAGACTGGTCTGAAAAGAAGCAAACACAGGTACACTCCTAAACCAGCTCAAGATATCTAAACGTTTCTGACATTTTCACCAGCTGAGAGGGACAAAGAGCACAGATGTCAGTGCTTCTCCTGTTTGCTCTGATGTTCTTAACTAAACTCAAGACACCCCCCCCGCAGCCTATTTAAATGGTTGACCCATTCCCCATTTCACAGCTGCATGTCCTCAGTCATTAGTGGACAAAGAGAGCCAGAGAAAATCTGATCAGGTGCTAATTAATGTGTTGATAGGGCTAGTGCCTCCTGGTCAGAGATAAAAGAGAAAGTCACATAAAAAAAACTGTTAAAATCATATTTAAAAAAAAAAAAGATGATCAATGATTAACACATGGACATGTCAGGTATTTTATGTGTCATCACCACTTGATCTATCATTTAAAGGGACAATCTCCATGTTTATACATTTGCATCAAACTGATTACATGTGCATGATACAATGTGTGGTGAGCGCCAGAGATGTTCATAATAAAGTGAAACAGCAGTTTAGGAAGTTATGATATTTTTCATGCAATAAGTGATGAGAAATGAAACTCAAACTTGTTTGACGTAAATGATTTTGTGGTGCCGTCTGATTTAGACCAAACTTGCAGAGTTAATGGTAATGGTTGCTTGTATTACGGAATTCAAATTCTTTTCAACCACTAAACTCATGTCAGCAAACCACACAAACCCCCAGAGCTCTGACTTCCTGGTCTCACTTCTCCTTTACCACATGATTTCAGGAAGAACATTTAAGAGTAAATATGAACTAGATGGGGAGATCAGACTAACGAAAATGTCTCACCTGTTCTTTACCAGCCAGTAATCTTGACCGTTGAGTGTGCCGTAGCCCACAGCTAACACCCCATGGTTCACTTTATGGGTGCAGCTCGCATCATCGTACACTCCTGAAATGATAGGGGACAAAATAATAACAAATCCATCTCATTATATGCACATTTGGGTTCTCTCCGGGTTTTCCAGCTTCCTCCTGCAGTCCAACCATGCCAGTTATTTATATCGAAACATTTTTATTGTAGTGGGGTATAAAAATGTCTACTGTAGGATATAAGCCTCTGTTGTTTATATCATAATTTTAATATATAGGCTATTTGGTTAGCTCTGTTGCTACAGGAACATTAATGTTACTCTGGTTATGGTTTATATATGCCATTTAAAGCACAACTCAATGTCAGAATGACCGCTGGATAATCCAAATGTATCATGAGAGTTCAAAACATGTTCATTATATGAAGCATAGACATAATGGTTTGAAGGCTAATTTAACTGCAGCAACACTACTGCTTTGTGGCAGCACGTTTACGTCACCAGCAAGGACTGGTTTGCGGCACTGGTAGCTAGGGAGTAAACAGAGGCAAAGCAGCATGGAGGAAGAAAGCGCAATGGAAAGAGAAAATAACGCTAGCAGTACGGTTATATCAGAAAAAATGCTACATTGTATATATATCATTACTGGGATATAAAATTGGCTATATAAAGATATACAATTCTGTCCAAATGGCGCAGCTCCAGTCTAACTGCAACCTTGACAATTATACTTATCGCAAACTAAAAGTTACTTAACGTCAGACTGAAAAGTGGTGTTTTGTACCTTCAACAACATTTAACAGTGATGTCACAGGGTCCTGGAATACTGCAGCAGTGAGAAGGGACCTTTTCATACATAACAAATGTTTAAAAAAAAAAAAAAAAAGTCAATCTCCTTCTCTGGCCTTTTTGCAACAACCACCAAACATGTCTGGATCTTTCTGAATCTATTTACAGTCCAGTCCTAAAAATTACATTCCCATACTTTGTACTGTGAATGAGAACTTTGTTTCTAAGGAAACATATTTTGGCATTTGTTTTTGACATATTACAAATATGAGTGTAACGATAAGCTGCAGAACTCATGTTTCCCTCAAAAAGTTGACAATGCAGTTAAGCTGTATGGGAACAGAATTCTGTGGGCGACAGCACTGTTCCACTCATTGTAAGCAAAGATGAGAGCCTCTGTGCAGCTGATGGTGTGTGACGTACCGCTCCTGTAGAAGGCGAATCTGGGCCGTGTGGCATCAATCGCCACTGAAATGGGTCCAATGGTGGCGAGCGCCTGCTTCAGAGCCCCCTCATCCCCTTCAGGCAGAAACCTGTATGCAGAGCAGTTAGCGGCGCGGTATGTGGGGTCGTAGTGGCACTGTTGTAACTGAAGCAAGAGAACAAACAGATGTTAGAAAAGATGATTCACACCTGATGGTATCAAAGAAAGCATGTAACAGGAACACCGAAAATTTGTTCCGAAATGACCGGAAGCTGTGTGACTGAATTGACGTCCATGGATGTTATCATTTATTCTTTTGCACCTTATATCTCAGCAGATCCTTTTTACACGAGACGAGTGACTTTCAAACACCAATTTTTCACAACACTGATAGGATTTTTTATTTATTGTCGGGGTGAATTGAAGTCACAACACCTCCGCGAGTCTGTCTGAATCGGCTCACAGCTGTCCTCCTCCACACAGTGAAGAACACCGAACCAGATGAAGCCTGGAGGGGGACAAACACGTTGTCCGCTCCGATTAATTTATTGTTGCTCCAAAGAGAAATTAACGGCTGACCACAGACAAGTGAGAAGAGTGTTGCAGTCTGCAGCCTGAAGGGTTGGACTTCTCGTCCACCCACATTGTTGTTGTCTCATACAGGAATCTGTTATCTGTAAACCTGTTTGCACTGGATATAATTTGATACAGTTTTTAACTTGAAACACCACAAATGTCTTAAAGTGGGATACAAACATTTGGTCTTCAACTTCCTGTTTTGTTTTTGGACTGATGCCTTCATGAGAAAAAAAAACAATAATTCTTCTTTCATAGTGACCAGTTACAATATACCTGGGTTTAAAAATCATATTGAGTGTCTTATGAAAAAATTGCAGATTTGTGTTGCTATTTAGTGTGTAAAACAAACATGTTCTTGTCTATGACAAATTCCATGATAAGCAAACAAAGGCTGACATGACAAAATAATTCTATTAATAATAACATAATATTAAAAGTAGTGTTGACTTTGGTCAACTTTTGAAAGTTTAGAGTGAATTTTCACTTTGTGTATTAACACATCAGTGCTGGTCTCTAGTTCACTCAAACACCTGTGAGCACCTGTTGCTTGTTGTCAATCAGCACCTTCCTACACTTATCTGGAGATGATTGTTCAGTCACAGGAGGAGGATTTTCTCTCTGTGATGCTTTATTTGCTTGAATGTGTTTGCTAAAGAAATAAAATCTGGAACTGATTTTTTGCGTGCACTTCTGGAGTGATGGCTCCTCAGTTGAGATGTTGTTTATTACTTTGAGTTGTAGCTTCTTGCTTTTTGATTTAACAGCCAACAAGAGACCATAAACATCATGGTTGATGTTATAGTTTTCCACACAATAACGTATGTTTGCGGGAACATACAAGTGTGTACACGAGTGCTGACCTTTTGTGTCTGTTTTTAATGCCTTTCTCTTTTTCACTAAATTTGATGGAATTTCCAAATCCCCTGGATGCCTTTTTGAGCAGCAGGATTAAAGCAGTTACTCACCCGTCCTGTGTAGGGGTATGAAGCGTCGGAGTCGATGCCATGGTTATCAATGACGTACTGGAAGGCTCTGTGCATGAAGCCACCGTTACAGCCGTGGTTGCCATATTTGCTGGAACAGTCCACCAGGTTCTGGGGGCTGAGATCCACCAGCTTCCCTGTTGTCTTGGCTAACTGACCCTCCAGGGCCCCGGCAGCACTGAAGGCCCAGCAAGAGCCACAAGAACCCTGGATTCAAACAAGTGGTATTTATTAGCTTCAAATTTAGATGAGACATATTTTCAAATCTGGCAGCACCACTGAGCCCATAGAGCTGTAGCCAGCAGAGTGGAAGAGGTTAAAGACCTCTACTAAGTCGCTGGGAAACTTCCTTGTTTGTCTTTCATCTAACACACTGTACAGAACAGATTGAATTCCAAAATCAATACTTGTGAGTGTCTGGTACTCATCTGCACTACACCAGTTTATCATCCTCACATTGTAAATCAACTTCACTGTAGATTTTGGAACGCAAACATTTTGAAAATACCACAGTATTCATATTATTGAGTACTGAACAAACAACCTGGAAAATAATTGAATTATATTTCTACAAACTGCAGATACATTGATTGTGCCAATATTATTTGAAATTTTGTCAGTTCTCACAGCTTGAAAAGAATTATATTTAATTTAAACTGTTTTTTTTTTGTCAGAAGCAGTATAGTTATCAGTATACTTAGTATAGTTATGGACAAAAATCTACAGCTAAAGTGATGTTACATTGGTATTTATGAAATGTATTTTGTTCTCAGAAATGTTGACATTCAACAGACTGTGGTTTGCCTCCTTACAAGGTGAAATAAACCTGACAATTATAACGTATAAAATCATATATGATGTGATAATTTGATATATATGATGGTGATTTCAGGTGTGAGAGGCCAAATACAGGTTACACCCACATTTCAAATCCAGTAACAGTGACTGTAAGCAGCGAGTCAGGCACCAAAATTAAAGTGTCAAGTGGATGTGGCAAGAACAGATTTGCAAAACTGGCACTGGTGAAGGAGTAACAGGAGGAATGAGCGGAATGATAACTGAGCTGAATGTGTCACTGTGAGGCACAATGCAACAATCCAACAGTACTGATCTATCCTGCTGACCTGGTTATGCTTGTTCTGTTATATGACTTGTGATTATGTGTCTTTGTTTACCTGCATCTTGACACTGGTGACACAGCCCTTCTCTCTCCAGTCCATGGTGTCTGGCAAATCAGCGCCTGATGTCCCCACGAAGGTCAACGGTGTCCTCCAGATGTCAGTGGGGGGACTGAGAGTGGCATAAAACTGCTGGATCTCCTCTGGTGTCTAAGAGGAAGAGGAAAAGGTAGGATATTGAGGAAATGAATTCAGGTTTAAATGACCTACATTCATTTGGAAAGGTTGTGACTCCAGATTTTAAAGTTGTGTAAAGGAGTCAAAAGGCAGTTTTTGATTCAGAATCCATCATCGACTGTCACAAACTTGCACAAATGCAAGATTTCAACCATGTTGTCCTTAAATTATTATTCCCTAAATCCTACAGGAAGTCAGTTATTTTGCTAATAATTGAACAGTTTTGACTAATTCTAACTGTACACAAAAACAAACTGAAACTAACTTCTTACTAGAGCTGCTTTAGTGAGTCAGAGCTCAGTGAAGTTCTCAGGGATGAGCGATGTTTCTTGTGGCATAAATACAGATCAATAAACAGTTGCAAAGAAGCTTGCACACGGATCGAGGCCAGGCAGGTTAAAGGACACAAACCCCACTAAGTTAATATTCCAGTACGCAGTCTGAGTCCTTAAGTCTCTCATTAATTTAGACCCAGAACACACTTCATGGATGCATCCTGGACGAGCCGTGGATCAGTGGTCGAGCTGAGAGCAGAAATCATCTCATTAATTTAGTGAAGGCCTGAGCCAACAAACTACAGTATGTTAGACAAAGTAAAGTTAGACCAGTGGAAGGGCTAAAGGGGTGAGAGATGAAGCCCACTGCTCAGCAGCAAAATGTGCTCATTTACATTTTGCATAATGATAGAGAGTCTTGTATCTTTTTATGTGACTAAAGCTGAAAACAATTAGTAAAGAAAGAAAGTCAGAAAGACTAAAAAACTCAGGAATAAATTGATTACCACAAATGTGTCACAAATTTGTGAGAAAAAGAGCGACCGAGTTAGTTAAAGGATGTATGGTAACAGGTGTCAACAGAACAAAGGGTACATAGTGTACATTCTACATGGAAATAAGACTTTGCGGATCATATTGGAAGTATCAGAATAAATACAATAATCACAGATAATATTAAATTTCTTGTTTTTTTCTGGGAAAAATATAAATTTAATTTTGAAATGACTTTACTATTAATCTTACGTTTCATGCTCAGAACATTATCCCATAATTTTCTCTTCTTTTTCTTTTTTTTTTTAAACACAAGTCAATATTGTATTTAACTTTACATTACAAACCCCTCGGCAATCAGCTAACACTTAGCCCCTGGGGCCTCTTGGGGGTCCTAATGCCAGCCACCTCCTCAGTATTCCAGCATATATATAAATATACCAAACTATACTTCATTGTAATGATTAGCTGTTGATCTTCAAAGTTCACACTAGTCATACTGTATGCATGTGGTGATATTAATGAATAACTGTGCTAATCATAAATCAATAAAAATGATGAAGCCTCAGTATGAAACAGTAGAGTGTCTCACCATGTCTCCCATGTGGTTCATGCTCAGTTCGTAGGTGTGCAGCCCCATCGAGGCCTCCAGGTTGTGCATAGTAATGAGCATCAGGTTCTTCTCCCACAATTCTCTGCGGCGCACATCTTCAGCCTAAACAAAGAGACATGCAGTAAAAGCGCATAGGGTCAACCAGAAGTTCATGATCAATTTTATGTATGGATTTTGCGCCTACAGACATATTCACATCCACCCCCTTCTTTTTTTCATTACGTACCTCATTTTGGTACTTCTTCTCGTACGTCTTCTTCCACAGCTCCCAGTGGACGTCCAGCTGGCTGTCAAATATGGCTGCTGCCCCGACACACAGGGAGAGCAGCAGCAGGCTCCCCAACAGCATGCCTGCAACAGCAGCACATACAGACACAGACCACTTCAGGATGTCACCTGACCTTTGATGAGACGCTACTTGCTAACACAACGAGAAAACAGTCAGTGTACGAGCAGCATTCACTTCATAAAAACCACATACAGACGATCAACATGTCAGCAGCAATGTTATGTAAACCAGCGAATGATTATTATTTTAAGTAAACCAGTAAATGGTTATTTTTTAAGTATCCATCCATCCATTTTCTACCGCTTATCCTCTCATAGGGTCATGGGGTGGCTGGAGTCTATCCCAGCTGTCTTAGGGTGAAAGTCAGGGTACACCCTGGACAAGTCTCCAGTTCATCACAGAACACATAGAGACAGACAACCACTCACACTCACATTCACACCTACGGTCAATTTAAATTAACCAATTAACCTAATCCCCATGCATGTTTTTGGATGGTGGGAGGAAGCCGGAGTACCCGGAGAGAACCCACGCAGACACGGGGCCGGGAATCGAACCCTATACCTTCTTGCTGTGAGGCAACAAAGCTAACCACTACACCACCCTTCTAATTGTGTATTAATTTTGTATTTTCGAAATGGTCAACCTGTCACATTTTTCTTACCTCTCATAATATTACTTATGTCAGTATATAATGCAGTATACACTCTAATACAATCCAATATACAGCATTGACAGCTGTGTTTGGAGCCTTCTTGTGTCTGAAGTGTGTATGTGTGTGTTCAAGATCTAGAGCTTCATGATCTTCTCTATGTGATAGACAGCAGCAGGATCAGTATCACTTCCACAAATTCAACTAGTGACCTGCTCATACTGTATATCCCCAAAGTGAGGCAACATTGTAAGACCAGAAGTGAAACATAACGAACAAGCAAGAAACATGTCCAATCGCATCAATACTGTCACTACAATGAATTCATTAATTTAATGAATTTTTTTTTTTTTTTTTTAATTTCAGACACAAAAAAGTAAAAATGAAAAACAAAATCCAAGCAAAAAAGACAAACAACATCAGTTCTAGTTTGATGACTGGAAAGAATGTAATGACTAGAAGAGACTGATTGAAGGAAGTACAGCGAGCAAAAAGCAGACCATACACAGATTATCATTTTTATCTACTGAACCTCTCAGCTATGTCACCTGATATACCTGACTGACTCACTATCACAGTCCAGTCACTTAACCCTAACAACCCAAGTCTATACTTCAGAAACTAATGGCATAAACTGGCATATTTACTCCAGTAAGTACAACTTTGCAGTACTTGTACTTTACTTCAGAATTTCCATTTTGTATTATTTCCATTTTACCAACCTGCATTTAGGTGACAGCATTAATTACTGTACCAGCTAAGATTATTTACACACAATCAAGTGGTAATGATCAAATATTATTCTAGGTCAAGCTACCCAGCAATACATCACTTAAAAAGAAAACTAACCCTAACCTTTACCAGCTACGACACCAACAGGATGCACACACACACATACTCAAGTATTACTAATTAAGGAAGGACTTTTACTTGTAAGAGTATTTTTACAGTGTAAAAATATTCTTTCTAAAAATACACTGTACTATTGCTAGTTTTACCAAAGTAAAAGTACTTCTTCCACCATTTTCAGTGGCAAACAATAAGCTGAGTTGAGTTTATAGACATTTCACCCAAATAAAGTGGCCTTGATTCACTTTTTTTTGATTTCACCAACAAAATGATAGAATAAAATCTAGTTCTTAAGTCATTATAAATCGCCAAATCGCCACACTAAACCTCAAGTGACAGTATTATATCAGTATCAGTATTATATCAGTATGATCAGTATTAAATCACTTACATAACCTGCCGCTAAGACAAAAAAAAAACTCTTTAAACCACAAAACCGAAAGTAAAAGCAAATACGCTTTAAAGTTTCTTATAATCGTTTTACTATAATAAAAAGCAGAGTATTTGTATGAAAGCTGTGGATTATTTAATGAAAGCTTTTCTAACTTGCCTTGATTAGTCGGACTCATCTCTGCTTCTGTGTTGAACCTCTGCTTGTGGCTTCCTGGATGTTTTCTATAGTCGATCATGAAACAGGTCACATGGTGTGTTGCACTTCTTCCTCTAAGGAAACAAAAAGCTGCAATCACCTGCTAAGAGAAGAGGAAATACATGTGTTAGTAAATAAGAAAGACAAAGGTTATTCACATTTTAATGTGGTTTAAAAGCCGCTAAGCCTCAAAAATGAACTAGAGAATCACTAACAATTATCTGAAAATATGGGGGTATCTTATTGAGCATTTATACACATTAAAACAACATTTATATTTTTTTAAAAATGCCATCAGCAGCTTCTAGAGGCTGTGATATGAATTACACCTCACAGCACCAACCTGTTGGATAAAGCAGACAGGAGAGCGAGGATTTAACTGGACAACATGCCCTGCCAAACCTTATTTTAGGTGTTAAAAAGTATTAGTAAATGCCAAGAGTGAGATTATGAGAGTGGAAAAATGGAAATAATTAAAATCATTTCTCCAAGGGGAAATGAATATGCCTGTACCACCATGAAGAGGTGGATTTTTGGTTGGATGGTGGTGGATAGGAAAAGTCAGGGAGAAAACTGAACTCGTTAGGATTCACTGCCAGGGGGATCATACATCTTTGAAATGCACTCAGCACTGTAGTAGCAGGATGTTCATGGTTCTGGAGCAAAGTGCGGGTCAAGAGGTGGTTCTGACCTGTCGGGAGGCCAGGTCAAAGGTCACTGGGCTCTGTGGCAGACTGCCAGACACTGCTGAGGTCTCTGGGACCAAAGTGTACGGTGGACGGCATTCTGCTGCTAAAATCAATAAGAGTGAGATTTGACCCCTGACATACAAACTGTGTGCAAAATTATAAACGGTTAAAATGCTTTGTAGCACACTGCTCCACTGTGCACAGTTTGAAACTTCATGGCATGATGCTGCTGTCTGTTGCTCCTGTATGGTACCAGGTTGTTTTTGGTTCATTTGAATGGTGTGAATAGATGCATGTTTGTGTTGCTTTTTACCTGATCACTCATAATAGTTTTTTCTCTTCAATAGCATAAAATGTATGCCACAAAGTTGAAGCACTGAAGCATGGCGCTAGAAGAGAGCTAATACAACACATTAAGTATTATATAACAGTTTCTTGTATGCTCTTTAAGATGTGTTTCAGTTTAATTAATGAAAGAAAAGCTTTTTTTCTCATGTTTCCAATATGACCTTGTTTGACAAAATTAATCTGCTTTGATGAACGTCATTCTGTGATCAGTTTCTTAGAATGGATGAACTGAGGTGATGGTGTGTTGTTTTCACTATATACTGCCAGGCATCACATATTTAGAAAGTCATAGATTGACACATATGTTGTTACTGTTGCTATGACTTGATAACCAGTATATACAGTATACAGTATGTGCTCTTTAGTCTTTTCTTTGAATTAGAATGAAGACTCCAAATGATGCATTTAACTTCAAACTGAAACCTTTATTCATAAAAAAGTGTAAATCAGTGTGATTGTCAAAAAAGTGCAGAAAAGAACAACAACGACAACAAAAGTTGACATGATAAAAAGAAAAACTTGTTAAAATATGAAAGGAACTGACAGAAGCAGATCCCATTGGCCAGCAATGTATCCTGTTACAATGAATTTTAAGTCTCACACAAACTGTGATTAAAAGCTAAAGGGGACTGAAACTGTCATTGACTGAGGGATGGCTGTTGTGCCTGGTAGGTTTGCAGATTTAACACGGCACTCTGGCACCAAACCAACCTGTGTTCTGGTGTAGCGTTACTAATGCCATGCCCTGGAGGTAGCCCACTAAATGTGTATATAGAGCAGACCACATGGAGGTCTGCTGGGTTGAAGATAAAACTGAAGAGTCTTAGGGGGTTCAAAGTGCTTCACATAACTCACAGATATCCTGATCAGACATTTTAAAGGCTTTCAAGACGTCACACAACATTTAGTCCTTTTCATCGCTGGAAGAGGTTCATTCCAAGAATCCCAGTTTTCTTTTTATTGTGTGATAACTCAGTAATATGGTTGCTGTTTGAAAAGCCAGCATAAACAAAATCCTCTCTCATTGTTTGTTGTGGCTGCCTGACTTGGAATCTACTTTATGTTTTCAAGTTTGTATGTAGTATTCAAAGCAAAGCCTCCTTGCTCTCTTCACATGATGGGGTAGCTGGCAAGGTTGGCGATGCCGCAGAGGTTGCCACGGTTACGTGCCATCATGATGTAGCCTTTCTTGCCCCAGGTCTCGCTCCAGCTGTCAGGGAGAAAAACGACAAATGATGACGACGAAGATGGAAAGAAAGACGCATGAGAGGTGTTGAACATCGTTAGGAGACGAACAGCATTTCAGCTCATCGGTTTGTCAACATGGTTCATCAAATGAACGCTCCGTTTCATTTGGGAGGCCCATATAAGCCACCTGATGCTGTTCAGACAGGTGATGTGCCCCACCTGTTCTTGACGATCCAGTATTTCTTCCCTTTGGCATTCACTCCAAAGCCCACTGCCAGCACGGCGTGATTGATGTCATCAGCGTTACAGTTACGGTCGTAGTAAACACCTGGGCACAGGTGGTGGAGAGGGAGAGAGGGTGAGGAGGGGTTCAGGTGCATCAGGGAAACAACATACATACACATGAGTAGCTCCATTTTCCACTTTTTGGAAATCTTTAAACAATGATCTCTCAACGGGTGTTTCATTGTTACACTTATTATTAGCTTTACTTATTCCAAGTGGCTCTTATTATTATTATATGTGGTATAATAATTATTATGGCAAGTGAGAAAGTGAGCTGGTGAGAGGAGACTGTTGCTGTTTGTGTTCTATGGAAAGTCAAAAGTGAAAGCTGAGTTCATGCTTGTTACGATTGTTATGTAACGTTATTTATGATAGTTTACATTGTTGATACTGTTTACGGTTCTTACATTGCTTTGTTACCACTTACTTGTTATTATTTTAACACAAACCATAATGTTTCTTTAATCGTTGCATTGCATAACATTGTATGTTTTTACATGCGTAAAACAAACCTATTTATCAAACCTATTTATCAAACCTATTTATGAAACCTATTTTGGGTTCATAAATGTTGTTCAATGTTTAGTATATCATGGTTTGAAGAAACCATTAAACATTTTTCAATGGAATCCTGAACAGCTCAGAAACAGTCATCAACATCAATAGTTTTAAGTTTTCATGGTTTATGATCTGCATTTTGTTCCTGCAATAGCCATTCAATATATATATATATATATATATATATATATATATATATATATACACATACGTATATATATATATACGTATGTGTATATATATATATATACACATACGTATATATATATACGTATGTATATATATATATATATATATATATATATATATATATTCAGTAATTATCTCTCTATTTTGGTCATGATGGAGTTCATCCTTTCCACTTTGGTTTTGTCAGGAGCTAACCACGATCTGTCACCAAAAATGCATCTACAAAACAAGACAACCGCCATGTTGGCCATTTGTTTTGTCAGCAGATCAGTTTGGAAACTGTCAGGGAGTGATGGAGGAAGAAGAGGCAGCCACAGTGATCTGTTAGACGAAGCGCTGCAGGCGACAAGCTGCACACCTCAACAAGTCAACAAGTTGACTAACTTCTCCCGCTGAGCTCTGTGGCTGCGTGGAAAACTACTAATGCTGTGTGCAGCATACATCAGATTACAGCTGATCATTACTGACTGATGTTTTGATTAAATCAACATACCTCATGTCATGTTAAACTATTTTACTATTTTATCACAGTACACCATGGTTAAAGGGCTAAAACCTACAAAAGATAGGAAAGGCCCTTTTCCACAACACACTATTGAAACATAACACAGCATTGTGACAAGGGGTGGATTAGTTAGTGTCTGTTGATGTCTGGGTGGCTCACTGACCTCTTTGGTAGAACTGGAAGGTGCTCAGCGTGGCGTCGATGCCCACAGACACTGGACCTGCTTTGAACAGAGCGACAGCCAGAGCATGCTCGTCACCCTTTGGGACCTCCTTGAAGCCTTTGCACTGGGCGGCCATGCCTGAGGAGTTGTAGCGACACGGCTGGTCCTGAACACAACACATTTGATATTTGTTTCAGATTTCTGTATTCTGTTTGTAAAAAGATACTTTAGACAACAGAACAATGTAAAAGCTGCAACAATAAGTCAATTAATCAGTAATGGAAATATCTGTTTGTTGCAGCTTACAATTTTACACACAAACACACGTCTGATCATGGGTACATTCTCAAAAATGGTGAGACTGCAGCTCTATCATCATTTATCAGCAGTTGCACTTCCTTCTAGCACCAACAGATGACTAAAGACGAAACAGAATTTGCTTTGTCAGCTAATGGCAGAGTTCCCACCTCTGCTAAATCACCTCCATTCAGTCAAATAGCAGTTATTTGGTGAGACAAGCCAAGTGAGGAAGCACTTTGGTTTCAGTCTGTGGTGCAGTTCAGCTGATATTATTTTTTATTATTATTACAGATATTATTATTATTTTTATTTATTAATTTAATATTTCAGTTTTTGTTTTTGGGTCTGCTGAGTATTTGGAATCATTTCAAATCATTACTTAAACATCGCTTCACCTTCTTGCTGAGAGTTACCACCCATGTGTGTTTGTCCAACACAAAGGTCAAACCAGCAACCACTTAGCTTAGTTAAGCATGAAGACTGGAAACAGGGTAAATAGCTAGCCTTCCTGGCTATCCAAAAGTAGCTGTACTCTTTGTTTTTGCATGAGTTCAAACAAAAAGCACAGTGTGCTGATAGGTGAGCTTTAGAGGCTGACTTGTTTCCTTTGGATGGGGCTAGGGCTTTTGGGGGCTCTTTTACTCAAAATTTGGCATGAAATATGGTTCTAGTTGTGATTTATGGCCATACAACACAATGTCACACTTCACTACTGTGCTGTATAACAATACAAGCACAAGTGTTAACACATGACAGGAACGGAAAAGAAACATTCAAAAGTGTGGTGGGTCTCTGTTCCTGTATCCGCTTTCAGACACAGGATAGTCTATTAATTCAAAGTTTGTCTGAGCAGTCCTTGGACCCAGTGAGAGGACAGTTTAGGATTAATATGATATTTCATATGAGGCTCTTACCTCTCCAACATACGGGTAGGACTCCTCAGCGTCGATGCCTCCGTTATCGTGCACATACTGGAAAGCGTTGGTCATGTATCCTCCTCCACAGCCGTCATTCTCTTTGACACAGTCCACCAGGTTCTGAGGACTGAGGTCTATCAGCTTCCCTGTCTTGTTGGCCAGCTGGCCCTCGAGTGCCCCGGCTGAACTGAAGGCCCAACAGGAGCCACAGGAACCCTGTCAGAATAATGTGGTGGTTTTAGTTTGATAATACGATAAGCACTTATTTCCTGATAAAGCAATAACATGTTCTTATATGTAAGAATAATCAGAATATCTTTCTGAATAATTGGGAGGTGAAAACAAGCAATATGAAGATGACACTAGACAGACTAGATCAGTGATAGAAACAGCATTTTGACACTGCATTAATAGCCTGCGGGAAATCAAACTGAAGTGAGACGTGAAAACAAAAGCTTGTGTCTTCTCCTGTGTGTCCACTGGGAGGCAGACTTTGACCACTTTGATCCAAAAGACATCCATTGAGTCTGACAGAGGTGAAGAAACCACAGTGTTGTCTGACTCTGAGTCAACACTCTGAGTTTGTCCCTTTCCAGCTTCACTGTGACAGTGTCTCTGGGCACAAAACCAGCTCCATAAAATGGTTTGAGTTTGGTGTTGACTGGCCTGCACACAGCTGTATCACACTCACTATAGTGCTCTCCTGGCTAAAGGAGAGGTTCAACATCTGGAGCAAACAACAAACAACATCTGGGTGAAAAGTTCACATTGAGCCATAGCTTATTTAACGATAGGTCCATACATCCCACTGACTTACCTAAAGGCCAGTACGATCTGACCGAAACCAGTATTTCAGCAGCTATTTGAATCTCATTTCACACCTGACAAATTGAATTATGTAATCCAAATGTTAAACCATTTGTTCCTCTCAGTCCTGTGCTGTAGGACAAAGCCTCCCTGTTCATGCTCTCTCAGTCATGAAGTAATAAAACACCTTCAGAGTCGTTGTCTGATTATTAATTCTCAGCTTGGCTTCCAGTTAAAACACCTCTGCTGCTCCTCCTCAAGGAAATTTCTGCTGTTCAGAGTTAGTGGCTAATCACACCACTGGATGATGCTCTGAATGTGGCTTTGAGCTCTGAGTACAAATGAATTTAGCCTCAAACAAACAGAACATCAAGACACAGTTCAGTCATTCTGCTTTCGTAGAGGAGGAAGCAACAGGGCTGTTAGTATGCAGGGAATAAAGTCAAACTGCTACATAATTTATATGAACAGCAGGAAGCAGCTCAATAAATCCTGTTTATAGCTGCAGTTTGAGATTCATCCACCAGAGAGCGAACAGGGACCAGGACATAATTCTACATCAGCAGTATTATTATACATTTATATTTGTACTGAAATAATAAAACCAAGCATTTTAAAATGTATCTGATGGGAATTAGAATAAAAGAATGTGCTGTATATATCCTGACTACCTCTAAAAGTGGCTAATATCTATTTTAGTAAAAAGTTTGGAGTCCTCATCTATTTGTTTTATGGGGATTTAGACTAATTTGAGTGGAAAGTAAAGGCACATAAGTTTTTGAGTTTGCTTTAAAAAGTTTGCCTCTGTTTGCCAAAAGACTTGCCCTCAAAGTCAATCGAACAAACAAAATAACAACACAAAACACAACATTATATATTTAGTAAAAACTAAACAGAGAATGAAAATGATGAAATCTAACTTTGCTTCAGCTCCAGCTCTGGTGTTCTTTAGATGGCGTCACATCATTGTGCTGCTAGTCTGCCTGCTGGCAGAAAACACAGATGGACACCATATTTCAGTCCATCCACTTCCTCTTTCCCTCAACCCTTGTTTACATAAATAAGGCTGGGCTGTCTGAGCCACTCATAATTACATTTAACAACCAAACCCATTCTTTTGTTTTCAAAGTCCATTAGCAGCTAGAGGAGGCTGTTTCCTCTGGCAGGTTATGTGATCGTGCATACACTAACTGGGATTGTTTGCTTCACTTTTCTGGAGCGTTAACAAAAACTGAAACTGAAGCATGTTTCCAGGTATTTTTATGAGAGCCTCGTCTTTGTTTTTATGTCTACAAGACAAAATATTCAGCAAATGATTAACCTCTGTTCAAGGTGATAAATTTAGAGGCCTTTTGTTGGCGGGCAAATTATATTTGTAATGTGCATATACTGTTTTAGACCGAAAGAATGAAAGAATATATATTAATGCTGTTTTTGTAATTATGAATCAGTATTTTAATATCTGCACAACACACTTTCTATCTTCCCATAACAAATTCATACTGCATTTCTTATATAATATATCATACAGTTTACTTTCTCATATGTCTGATGTCATGATTTTTTTTTGACTACCCACAAAAGCCACAGAGAAATCCCCACAGAAATCAATGACTGTTGTGTTTCCTTCTCATCAGTTAGCCTGGAAACAGCCATGGGATTTTTTTTCTGACTTTCCCTCAAGCCCCTAAACAAATTCAATCACATGAACTTCTGTCTGTAGATTTCTATCTTGTATTTCAGTTACTGAGAAAACTACCAAAAGGAAAGTAAAAACTACTCAAAGTACAATGCATTCCTCCACTGTTAGATATTGTTCTTGTTTTGATTCTTAGTCACATGTCTGTTTGGGTTTCTGGAAGCTTCTATTACACAATCCCTAACTGCTTTTAAGGTTTGTCCAGTTTCTGATGCCAGGAGTGTGAGGATAGTTCAACCAACAGATTCCTTCCACTTTCATTTTAAGATCTGTGTATGATTAATCAGGTTCAGCTTAAAGAAGCCACTTTCCACTGCTTTTTATCAGAAGTGAAGGAGTTAACCAACATAGATTGTCTTCAACCTTTAGCTCTTTTCATGACTAAAACTGAAACTGATGCTTTAGTAGAAGTGGTTTAAGAAAAGAATATTTTGTTTCTGTGAAGATGAGGACAAAATTTACAAACTAAAAACATGTGCGGGCAGGATAGTTTCCTAGGAAACGGCCAAAAACAAACAAAACTGCAAGCTTTGTGAACTGGATATGCAAAAAGACAAATCATGACAGTGTTAAAACACGGCACTAGTGATTCCCAAGCTACACGACAGCGGAAAAGAAGGACGCACAGAAGATATACCTCGCTTTATAGTTAGCTATACAACGTAGAGACTAGATGACCTCTGACCTGGTTCTTCACTGATGTCACCATGCCCATCTTGCGGTAGTCGAGGGTTTTGGGAAGCTTGGACACCCTGTCCTCTGGAGACATGGTGAAGCTGTGATCTCTGTTCACTGGGACCTGCAGGCCAGTCATCTTCTCAGACACTTCCTCTGATGTCTACATGGACAGAGACACAGTTATCATTTTATTTCAAGTAAATACAACAGCAGGTTGAATTTTATAACTAGAAACAAAGAGCATAGATGTTAATTGACCCAGGTTTGCACTAATCTGACCATAGATGGTGTAAAACTTTCCTATCCTGGAATAATCTTGTGAAATAGAAATGTGTTGGGAAGAGAACACATAAAGAGAGGTAGAAAGGATTTATTTTTAGACTTAAGACAAGAACAAGTAAAAGAAGATAGGGGAGAGGGAGGATTTCATTCAGCAGGATGGTGGAGGATGAAAACAATTTCATGAAGAGATGAACAGTTTACTCCAAAGTCGTGTCATTTTTCTGTACTGTACAGATGTCACAAACATGACACCAGAGGGGCATCGACGTGCACGTAAAAATGTCATTTACAAAACAATGGTATTCAAGTAGCAAAAGACAAGAAGGCTAAGAGCAAAAGATGTACTGGAAAACAATATAAGCATTTATTTTAAAAATGCTCCTGCTGTTTATCATCATCAGTAAGTGCTTTCATTACAGCTCAGTACAGAGATGTTTAACAGCAGAAATACAGACCATCTGGACCGTTTTCTTTCAATTCACTGAAGTGCTTTAAAATGAAAATAGAAAATCATTCTTCATTTTGCCCACCTGTGTCCATATACATATGGAGCTGTCATGAGATTCATCCATGGATGATCATACATGTACCTGCTAATAGATTAGCCCAGCTCTGTTTTTGTTTTTGACACATTTTGCTTTCCTCCCATTTGTGATGTACAGCTTTTTCCAGCTGACATGTTAATGTAAAAATAACCATCAGTCATGACCATCTCTGACACACACACACACACACACACTACAGCAGATTTAAGGGCTCCATTAGTTCCACCTCAGTGGACAGCAGAAATGACAGCAGCTAAACGGTGGAGAAAGTGACTGTCTGGTTTCCACTGAGCTTTGCTACAAACAGGATTTTCACTAATGAATGTCCTGAGCAGACAAATCAATTGTCACTTGTTCCAGCTGCTAATGGCAGCTGTATCTCAGACAACATGTGGAAATCTTCTAAAGCTGCAAGAATTATTTGATTTGCAGCAAAATAATTGGCCACTATTGTCAGAATCAAATAATTTGTTTTATTTGGTGATGTGTTTCTTTGTCAAACATGCAGCTGATATATGTAGCTGGGAAAAAATATTATGAAATATTCTGCATCTTCATCAATAATGAAAAGAACTGCAAGTTGTAGCTCTATTGTTCATTTACAATACATATAATATCTGACCCTGAGGCCTGTGAAAGGCAAACGCTGGCTGTACTGCCAGTGTCTTTTTTACCTCATTAACCTGAGACAACTGTCTGGTGTTGGCATCACAGCAGCTGGGCTGAGCCACTGATATGATGGTGATTTGATCTGGAGATCAAGTTGAAACTACAACTGAAGTCATGGAAACAAACTGGACAATTTCAAAAAGTGATGTCTGTCATTTTGTCAAATTGCATTTTACTGTCATGAGTGTGCTATAACAGTATAATATACTGTACTACGTGACATTTATGTCTTTAAATGTTACCACAATGTACTATGTACCACATCAAATTTCAACCAGTTATAGACATCTGGCAGCAGAAATATCAAAAATGGTATCTGTAGAGCATGTTGTGGAGGATGTCAAAGTACACATCCATCCATCCATTTTCTACCGCTTATCCTCACATAGGGTCACAGGGAAGCTGGAGCCTATCCCAGCTGTCTTAGGGTTAAAGGCAGGGTACACCCTGGACAAGTCTCCAGTTCATCACAGGACACATAGAGACAGACAACCACTCACACTCACATTCACACCTACGGACAATTTAAATTAGCCAGTTAACCTAATCCCCATGCATGTTTTTGGATGGTGGGAGGAAGCCGGAGTACCAGAGAGAACCCACACAGACACGGGGAGAACATGCAAACTCCACACAGAAAGGCCCCGGGCTGGGAATCAAACCCAGTACCTTCTTGCTGTGAGGTGACAGTGCTAACCACTACACCACTGTGCCGCCCTTAAAGTACACAAAAGAGGGCAAAAGAATAATAACATGCTGGTTGTTCCGTCAAGGCTTTGTGAAACAGCGTCCAACACATGGTGGACTTCCACTATTAGACCCTATATAAAGCAACACAGAGATGCAGGATTGCCTCAGACTCACCATGTCACCCAGGTGGTTCATCCCCAGGTCGTAGGAGTGCATGCCCAGCGCTGCCTCCTGGTTGTGGGCTTCAATCATAAGCATGTTCTTCTCCCAGATGGCCCTGCGAATCCCCTCTTCATTCTGAGACGAACAGGTGCAAGAATAGCAAACAAAAGATTAGGGGATGCAGGGGACTGGTTTTGTGTTCCAGATTTAGACAGTAAAAGACTGGACTTCTTGTCATTTTGAAAAAATAAACCAATCTATTTCATGATGTACTATATCTGAAATTTAGGACTTTGGAGTCCCCTCAGGGTTATTGTAATGGAGCCATTTTGTGTCACCTGAGGTCATAAGGGGTCATAACAAATACAGATTGCAAAGTCACCTACCTTTCCATCTACATGTGTTAACAGAAGACATCTCAAAGAAATTCATCTGGGTAAATAGGACAATTTAATGTTTTAATTAGCAAGGAAAGGAGGCCTGTCTGTGTTACAGGCCCATTTCATTAATTAGGCCAATTAAGCCAGTGCACCAGTGCTCCCCTACTACAGCTTATACAGCAACATAACTGTCTATGCAATAGTAATCTGTGATAAAATATTGTGTTGTCCTTTATTTATAGAATATTTTGCATATCACCACCACTACATGTGTCTATTATGTGGTAAAGTAGAAAACCAATTCCCATTTTGTCACAAAATGGGAATAAGACACAGCCAAGAGCTTCGTTGGTTATCTAAAAAACATAACTGCTCTGCTTAGTATTCATGGTCTTAACAACCATTAGCATAACTATAATGATTATTTCTATCTTGATATCCATTCCAGTAATGGAAAATGCAAATGATGCGAGGAGACTTTGATTCTATTACAGTGATGTCAGTTCAAGGAGGGCTGAATTAGAGCGTTGGACTGAAGGAGGAATACTGATTGAAATCACCACGAGAGAGAGCTGCTCTGTATTTTCTGCTAATATATATGCAGTGATATCAATAACACAACATTATGACCACATGGACACACACGTTCAAATAAACCCATGCATGTAAGCACAGATATAGGTAAAACAGCATAAAACTCACATGCTCACATACTGTAAATGAACCCAGGCAGCACTCAAGATAAAGTGCATGTATCTGTACACACACACACACACACAAACACTGCAGACACAGCTGTGGAGTGGTGACCTCTAGCCAGAGGTGAAGAGCGGAAGCATACAGTAACAGATGCTCAGTGAGCGAACAAGAAGTACATCTGTAGTCTGCTCATGGTTTAACACCAACTAAACCATATTTTTCTACTTCACAGCCAAGAGCAAGAACAAATAATAAAAAAGATGACAGGGAATTTTAACGACAGGGAAACTGAGAGCAGTGATTGAAATACAGAGGCAGAGGTGAAAAGAGTTTCCATTGTTGGAATTTTTCCTGTGAAATGCTGCTGCAGGTGACTACTGTATGAAATAATGTACTAATGTATCTAATATCCAGGTTTATATTCGTATTTCACATCTTTACATGATTGTTGTTTTGTAATATAGACAGTCCACAACAAGCTGACTAAATTATTATTGTACTGGTAGTAGCAGTAGCCCCTTTAAGTTCAACTCAATTAAAGCTTATATTCTTTTATGTGGGGGTTAAACCATAATAGGATCTCCTTAACCGAACAAAAAAAGCACCTTTGATAAAAGCAGGCCTACTATAGCCTTTCAGAAATGAACTTTTCTGAGTTACTGGCTAGAGATGAGAAAGATAAAGCAACAGTAAATTCTCATTGTGCATGCCCTGCTTTACTTTTGGGTCTCTGTTTTCTAACTCCATCTGTCTCGATAGTCTGGGCCAAAACCAGGAAGTAGAGCAACCAGTAGCAGCTTACGATGGCATGCAGGCATCTTTTCTTCCTCACAAGAGCAAGTCCACCAGAGCATTATTTACATTACACAAAAAGACAGCATGTATATGAAAAACAATTTACATTTACAATAGTGCAATCAGATCTCTAAGTGTGCCAGATACTTATGAATACATATATAACCATATTCATCCATAAAAATGAAATAAACAGGGCACATGCTTTGCTAACTTGGCAACATGAAGAGTTGTGCTCATTGCTTGTCCATCATACTAGTGGATTGGAAAAAAAATCAGGTTCAGGTTTTCTCAATGTATTGTACTGTTTCGGTACAGCTGGGCTGAACTGAACAGGCTCGTACTGAAACTGAAATTGTTGAAAATGCAAATTTTGTGTGGTCTGTAGAACAACACTCTTTCACCCATTAACTCTTTAAGGGTCATTGGTATTTCAACATTGTTTAAAATCCGACGCTTGAGTGCCATTGACGTAATAATACGTCAAAGTGTTTTTTCAGCAGCGGGTTGCCGATCGCAGTCTCCCACAGCCTGTGAGTAATGTTGGGGCTTCTGGGAGATGTAGTTGGAGCCTTAAGAGACAGTGTACGCCACAGAGATCAAAGCAGGAAGTGGAGACGATCGAGTTTAGAGAGCAAACTGATGGATTCTGGACAAAAAGTGGCGATTTTAGTAAAAGTGGCCTCTATCTCTGATAAAACAAGAATGGAACAAGGTAAAAACAAACATTTTTTCATGATGAAATAGAGAGTCTCTTATTTCATTTGAACTATTCACTGTTTTCAGAGATATAGTATAAAATATTCTGTGGGTCTAGATGACTCAAAATGGGCAAAAATGCTGGAACAAGGCACTTTCTGTTTTATTAAAGGGCTGGCACTCAATGAGTTAATGTCATTCCGAACTTTCACTCTGTCACTCTACTGTCCCCCTGCCCACCCCTTCCTTGAGGATTTCCTAACTCTGCAAAGCCCTTTTTGAGTTCAGATGTGGGCTGTGGTGTGTTAATAAAAAACGAGGCTTCACCACAAGAGTGCACCGAGTCACTGAAACATGCATCTTATAAATTAGTTCCTTTTTGTCTCTGACCTTTCCGTTTCACTGTCAAGCATCAGGTTGTGCAATCATGTCTTTTGTGCAAACACTCCAAACATGTCATGAGAGACTATCCATGCCATAAAACCAACAGCATTGTCTGGGATCAGAGTGTTTGGCAAACATTTCATAGACAGTGCAGACTGCACAGACTCACCAGGCCATTGTATTCTCTCCTGTGTGTGATCTTCCACTCTTCCCACTGGGTGTCCAGAGAGGCTTCATCCAGGTGGCTCAGAGCTGAGGCCGCCAGCAGCAACACACACACACACTGCAGCATCCTGAAAGAGTCAGATCCACTACAATGAATAAAAGGACATGAATCATCTTGAGAAGCATGGCTTCCAAAGACCATTTCCATTCAAGCCCTACCAGAGCTGACATGAGCTAAAGTTTGCATCATGTCCAGAAATAAATGGCAAAAAGATTATTTTCCGCCAAAAACATGATAGAATTTGAAGATAATGGACCTTGTCCGTCTGTCAACAGCTTCATATCACAAATACACTCCAGTCACCATATAAAGAATCAAACTCCAGTGAGCGAATTCAACTTTGTTGTTGTATTGTTGGAAAAGTTCGCTTGCTCTCTCATTAAGGATTCAGACACTTTCTCAGTACATTTTCATCTTCACAGCAGTCTGAACCCGTTTTCTCCACCTCTGCTTTCTTGCCATCTGTCATTCATTTTCTTCACCCCGTTTCTCTCTCGATTTTTTACATCCTGCTTCCAATCTGAATTTGCATCCATTGTTTCCAGTAAAGGCCATCGACCTGCTAACTAAATTGAAAGCAGAAAATAAATATGCTGAGGCTTGTGTGAACTGAGCTGATATACAACATCTGCTTCCTACACATATTCAGTATATCTGCTCTGGATACACCCCTGGGTGATGTGATGGAAATGCAACGATTTAGAGGCTGCAGCTCTGACTTCCTAAAATCTTTCTATTAAGGTGAAACTGGGTCCAAATCTTTCTCTTATCCTAATCCTACTAACACTAATTACTGTCTTAAAAGACATAAATACTTATGCACTTATCTGAGACTAAATTCAGTGAGTCCAACTCAAAGTCTTCACTGGAAAATCAGTGTCAGTAATGAAGACAACTCTGCATTATATTCAGTTCAGCTCCTCTAAAACTATCCCTCTTCAAGAGAAGAATTTCACCAAACAGAAAGTAAAACTAAGCAAACAATAAACTTTACCTTGAGTCCAAAAGTCAAAGAGTTTGATTAAGTTCTCTGAAAGCAACCCTTCTTCCTGTCCTCTCAAAGTAGGTCAGTATGTGAGTTTATATCAGCTGGACTTTGGGGAAGTACGCTGGGAGCTCTGGGTCTGAGGAAGGAGGAGGCGGGGGAATTACATCAAATACCAAAAACACATGATGTCAGGTGTCAGATTACACAGTCCTGTCTGAAAACTTCACAGTTCCTGGTGGGGAACTCTGCGTCCTGCTGCATTCTGGGCCGCTGCTTGAAAAATGAATAAGGCTGTTGGATTTTTAATAAAGGTGGCTTCTTGAGCTGCATGCTTATTCTAACCTCCCTACCTCAAACATCACATGGATTATTTATCAGATCATGAGTAAAATATGAACAGCCACTAAACTCTGAAAGAATCAATATATTATGGCAGAGTAAATACTGTAGTTGTTATTTTGGAGGTGCAAAACTGTTCCTTTATAAGAGGGAATGGTATTCAACCAAATGTGATGTGTAAGCTGTAAGTGTTCAAGTCTACTGTTGATTTGTAGTTCTTCAAATGCTCTACTGGCATGATTTTATAATGTTGACAGTGGTGGAAAGTTACTAGTTAGTTGAGAAATGTAACCTACATAAATACAAAATATTTATTATTAGAAATATTTACATTTGATGCTGTGTTATACTTTATACACCACGGCATCACAGTTAAAAAAATCTTACATTTTCTATTCCATACAACTTATTAATACAAAACACATCAATCAAACCAATCAATAAGTGATGATATGTTGATATGTGCCACCTGGATCTCTATATAAAGTCAAAAAGGAAATAAGCTGTCTTTCCATTAAAGACACTGATGAAAAGACTGCACTGCTTTTGTTTGAGCCTTACTTAAGTATTCTTGGTTGACACATGCACATTCAAACCACTTGTAGATTTTTGCCCTCAACATCACTGAAAGTATAACTGAAGGTTGACATTCAAACATGTTGCATATTTCAAAAGAAGAGTTTTAACGTTAATAGTGCATGAAGATGACACATCAGACTTGATCATGAGCGCTAACTTATTCAAATAAATTTCCCATGACAGAGCCGAAATAGATCTTTACAATATTTATTTTGTTCTGCTGTGTCGTCTGGTTTTTGGTGGATATGTGCTTCCTCATTCTGTGAGTCAACAGTCCTATATGTGTCTGGTCTGTGTATATATATGAACATGTCGTGTGACCCCTATAGTCATACAGCAGCAGTCTAGCACGTAGTCACTAATCTAAATATAAGAGCGTCCCGTGTACCTCATATGTCCAGTGATACATGGCTGCGTCGCAGCAGGTTACTCATACATGCAATGAGAGCTGAATGAGCAATAATAGCAGTTTTAGTACTAATTTTCCTTTTAAAAGAGAAACTACATTGATTTTTTTTCAAGTGCTCATTATATGATGAGATTTTAGTGTGTTGGATCTGTGATACAAACTTTCAGACCTGTGTAAAGTATGATTATATCATTTCAATATTTTGTTTTCACAGTATTTAATCCATCTTTGTGACACAAACTTACATAATATATGTGTTGCCTTATGAACTGCCGTACTGAAGCCTTGAGTCCAGCATTTTAGTCGTTGCCATATTGGCTTTTTGCAACCAGAGGTGACACAAGAGGGTAGAGCTAAGTGTGACCAAATAGTGAGTAGGCAACCAAAATGATCTAAATAACATTTAAGAACTGAAGAAATAAAGTATCCTGCTTTATGGTCTGTATTGAGGAACACTAGTAGTGACAGGGATGATGACCTCAGGTTTACAATGTTTACTGAAGTTAATAAATCCAGTGAGCAGTAGACTCATTTCCTCATGGACTTTTATACAATCAGATTTTTCAGCAACCAGAGGAGTGGCCCCCTTTCAGCTATTAGAAATTATACAAGTTTAAGGCACTTCAGCTTTAGCTTCCCTTACGATTGAATATACCACTGATGTTAGTGTGGTTGTGATGATGTAGCTACAAAAAAAAAATAAATAAATAAGAGGAGGTCATTTCACATAAATGCAGCTTCAGCAGCCCTCAAGGTCACGAGCAATCTCTGCTGCTGTGCTAAGATCTCCGTTAGGTTCAGATCTCTGGTGTGTTAAATGCAGCAGAGGCGAGCAGCTTCAAGCCTCTCATCACTGACAGTGCTCGAGCCATCTGATCCATGAGCGTCACCCGGCAGCGCAATGCATTTTAAGCTCCTTTAAGACTCTTCCTCACAGGTTCCTCTTTGGCCACTTTAGATAATGAGACTCATGGATGATAGTGTCTCAATTGATCCATCATCCAGGACCCAACCTCCACTCTCAGCACCAGCGAACAAGCAGCAGGTCATGACCTGTGTGTAGATGTATGTGTGTGTTTGATGAAAGGTGGATGGCTACAGACTGCAATAGATTTATAACCCAATACTCCTGACTAAGGTGATTACCAAGCGGTCGATAGCTCTATTTATAACTGCAGTGTTGGAGAATCTATTAATATCTCTATATAGGCTGGGATGTTGAGAATGGATTTCCGTAATCTGAATGCTCTGATGGCTGCAGCAGCAGCCATTATCTTAATGTTATGATTGATTTTCTACTCTGACTCTTCATTGCATTGTGTGTGCCTAGTTTGGTGGTAAATTCCTCTTTTCTTCCTGCTTCCTCCCTCTGTGAGGAACATCTGTTTCCCATTTTGGCAAACACTGTCAAAACCCTGCCACAAAACTGGAAAGCGCTCATCTCCCAGGCTCCTCTGCTGCCATCACATGATCAAGCCGCTGACTCAGCCCATCACGGGATGTCCGCTTCTTGCTATTACAGAACTAAGTTGGCTCTGTAATAGCAAGAAGTAATCTTACATCACTGACCGAATGGCATCCCATTTTCTATATGCAGGTCCATATGAGTTCCTCAGGGACAGATTACGTAACCCTAATGCTGTTCCCTGTTGAAATAAATTATGTTTAAGCACCAGAAAACACCACTCAGATTCGTCCCCCTGCCAATCTACTGAGAGGCTTTAAATCCTGATCTGAACTGTGTGCACTTTTCACTGACCAGTTCAGAGATTAGAGCAGCAGACACCAAAGAGGTTTTAAAGGCTTGTTTTGACTCCAGCAGATTAGACTGTTGTCTTTTTTCAGATTGTTTGTCGAGGGAAAAATAGGAAGTGTATTTGTTTGAGCCACAAGCACAGCAATTTCGCCTCTTTGTGAAGACTGCGAATTTCATTGGACAGAAAAAAAGTGCTGTATATTTGGCTACATATTCTAGAAAGAAAGACAAAAAAGAAAATGTTTTGCAGATAATTATGAGTTTTTAAGAATTTAAATCTAAATCGCTGCTTTAAATGTATTCAATATGTCATGCTGTCCGAAATAAAATCAGGTTAATATATGTGTATATTTTTTAAATGAAATTTTTACAATTACAAAGACAAAATATTTTTACTGAATTATTAGTTATTAATTTATTCCTATTAGTTATTGGAATTATTGATTTTTATACAAATCAAACAAGTTGCACATAACATGTTCAGTTACTGTGATCCACACACAATACAATTTTTGTTTAATTCAGTGTAATTGTTAGCGAGTTCCCTTTGCTTCATTCTTCCTCCTGTGCTACAGGTCAGTGAAGTGTGAAAACACAATGCACAAGAATAAGTTGAATTTATGATGTTTTAAGATTTCTAAGTCATATTTGAGATGTGCAAGAACATTGGAATCACAAAGGGAGCATGAGTAATGATGTATGCGATTTACGTTCATCACTCCCAGTCCCTAAGGTCCCAGTTTATTTGTGTTTGCAGCACCCATACACATTATTCATTTCACACTATAATAATTTTCTGTGTGAAATTTATGTTCTGTTTGTAAAATATGCCATGTAGTCTTAGTTTGTGTCATCATCTTCTCCGGTAACAAACAAAGCAGTAATTTTAGTCAGGACAAATTTTAAATTTTTATGAATGTCTTTAATTATTTTATGGACTTTCTTTATTTTATGTAATGGAGTGGAGACTGAAAAAAGGTAGAGGACAACGATTTGGACTTTGAGTTTATATAAAAAAAAATATGTATATACCATATGATATGCTTGTTGACTATATTCTCTTAAGACCGTCGAGATAAAGGGCAGCAAGTTTCCTTTACAACATTAGCGTTAATCAGTTTTAGGTGCTGGTAGAAAGATTTTTTCCCTTTTCCCTTTTGTCCCCTGTGTCCAATCCTTATGCAAAGCTAAGCTAATGGGCTGCTGGCTTATTGCGCAACAAAATCATGAGAGGCATACATCTCACCTAAGTTTTGCCAAGATGCCAAGTTTTTTTTTTTCCCAAAATGCTGTTGCTTTCAAAATGTGGGTGAGCTACAATCATTTTAGGCTTCATTAATTAGATAACAAATCCATCAGAGAACAAATTGAGCCATGTATATGAAAAATGAACATTAGACCCATTCATTGGTACTTGGTTTGTCACACTACTGTATGCAAAGATAAATTAAAAATTATATTTTTGTTTGCAAAATTCTCCAGTGATGGATGGCTTATGAAGAGGCAGCAGACAGAGCATGGAAACTTCTTGTGGCCATCAGGTCCCTAAACGAGCAGATGGTAGCAGCTGGGATTAACAAAATAAAATCAATATCTTTTGACCTGTGCATCCACTTTAACTATGCCTTCAAAACATAAATCTGATTAGTTTTGAGCAGAACTGTTTGTTTTTTTCCTGTGATGGGTTCATAGGAGAGCACCGCACAGAAAGCCCTTTAAGTTCCTGCATTCATCCAAACAGATTATATCAACTTTAAACCTTTTGATTCCAAGCTGAGACTGTGTACTGAGAAGATCACATTACATCTATTCTGGTAGAAAATACATTACTTTTTAATGCTAAAGTGCCTTTGGTTAATTTAATGCATTAAGAGACTCATTCCAGAAGGCTATATTTGGAAAATGTGGCCTGATTTTTTTGCTCTGTGATAATATTCAGACAGAGTGAGGTCAGCGCCGCCACGAGGTGAATCACAAAGCAACCAGAGGGGAGCAGAGGCATCTCTACACAATATAAATATATGTATTTATATAAATGGGGTTAAGAGCATTTCGATAACCTCACCGGCTGAACTAACCAGACTGTGTTCAGTTGTTCATTAGTGGCAGCTGAATCAGCCTGGAGAGAAGTCCTGCTGGCCACAAAGTCACTGTGAGACAAAGCATAAAACAAACAACAGAAGACAGAAGGCAACAAGTACAAGGACAAACAACACACAATACACCAACACACACAACACACGTCTCTGAATCACAGGTACATCCATTGGGGTTTGGTTGTTGACTCTTATTTGGATTAAGGTCAGGGGGTTAGCTGAAGTTATTAAAATTAACCATGGAGAAAGTTACTGTGGTTGACGTAAATATTTCTATTTGCTTCCTCAGCAACTCTGAATCATACAACATGACCATATCAAAAAGTCAGTGTCAAAGTCAAGGAGAATTTCTGCCCAACTCTTGGTACATCTTCACTTTCACTTCTGTCACCAACCTGATAACCTGCGACAGGCGGATGTTTTCAGCAAGATTAAGCCACAGTGCACTTCCTGTTCAGCACCAAAATGACAGATAGGCTCAATTCCAAACCACCCCCTACACACTTTCCCTGCATTTGCTCGTTCTTGCAGAAGCTCTGTCATATTAACGGCCGTCCCAAACCACATATTGTGAAGGGCGAGTGGACCATTCAGCATTTAAATATTGATTCTGCATCAAAGCACACTTATGATGGTTTTTGCAGGAGCTGTGACAACAAAAAACAGAGGAGGAAACACCATACAAATTTATGTTCTGCACGTGTCTAGTATGTCCCTCACACATTTGTCACAGATAATAAAACTAAAGGTGTGGTTTGGAAAGATAAAAAAGACAAAAACAGCAAATCTATGCTGACATTTGGTTTGATTTTACAGCCTTGGCTACTCAAAATGTGAGAACAACTGCCATCAAAATTCATCTTGCTTCATTTGTTTGATTAGGAATGTCACATGGTGCTGGGGTTCAAAGACTGGTGGAATCACTTAAAATGATTTGAGGTAAAATATAGCTCCTGTCATTGTAATGGTTGCTGAATTTATGATGCACAGGAGGTGTCATTCTTTCCATTCTCCTGTGGTGTGAGGAGGGCATCACATACCTGCTCATCCCCTTTCAGTAAAAGTGCCTGGTTTGGTTTTTGAAAATATCTGAGCTTGAGTCAAGGTAACTTACATAGTCATTTTCATCCATGCATTATTTTCTACCACTTATCCTCACATAGTCGAGGGGGACTGGAGCCTATCCCAGCTGTCTTAGGGTGGAAGGCAGGGTACACCCTGGACAAGTCTCCAGTTCATCACAGGACACATAGAGACAGACAACCACTCACACTCACATTCACACCTACGGACAATTTAAATTAACCAATTAACCTAATCCCCATGCATGTTTTTGGATGGTGGGAGGAAGCCGGAGTATCCGAAGGGAACTGCACCATTGTGCCGCCCTAGTCATTTTCATTACTCAACAAATGTAAAGTAAAATAAGTCAATATTGTTAGACAGGACACACAGCAGTCTGTTTTTATTTAACACATCTTCATACAACGGTTCACATGATTTCTTTTGTTTTCCCATGAGTGTCCAACATGTGACATACATGTCAATTTTCTCTCCAGTCTTTCAAAAAAATTGAAAAAAATAAAACAGCATTGAACCGCTCAGCATTGTTGTATGCTGCATGAATGAGCACCAGTGTGGAAATCCACCTATTGTGGTAAAAAGGTCGCTGACATGCGTGATAGTAGCGTGCATGGAACATGTGACTATAAATTAATTTCTGTGCATTTGTGTGCATGTGTAGCATTTGGTATTGAAAGCTATTCTGCCCAGAGGGTGAATTTCATTTGGACAGTCCATTAGCATTCCTCACCGAAGGCTAACCTCAGCATTCCAACATATTTACATTTAGCATGCTGCTAGAAACAGGGAGTCAATGCTCACCATGAGGGTAGTGTTTAGGGTGTGCACAATTTTTAGAGTCCTCTTTAGCATTCACACCTCAGGGGGTCAGTGTATCTATCTGCATCATTAATCAATGCCTTCCCTTCTGGGTTTACTTGGTGCCAAAAAGAAAAACAGTCATGGTGTCTTTCTTATCTTTATTTCTCTACTTAGAAAGGTTGTGGTGTTTTTTTTACGACTCTAAAATAACAACACCACACAAGTTGTGATTGATTGCTCTTCTTGTCGATAACACAGCCTCAAGCATGAAAAGTGGCTAGTGCATATAGAATATTGCAATGTAGTTAATAGCTTCCAGATAAATGGGTGGAATAATTTGTATTCCTGTTGGGATCTTTAACAAGTCTGTCTAGAATATTTCTTCACCCCCACTAAGTCAGTGTGGGCGATGATTTAATATAGAGCCTGCTGGGTGATCTGTGTCTGAAAGATGCCAATTCTTTTTTGAGGAATGCTTCTAGACTTTGGCAACTCTGATCTGAGGGTTTTTTTTTGCAGTTCTCCAAGTGGCAAATACACCACCGGAAAATGACTGGAGTCACGAATCGCACTCAGGTTGTTTTGTTGTTGTTCTTTTTGATACAAAAAAGTACAAACAAAAATCATGAGTCACAAAATCACTTGCTAGTGAGCTAGTGATTTTGTGACTCAAGATTTTTGTTTGTGCTTTGTGAAAACCAGTTGACACCAGACAAAATACTCACAAGAAATACTAGAGCCACTAAGAGATAAGGATGGCTGGTTGACTTGATGTTTGTATAGAACAAGAATAAATGGGGCAGGACAAGAGGAGACAAAAACGATTTATACACAAGCTGAGGGAGCGCAGGTGGAAACAATAAGGAGCACTATCCCAGCAAGGGAGATACACGTGGGCAGGAAGTCAGCTTATCTGAAAAGAGAAGGGAGAATTACTACAGTAACAACATAAAAAAGGAAATGACACAATCAGAGTGTTATGGAAATTGATTGTGCTTTTTTCCAGTGCAGAGTTGATTCTGGAGTCAATAAAGATGGTCAAGTAGCAGGTTTCACAGAGTTTATTTCTTGCAAGAAAGGTCGTTCGATAGAGTATACAGGTCTGCTAAAGGAGATCTATAAAATGGAGAATGTGCATTCATCTTTTATAATTATGCAGATAACAATAAAAACATGTAACAGAATGAGCCAAAGTGTGCCTGTTCACTCCCTACTCCTCACAGGATTTATCTCATCTGCACTTTTCACCCAAGGACACCAGAAAGCTGGGAAAAAAAACAATTAATGCTGAGCTTTTAAATAAAATAACACAGTAAATCTCACACCATAAATTTTCCATTGCAGGAGTATAGGAGAATAATGAACACTAAATTCAAAAAAACTTAACATAATTTGTGAAACACTACAATAACTCATCTGACTCTGGCTTGTGATACTTTATGGCTCATTTTAAGATGATGTGAGTTCATTAACTCCTTACTGCACTGACATCACTCTATACATATACCTTTTCAATTCACTTCAGTTGACAGACTAAAATGCCCAAAGAGTAAATGAATAGGTGTGGATATGCTTCATTTTTTATATAGACTTTCAATCTGGTGACAGAAAAATATGAGAATTAATATGTTAAAAAATAAATGTGATATAGCATCCAAGTTACAGGCACTAACCAGAAAAACAAACAATTGTCCTTGTAATGGCTGCAGAGGTCTTATTCAAACACAGCAAAAAAAAACCATCTGTACACTGTGTGTGTGTGTGTGTGTGTGTGTGTGTGTGTGTGCATCTGCTTTATGTCCAAATTGGGATCACACACTTGACTTAATACCAGTTGATTGGGGATGGCATGTGTAACTGGGGACAAAGTCCATGTCCCCAGTTGTTCAAACCTTGATTTTGGGTCAGTGGTTAGGGTTAGGTCGAGGTTAGGGTTAGGTTTCGGCTTAGGAAATTAGTTGTTGTAGTTAGGCTTAGGGTAAGTTTTCAGGAAATCAAAGTTTGTCCCCAAAGGGAGGTGAAAGTGCTTAAATACCCCAGAGGTGACTTAAACCAACGTGTGTGTGCCTTTGACCATGAGCTCCTACCGGACCTTCCCTTATTATATCTTTGTCACGTGCCATTGAGAAAATCATCAACGAATCAGAAAGAAGTCATTCATGATTCCTGGCATCTACTGTAATCTCGTTCAATCGCCGTGGTTGCTGTGCATCTGTTCTTTCAGTTGATGCACACATGTGCTGCGATGTTGAAGGGATTAATGCTTATTCCAAGCAGAGAGAGAAAACCCCCCATATCACGCACACTGAAATGAAAGCCTGATTCACAAACACAAGCTGGCGGCACACATTCATAATTTCTCCAATGGCTGATCTGTCACGTGCTGATCCAAGTTCTCTCTTCAGGGATTAGTCATCGACATGAGATTTCAAAATACCTCACGCTCCTGTCCTTTAAATCATATTTTTAGGTGAGGGTTGCGGAAATTGCTGACACTCGAAAATTAAACAAGCTCAATGCTTATAGCTTCAGTGACACTCTCTTTAAAGTGGTGCCAATATTTTAACCCAAAGACTATTGAGCGCTCTGCATTAGCTGGACTCTCTCTAGAGGAGGCAACAGCTGAGACCTCAACATGGATTTAAAAGACTAAAAGGTCTATTTGTGCTTGTATGCTTTGGTCTATGGAATAACATTAAGCTTCCATTCATAAAGACAGAGCTTTACATCAGTGGGTTTAAAAAAGATTTAATTATCAGGAGCTCCAAGGCTTCAGAGAAGAGTCACATGGAAAATGTTTAACAGAAGAACAATGACAGGAAGATTCAAAGAAGAACTGGCAAACCTTTACGACACAACCTCTGCAAAAACACCGTGGTCCTTCTAACCCAGTGTTTGTTGTATGTTGCCGGTTGAATGCAGATCATTGGAGTATATGATAAGGTGGTGCAATACAATCACTGCATGTTTGGCTGTCCTTTTGTTGTTTTCTATGTCTCATTAAAAAAATCTGCGAAAAATTAAATAATCCATGCATGATGTTTATGTCTATAAGAACAGGACCTGCTTGTGGCTAGCAGCAGGATAACCAGATGTCACTGGCTGCCATAACTATAGGATGAGTACCTGACAAGCCCACTTTTCCTCCCCTCCTCCCCAATCAAACACTTCCTATGGCTCACCATGCTGAGGTGCATGTTGGGCAGAAGCCAGTGTTGCTTTGCTGATTCAAGCATTACATTAACTATCTGCCATGTCAGTATTTTAGCAGAGAGTTTTCCTACACTTAGTAGTTGGCCAAAATACCTTTCATGATACTGAGTTCTAGTGTTGTGTTTAGACATCACAATGGCCCAAGCATAAAAAAATCCAGGTCCAAGCACTCAAGTTGGTTTGAAAAAGTAAAAGGCCTTTAATAAAATGGGCTAGGAATCATTAAAAACACACCAACGCGTGTCATCTTGCGCCTTCTTCAGGGTGTGAAGACACAATCAGAGTCAGTTTAGTAATCACCACAAGTGTGCAGCATTGGAACATGCACCATTTTCTTTTCTAATGTGATTTTACTGTATATTTCTGGCCTCTGTGGGCCTCCTACAGAAGTAATTCTAAAAAACTTACTCTAATTGGTATAAATAAGGGAGAGCATCCACAGTACACAAACTAAGTAAGGAATTATATAGAACAACTCCAGTGCAACATATAAATTGACCCATGCAATGCAATAACCTAAAAAACATTAAACATTAAAAACATTACAATGACCCAATTTGAAGCCACAACCCTTGAGTCAAATGGAAATAGAAAGGGCTTGTTCTATCACTAAAATTCATGTTGTTAATTCATGTTAATTTTAGACTACTAGAGGGTTTACTGAGGGGTTGGAGTGGGCTGAATGGTCTGGATATATCAATAAAGGGGACTGTCATTTTCATACGCAATAATGTCAAGTGAGTGTTCTGTAATATTAAGCCTGGACTCCTCTCTAGACCCCCAACTGTGGTGATAGATTTAATACTAATAATGGAATCAAATATGATCCATGAGTGTATTTTCAGTACTGTGGCTTGTAGTGTCCAATAATATCCATGCAGGGTGGACATTTGAACTTAACACTGTTACTGATTCTCTGCCAATTACTCCTGTGCTCCCTCCACTGCACCAAACTATTTGTATTGTTGATCTAAAAGCTCCAACCCCCAAAGTAATTAACTAATGGGTGCTAAAACAACTAAACTGAAATTATTGATTAATTCAGCAATGATTATGGACACCAAATATGAACACTTGCTGGCTAACGATTGTATTCTTGCTGGCCAGTATTGGTTTATCTTAATTACAGTATTTGTGCCATGGGAAGTTTTCTGTTGTCCAGGCACAAACAGAAAGGAAAACAGAAGAGGACACTCAGAAGTAACCAACCTGCAAATTATTCTCCTCACATGCATATGGACACAATGGACGTCAGCTGTTGATTTTTGTTGAGCAAGGCAGCAACATGCTGTTGAGATTCTGGTCATGTTTCTGCCTAATCATGCAGAAACTGCTCTCCACAAATTACACTAATCCAAAGGGCTGGGGATGGAAGCAAATTAGGTTCATAGGTGTACTCTAATGCTAAGGAATAAATACAATTTTACAGCATGTATTTATATGATTTCCCTCAGCAGCTGCAGTGTGATTAAAGTAAACAGATCTCAGTTGAAAATCACTTGTCTTGTCTGTTTTAGGATTTCAACTGGCTCTCTTTCTGGGGGCCAAAGGTCAGACTTCATGAGACCTCTCTCCTAATTGGCTCATGTCCTGAGGGACCAAATCTAAATTAAACTACGCCATAATTTACCAAGTCTACTGTCCTCCCAAAACACTGAGGCACTTTTATATGTATGTTGGCAAGTTTTCTTTGGGCTACACCGTACTAATGTACAGGGACAGCTATTGATGAGCTGTGTACACTGCATCTAAAGAACTTCTAAAGGACATTCAGGGAATAAATCTGAAAATGCATTTGGTTTATTGAATTTGGAATGTTGCTTTAATTAGTGTTTGGATCTTTTCCAGTCAGTTGCTTGTATGTGGAGGCTTCAAATACTGTATATTCCAACAAGTCTTAATTTAACACTGCAGAGTGCTGAATGGTGTGAAACATAATAACCTCTTGCACCTTCCCATGCATTAACTGCAGCCTCCATCCTCTCATCCATCAAGAGAAGCATTTTGCCTGACAGATGCTCCATATTCTGCTTCAGGGAAAGGAGGAAGCGCCAGGCTGCCCCGCTCTAATCAGAGAACCACAGGCGAATGAGGATTAATTAAAATGGAAAGTGAGGTTGAGCCCCAATCCAGTGTCGCCTACTGGGAGCCAAAAATGCAGAACTCAAAGCATCCTGAAAATCGGCTTATGGTCTGAGATCTCAGCGTTGTAAAGAAAATCCCTGATTGTATACTGGTTTTCTAAAACTACTAAGTGGATACTTTATCTAAGTTTTCTCTACACACGTCAATGTAAGATCTGTTGCAAAAGTGTAATAAAAATCCCATTTTTTTTTATTGTTTAAAACCTCAATATAGCTAAATCAATATGAACTAGAAAAGCACTCACAGAGAGCAGACCTCCTCCACGGCAGTAACTTTTTTACTTAAAGTTAGCCCCGCTGCCAAAGAGGTTATGTTTTCACTTGGGCTTGTTTGTTTGTTTGTTGGTTTGTCGGTTTGCAAAATAACTCAAAAAGTTGAGGATGGATTTTGACGAAATTTTCACGGTTGGTCAGAAGTGGTCTAACTTAAAGAAGAAGAAGAAGAATTCCTTTATTAATCCCTCAATGAGGGAAATTACATTTTTTTTCACTCTGTTAGTATATATACATATATTTTTCAGTTGCACATTACACACACAAGTCATGAAACAAACACATGCACATGCATTAGAGGAGAGGTGTCAGAGTGAGGGGGCTGCCCCTTATCCAGGCGCCCCGAGCAGTTGGGGGTTCGGTGCCTTGCTCAAGGGCAACCTAGGCAGTGCCCAGGAGGAGGAACTGGCACCTCTCCAGCTACCAGTCCACTCTCCACATTTTGGTCCGACCTGGACTCGAATTGGCGACCCTCCGATTCCCAGCCCAAGTCACTACAGACTGAGCTACTGCCGCCCCAAAAACTGATTAATTTTTAGTGATGATCGGATCCGATTCAACGGCACCACCAAAAATTAATCAGTTTTAAGTTAGGCCACTTCCGGCCAATCCTGAAAATTTTGTCAAAATCCATCCACAACTTTTTGATTTACTTTGCAAACCGACAAACCAACCAACAAACAAACAAACAAACAAACAAACCAACAAACAAACCCCGGTGAAAGCATAACCTCCTTGGCGGTGGTAATAAAAGCCCTCATCTAATCCACTGGTCCCAAATGACATGTTGAAAAACTATTTTATGATTAATTATGATAGAATGAGTCGTAAAAGTTTGCATTTTTACACTTTCGTTTCCCTTGCCTGAAATAAGGTCGATGGTTAACACAAGCTTTGTTCTATGACATAAAATATGTCAATATTGTCAATAAACTGCCCATAGTTTCAAAGGGTTTATCTTAAAAAAGGTTTAAAAAGAGGCTAAGTGGGACTATAGATGGGACATTAAGGCTGAATCCTAATTCTACCCCTTCCCCTTGGTATTCCCTTAGTTTTGCACATTAACACGAGGGGTAGTGGTCTCTAAATCTCCTTTGGATCGAGGGGTAGGTCTGAGGGGTCGGGCCAAACAGCCCTTGAAACAAAAAAGATTTTGCGGGAGCAGACTAGAAACAGGAATCTTTGCAGCATGCAGTGTGAACATGGCCAAACGAGCGACCAAAGCGGAGCACAAATGAAAGTATTTTTTTCATTTATGACCTTATGACAGTCATGTTCGTGTTTTGTGTTGCTATATTGCACAGCCTGTTTCTAAAGTGAAACATTATCACTAGGTTGCCATAAGCCGTCGTGTAAACATGCGACAGCGATGCTGCATTGTAAAATTAGCTTTGATGCTAGCACCCTGTTATTATCTCCACCATGGTAATGCATTTGTTTACATATTTACTTGTTTCTTCTGCTGACGTAGCAGCCGGCCAGTGACAATGTTTGATGAAGTAGCGGCAGACAAGTGTTGGGGAAATGTTTTCAACACTCACTTACTTCAGTCATTCTGTTTTTAGAGGCAAGTGGAAGGGGAAAAAAGGAGAAATGGGATTCATGCCAAGCACAGCCTCACATAGCCTATATGCATCTGTGGTATCTTTTATTTATAATCTAGCATTAGCTTTTACTTCTGCCCATTGCGGTAACATTTCAAAAACCATTAAAGCAATGTTTTGTGAATGATCTCATCAAGGTACCATAAATGTTTGTTTGCTATGTATCCCAATAATCCAAAATCCAATGGAATTATCCCTGTGCTTTCTTTGTGGAGGAAAGAAGAAAGAATGGAAGAATGGCCCGCCTCCTAATTGCTGATTTTAATGTGAAGTTCATGCCTAAGTTCTGTTCATGTTAAGTTAATTATATATATATATATATATATATATATATATATATATATATATATATATATATATATATATATGTATAAAGCCTCCAAAGATCCCTTGGAACAACCTGTCCTGATATAAACAACCTTTATTGATAAATAGATAGATAGATGGATAGATAGATACAGTAGATGGATAGAATCCAACTTGTTGAGGAATATTTGATTTAAATCGTGTCCCTCATCACAGACAGCCTTGGTTTTGGATGTCTGCTCTCACCTCAGTCTCTGTTTGCCTTTTTTAGATGTACTCGTCTGTTCCTGCTGCTCATGAATGGAGCTCTGACAGGCACACAGGCTTTAATCCAGGGGGAAGGTCTCTTTGGATGGGTGACTTTGCATTTTGGGCTGGGATGCATTCACTGTGAAAATGTTTCTGCACCCCTTTGCAACAGTTGAATGCTTGAATAGTTCAGCATAGTTCGACATCAGCCTTCTAGTTACGTTCACTCCCATTTGGTGGGTGTGCTAGGGCTGAAAACCAACACAGCTGTTGGAGCAGTGATGTTCGAAAACACCACAATTGTACCAAAAGGCCTTTATTGCATTTTAAAAACCTTCAAAATTTCCTCTGAAATTAGTTTGTGTTGCTCTGCCATCAGTTTTAGTAAGGTCATTTTGAGACATAGATCCTGTCTTAACTGTGCACAATGACACAGCTACAAAAACAGATAAGGGCAGTGATTCGACTGAAAAATATGAGTCTGGAGTCAAATTATTAACATCAGAGGCCAGTCGGATTTCACACGAGAACTGCTGTGTAAATGTTGGCATTGTTTGGTTTCACACACAATGGATATGTTGACTCCTGAACGGTATTTCAATATACATGCACTTAGCACGTTTTCACTTTTAAAATGTTTAGGTTTAAGCAACAAAAAATTAGGTTTGGTAAAAAAATGTTTCGGGTTCAAATAATGTAATTTGTTTTCAAATGTTTGTTTGAGACAGCCACGACCCCGACCTCAACTCTTTGTGATACTCCAAATACAAGTGTAATCCAGGAGGAAGCATGCTTCTATGAAATATAACTGACAATGCAGTTTCACTGTATAGGAACATCATTTTTCTGGAAACCAGGGCTAGGCTGGTTATTTTTAATCATAACTCAGTAAAAGTGCCTAAGTAAAGTACGGCAAAAGTGAAGAATCAGAAATATAGAGTAGAAATTGTCAACTTGTGTTGTCTAACCCGTCTCCATGATGGCAGGCTTCCAATGTAGCCATTCAGTACATCTATAAACACTTCTCCCACTGGACTTGGTCTGGGAACACTGCGTACCAGATGGTAATGTGTGTCTGTGTGTGTGTGAGCTTGTGTGTGTGTGCAACGTGAGGTCCATGTTAAGCAGGTGAGTTTTCAGTCCGCAGTGTGGAGCGTCTCTGTTGTTCTGACTGGAGAGAGAAGGTCACTCCACCGGGGAACGATGATGAGAAGGAGTCACTGTGTCCTGAACGCTTACAGAACAACAGCTGTCAGCCAACATCACAGTCTGAACAAGAAGGCCACATATATATGGTCCTCATTTAAACAGATAATTCCCTCCCAGGACTGAACTGAGATGAACTGATATAAGGAGCATGATGGCAGTGTGTGTGTGAGTGTGTTTGTACATTAGCGTTTATCTGTGTATCCATACTTATGTGTGAGAGGAGGAAGGGGTATTCCTCGGATCTACTACAGAGGAGTCGGAGCCTACTCGTCTTTATTGTACCCAGCTGTTGTACAATCCAGAGATTCGGCTTACCCACGCATATCTGCCTGTCTCTCCCTCCAAGCTGTGATAGTTGTACTGTCCTGGAAACAGGCCAGCACTCCCTCACTGTGGTGAATGACAAAAAAAAGAAAAGAAAAAAATCACAAATCCCCTCAGAGCTGACAGCTTGGGGTTTTTGCCACCCATGTTATTATTATTATTATTATTTGCACGTCTCCAGCACCCTGGATGTGTTTTAACAGTTACTTTGTTAACAAAAAGCTGCTTTTAGTTGCATCAGGCTTTTGGGATCTCAGCTAGTAAAGCACTATTTTTCTGTTCTTAGCAGTGATGAATGACAAACTCTTATGTTTCAGTGACACCATATGAATGAAAATCCTGTTTTAGTATAACCTTGGTCTTATTTTCAGAACTTTGGCCATCAGTTCTATAGGTCATATAGAAGCATATTTATTGTGGCTGTCAGATGATCAAACAGACTGTAAATGATTTTTTAATCTTACCTTGGTGAGTACAGTGACATGAGAACCAGTGGCCAAAACTACAAAAATCTCTCTCTCAATCCATGTTATTACTTTGAAACGTCCTACAGTTTCTTGGCGATGCTTTCTAAAAATGTGTGGTTAAAGCCCCCCGTGTGATGTTTCAAGTTGTCTATTAACAGTTTTAGTTTTTATCATTTAAAAGTATTACCTCCATTAAAAAAACTGCAGTGTTCTGACAGACCTTATATTTGACATTTATAAATACATTGCGTTGTTTTAGCCAATGCAGGTTGCCATGTTGCGTCGCCATCTTCAAACTACGGGCTCTGGGAGGGGACAACCACTTGAGAGCATGACTTCTGGCAGACTAACATACTAGATGACAGTAATAATTTAACAACACTGATCTCATTATCTGAGAGAATGCTGGTAGTAGTTTGCATTTGCATTCGTGGACGTTATCTTGATGACATCTCGCCATATTGTGAATGTTCGCCCTCGGCAACCGTAGAAGGGGAAACAAGCACTGAGAGAAGGGGTGGGCTAAAGAATAATCTTTATTGTGTGCAGTACATCACCTCACCACTAGATGAGAGTAATTCCCACACAGAGGGGCTTCAAATTTAAATTCTAACATTTCATAGTTTAAGTGAAGCTTCAGGGGCTAAAACTGCTAAAACCAAGCTGTAAGACAGATGAACCAAAGAATTGGACATATTGAAAGGCACCTTGAATTTCCGACAGTTGTCGAGACATTTTGTTTGAAGTCGATATGCTGGTGACACAGTCATCCTCTGGGAATCATGAATATCAGCCCTGTCTCCTACTAAATTGAAATTACATCGCCATATAAATTCTAATTTAACTGGTAAAATAAACTTCAACATTTCTGGACTGCTGTACATTTATTTTTTTCTGGATTGTTGCATTTGCCTTCACAAAAAAAAATAAAAATTGTTAAAAGTTTACAGGTTTCCATTAAAAGTGTTGCCAGTTCTGTCTGTTTCTGCAGGTGACTTTAATCATGCATTAAATGCGTCACATTTCATATACAAACCCTTATACTTTGCAAAGGAAAGTAACTTCAATGAGAAGTTCTCAGAGAAGTGCAGCAGAGTCAGTCAGTTAAAAAAAATAAGTGCAGTTTGTAAAGTGAAAGAAATCATCATTGAACAAATATGACAAACGAACAAGGCTCCGAGTTTTATAACAAAATTAGAGTTCTAGTAACAAAAGTAACGATTGAATTCGTGTTTGTTAAAACTGTAACAGAGTCATTCTTCGTTACACTGCAAGTTACAGTACACTGGGGATTTAAGGCATTACGGCCTGGACACATGGCGCGGATCCAGCCTTAAATCTGTGGGATTTGTGCTCCAGCTGAGCGGAGGGATGGAGGGATGGAGGGATGGAGAGATGGAGAGGATGGAGAGGATGGAGAAGCGCAGGGCGCAGCATCAGCAGCAGCGCGGTCAGAGCGCAGCAGCGTCTCCTCAGCATCACCACACACAACAAGGCGTACGCACACACAGCCGACCTCAATTATTTTAGTAGCGCAATTACTCGAAAACTCCCCGAGGTACTCTGCAGCCTGAAGAGGAAATTAATGAAGAAGGAGGGCGAAGTGACGCGACAGATGTTGGAGAAGTGAGGCTGAATGTGGACAGAGAGGGAAAGTGTCCTGAACAGAGATGAACGCCTTTTTCTGTTGGAGACGGACGGTGAGCATTAAAGAGGAGGACTGTTTGGTGCGATGTTTCCTTCACTGAAAGCTTCAGCTGGTGAGTTCACTCACATGAACAAAAATACAGGCTACCAGACAAACAACTTCATCTTTTTTCCATCTGTTGTTTATTTGTTGTTGAACCTGAAATAAGCTAAATAATTCTTGCATTATTTTCTAAAATAACTTTATGGCTATTAGGTGTTTGTCACATATTATTAAGGAATCACAATAACAGCTGTCTTTATTCCTGTTGGGTTTCCTTTAAGTCAGTTTTTCTTCCTTTTTTTGTCAGAATGGATGAGACTGGCATTGTTTTTACCTCGTCAGTCTGTGTCATCATGGTAAAATGTTCTCCTGGAAAGTCCCACAGAAGTGGGTTTGAATGCTTTTTCAGGCTTTTATATTTCTCCCACTGTTGTGATCTCATCGCAAGATTGTCTATGGTTTTATCATTTTGATTATTATGGTGGTTTTGTCCTCATATGGATTAATTGACAGTAAGGGTTTTGGTTTCTAAGTCTCAACAGTGAGAATTCACGACATAAAATGCATATTACACTGCTTATTAACCTGTATTTTGTCTGGCATTGTAGTGTGTTTAAATATTATTTATTTATTATTATATTAATTATTAATTATATTAATATTTTCTTTGCATATATGTTTTTATTAGAGCTTTAAATGGTCCTTATGGACAACTAGAAAAATGTGTCATGATTACTTTGCTTTACGGTCTGTAGTTGCTTTGTTGCTGGTTTAAATCCATCTCTTTGTTGTTGTTGTTGTGTTTTGCTGAGACCATGTGAACAGTAATCCTCTGGATAGTTTGTTCCATAAACCTAAAAAGGGCTGGAGCAGACTGTGTTTTAACTGTTTCAGCTGGATTACAGACAACTGCAGCGTCTTTTCCCCTCTGGGGCAGTTTGAGGCTCGTTTAAAGCTAGATGTTTCTGTCCTGTTGCTTCTGATTGGACCTCTGTGTGATGCCCAAACACTGCTTTGATTATCAACTCACCTGCAGTGTGATGTAAGCCAGTCAGTGCCTCAGTGAGGGTACAGAGGTGAGCTCAGACCAGCAGCAAACTCTCTGTCCTCTGCTCCTGTCATAATGAGGACACACATCACATCAGCTTCAATGTGGCTCTGGAGGAGCAGATCACCATCAAGGGAGCACCAAGGATTTGGCACTTGGGATCCTGCCAAATGGGCAATTTAATCAGAGGGCATTTTATGCACAGGAAGTATGTCAGTCTACTTGTTAGGAGGTGATTTATGTGGGTTTTATTGGGCAGCTGCTCCAGACCTAAACTGATTCCAGCTTCAGGCAAAGAAGTTTATGAGTCTGAAGCCAGTTTCCCTGCTTTGCCTGCATGGCCTCGGTGTAGAAATGTGGACCCATGCATTGAAGCTCTTAGTGTCTCAACGTTAACAGATAAGATATATTGTCATTTTTATCCTATCCATTTTTATTTTTTCCTACAAATGTCTAGCAACAAAACTACTTTTTCAGATTTAGGAAAAAAAAGAGAAATTTTACTACACAAGTGCTATAATTTAAGTGCTGGGGTTGCTTTACAAATTAGAAAAGCACTCAGAGAGCGCAGATCTCCGCCACGGCAGCATTCTGAGAGAGCGTATTGATCTTGACCAAACTGAATCAGTGACTTCTGGATTCCTATATTAGTTTATATACTAAATTATGTGACAATTGGTTGAAAATAGTACACCCTGGAGAGTTCAGAAATATGTGAAATGTCCCATACATTACTATGGTATGACCTTTCATTTGACCTTGATGACCTTGAATCAGATCCGATCACCACCAAAAATTGATATGTTTTAAGTGAGACCACTTCTGACCAATCCTGAAAAATTCGTCAAAATCCGTCTGTAATTTTTTTGAGTTATTTTGCAAACTGACAAATAAGCAAACCCTGGAGAAAACATAACCTCCTTGGCGGAGGTAATAAATGCTGAATTCTGGTTTCGAATGGGACATGAACTGCAGTCTCCTGGCTGAAAGTGTTTTTATGAATTACAGAGTACACCGAGGAGTTTCAGCTGGTTGCAGTCTGTCACCTCACTGCTCGATGCTGCCACTGCTCCTTTAAGCTCTATGTCATAAATTTGTTTCAGAGACCAAAGGCACATTTAACTTTCTATATTTCATCTGAGATCAGCCCATATTTAAAGACACAGTTTGGATTTTTTTTCGAGTGGGGTTGTATGAGGAACTTCCCCATACTCATTTTATTACCGACACTCGATGATCAATCTGGAAAATAACAAAATGTAACAAAATATCTTTTCATAATATTTCATGACAAATAAGAGGGACATTACACATCCAATTTTCTCCATTTTAAAAGAAAGAAATAACAGCAAAAATTGATTTTTTTCATACAATACTGATTCAACTGACATGCAAGCAAACATACTTCATACTTTTGAAAGAATTCTTCATGGATTCCAGATTAAAAAAACATTTTAACTCTTTGAGTGCCAGCCCTTTTTTAAAAACCAAAGTACCTTGTGCCAGCATTTTCGGCCATTTTCAGTCATCTTTCATGATGCACAGAATATTTTGAGGTAGAGTAGAGGTAGAGGTAGAGCAGAGGCCACTTTCACCAAAATCCCCACTTTTTGTCCAGATGCTGTTTTGCTCTCTAATCACGACTGTCTCCACTTCCTGCTTTGATCTCTGTCTTGTATACTGTCCCTTTATGTCCCGACTATAAATCCCAGAAGCCCCAACATTACTCACAGCCTGTGTGAGAGCACACTTTTGTCCCTGCTGCCGAAATAAATAAAGACGAGTATATACATTTATGGCACTCATGCGTTCAAAGAGTTAAAAAATTATAAAAAATGGTGACAGATTTTTCTTTTACTTCTTTTCAGTGGCAGCACCTTACTTTCAGGCATAGCCAAAGATTTGCACTGAGATTTGCTTGTACAGTTGTTTCCATGTACTTTTGTTGTTTTTGCAAAATGTAAATGTCTTAATTTTGATATGAATTGAGTTGGATGTCTTTGAATATATGTCTCAGCTGGACCAGCTTTTGGTTTGCACATGAAAACATGTAGGTCATAATCTGAGCCACACAGCACTTTTGAACCCACCATGCCCAGAAGCACCATTCAGGCCACACAGTCATTTGAAGTCCTTTTGAAGATGAATGAAAAGATCAGATGTTCTCAGCCAGTGCAGAAAAGAAGTCAGGGCAGCAACAAAGAGTTGAATGCTGCTGGCTCAGGGCTTGTGTCAGCAGCCTTGTGTTGTTTGACCATGAAAAAAACATCTTTTTATTAAGGGTTTCTTTTATGAAGCATCTCTGCTTTCATGCCATTTGCTTTTTTCCAAGATGCATCAGTCCTTTCCAGTTTCTTCTGTTTTCATAGCATAGGCTTCTTGTCTCACAGTCATTTATTTTTTTTAGTTTTCAAAGAATTAAGTGGGGCTAAACGAGTTAAGTACACCCACCATTCAAGTCATATACTGTATGTTCATAGTCAAAAGTGGCAACAAATGCAGACACCCAAAGGCAGAGCAGGTTGAATTAAGAGAACTATTAGAAAATCAAAAGGCAGTGAACTTGCTGTTAAACTTGAGAGTTTACAGGAGAAGGGCACAATTCAGACAGGTGGGATACATTGGGAAGCTATAGCAAAGAAACAATGAAAGATCTGACAAACTAGATTGGGGAAATGACCTGAATTTATGTTGGTGCTTGATGAGGGAATGAGGAACAGGTGTGGCAGGCAGGAACAGGAAACTCTGGAAGCCTCTGGTGGACAGGTTGGGAATGACAAGGGCCGTAATGACGCAGGGTCTGGAACAACAAAATACATCATTCAGGCCACCCTGTATCCTTATTAAGCTTAGTTAGGATGGTTAGGATGTTTTGCTCCACTTTTCCCATCGCATATCTGTCTGTTATTTAGGATGCATGTATTGTTTTTTGGTCCCTTTATGCTTAGCTTTAAAGCAGATGAAGATTGATTTCATTTACTGTAGGTGCCACTCTTTCTGTTAAGCTGCCATATATTATGAGTCATGGTTATTTATACTTCTCGATGCAGTGGGATAATATTTAAGCATACAGTAAATAGGGGTCAGTGTCACCCTTAGGTTGTGAAAGTAGTTCACCAAAAATTTTAGGTGAGGAATAAATGCAGTTTCTGAATCTGTCTTCACATTGGTTTGTCTAATTGTTTTTAAGAAGTTTCCAGAGGTGGGGAGTCGTGTCGGATCCCCCTTTGTAAGATACACTATATTGCCAAAAGTATTCGCTTGCCTGCCTTGACTCGCATATGAATTTAAGTGACATCCCATTCCTAATCCATAGGGTTCAATGTGATGTCGGTCCACCCTTTGCAGCTATAACAGCTTCAACTCTTCTGGGAAGGCTGTCCACAAGGTTTAGGAGTGTGTTTATGGGAATTTTTGACCATTCTTCCAGAAGTGTATTTGTGAGGTCACACTGATGTTGGACGAGAAGGCCTGGCTCTCAGTCTCCGCTCTAATTCATCCCAAAGGTGTTCTATCGGGTTGAGGTCAGGACTTTGTGCAGGCCAGTCAAGTTCATCCACACAGAGGAAGGGGCCAGCTCCAAACTGTTCCCACAAAGTTGGGAGCATGGAATTGTCCAAAATGTCTTGGTATGCTGAAGCATTCAGAGTTCCTTTCACTGGAACTAAGGGGCCAAGCCCAGCTCCTGAAAAACAACCCACACCATAATCCCCCCTCCACCAAACTTTACACTTGTCACAATGCAGTCCGACAAGTATTGTTCTCCTGGCAACCGCCAAACCCAGACTCGTCCATCAGATTGCCAGATGGAGAAGCGTGATTCGTTACTCCAGAGAATGTGTCTCCACTGCTCTAGAGTCCAGTGGCGGTGTGCTCTGCGACCTCTTCACACTATGTTCCACAGCATCCACTGACCCCGCTCCGTCAGTTTACGTGGTCTACCACTTCATGGCTGAGTTGCTGTCATTCCCAAACACTTCTACGTTCTTATAATACAGCTGACAGTTGACTGTGGAATATTTAGGAGTGAGGAAATTTCACGACTGGATTTGTTGCACAGGTGGCATCCTATCACAGTTCCACGCTGGAATTCACTGAACTCCTGAGAGCGACCCATTTTTCACAAATGATTGTAAAAACAGTCTGCATGCCTAGATGATTGATTTTATATACCAGTGGCCATGGAAGTGATTGGAACACCTGATTCTGATTATTTAGATGGGTGAGCAAATACTTTTGGCAATATAGTGTCTATACCATGTGACCTGGTGAGACCGTGAGACATGGAGAGTCTGCTAGCTCCTCAAGAGGTTTGCACAGATGATGAAATAGTTTGAGTTATATCAGAGCTAGAGACGGTTTCTTTTTCTTCATTGAAAGTAGAGCAAAAAGCAGCACTGAGTTAGAGTCACTTTCATTAGTTTGATTGACAGGTGGATCATCCACTCACCTGCCGAATCCTTTTTAAATCATCTGCCCTTCTCCAAACAATTTTCAGTGACTGCCTCTCACATGGTTCTGTGAAACAAACCATCTGATGGGGTCAGGTTAGGGTTTTTTTTTTGCCACCAGTGTAGTCAGAACAGGCATAAACACTTCTGATGAGCACCTTAACAACCTGCCCATTTATTTCTTTGTGTATTATCAGAAAACTGCTCAAAACTGTTCAGTTCAAAGGAGCTTTCTTATCAAACTAACAGCTCTGGACACTTGTACTGTAACATTTTCCTCCACATGCACCCTCTCTGTGAAAGGACAACACTCCAAGACTATTATCACCAGGAGCAATGACAGCATTGGTCATCTTTTCCAGTGTTGCGACAATGGCTGTTTAAACGTTCTTGACATGTGACCTCTTGCAGTCGTACAATGGTCCTGGCAACTTGTACAACTGGCAGCAAAATTCATAAAAGTGTCCTCCACAGTTGGAGTGAGACTTCATTTGTGAAGTGATAAAGGGCTGGTGTGTGTGTGTGTGTGTGTGTGTGTGTTGTACAAAACCTCACAAAAAAACCTAGGGTTATTTGGTGGTTTTGGTTTTCCTTATCTAAATTAAGTGTCTAAGGATAGATGATGCTGTGCTCCACCAGTTACCAACTTATATTTGTCAAAATGGTTTAGATGCCTGGGACTCCTGTCTTTGATTTGGCACTTCTGGATATGTGTTGAGTTACTCTGTAATCACATACAAAATTACAAAAATTTATGTAAGATGTTACCTTTACAATTGAGTACAGCACAGATGAATATAGAAATGCAAAGAAGACAAGAGGAGGATTAAAACTAAAAATATAATACATAAATCTCCTGTCTTCATTGTCTTCTGTGGGAGTGTTCAAAGACACAACAATGAACATGTTATGAAGAACTGAGTCTGTGACCTGCCACTTACAGGAAGCCTCCAATCCCCTCCCACATATGTACAGGATGGACACTGATGCGTCACTCTGGTCTGCTTCTTGGAATCCAGGTGGGATGGTGGATCGGCCTCGTCAGATTAGCATCCAGAGTGCTAAAGAGGAAAAGCTCCACCTGCACACTGGAAAGAGGAGATTAAGGAGTTGATCGCTCTGTGTCCCTGTTCTCCTTTTTCATTTTTCCACTTTCTTTTCCTTTTGTACCTTTTGTTTTATGTCACTCCTTTTCCACCTTCTTCTCCTTTGCACTTCCTGTCTCTATCCATCCATTTTCTACCACTTATCCTCATAGGGTCGGGGGGGGGGGGGCTGGAGCCTATCCCAGCTGTCTTAGGGCAGAAGACAGGGTACACCCTGGACAAGTCTCCAGTTCATCACAGGATACATAGAGACAGACAACCACTCACACTCACATTCACACCTACGGTCAATTTAAATTAACCAATTAACCTAATCCCCACGCATGTTTTTGGATGGTGGGAGGAAGCCGGAGTACCCAGAGAGAACCCACGCAGAACATGCAAACTCCACACAGAAAGGCCCCGGGCCCGGGATTCGAACCCGGTACCTTCTTGCTGTGAGGCGACAGGGCTCACCACTACACCACTGTGCCTCCCCTTCCTGTCTCTAATTCTTGCTTTTTTTTGCCTGATTTTTCTCCTCTATCTTCTCCTTATTGTTTCCCACCCTTTTCCCATTATTGTTACTTTTCCTTCTTTTTCACCTGATTGTGTTCTTCTTCCATTCTGTCCTCCAGTAACTCCACTTTTACTGTGTGAGAAAATGTTGTCCTCATGTTGGCCTTTTACACTGAGTACTTCTCCTCCCACTGGACTGAGGGACTTTCTGTTTTTGTCAGTCCTTCTATAATAGAAACATAAGGCACAAACACTAACAGTCTGCTGCCCCACATTTCATGAGGGGTTCATAGCAGTTGAAGTCCACAGTAGTCCGTCGCCTGTGTTGTCCTGTTCCAGGTTAAGAGACCTCTGTGTCCCACCAGTCAGCTCCACTTTAATGTGTGACCTCCCCTCATCCCTCTGATGTACGTTGCTGGATCTGATGCACCATCACTGTTAGCGGAGACGACCTCATTTGTCACATCACATAGGCGCTGCACTGAGACTAATTCCCTTCCCTCATTTATTTGTGCTATTATTAATATTGCAGACGGCGCACTTTGCGTGACGTTGAACAGAGTCTTAACTCTCTCCTCATCAGAGTGAGGAATTACAGCAGAGTGCTTTACCCAGCACACAGTCTGGAACAAGACCGACATGAGCGAATCTGTCACTGTGACCCACTTCCACCACACGTTACATGGGTAAATACTCAAAACACTCCCATACTTATAAAGCATCTGTCCTTCTCTCTGTCTCTGTCAATCGTTCTCTCGCAAACATATTTACTTTTTCACTTGCAAACAATAACTTTTTCTCTCTTTTTTTAAATTGACATTGGCGTCAAAATATTCTATTTTAAAATACTTCATTAATTATGAGTCTTGGTGAGATTATCATATTATATTATTTTATATTATATTATATTTTTTATTTTATATTATATTATATCCAAAAAGATCAGTTGCACCAGTCCACAAATTCTTGCATCATGGGTCCAGTGATCTTACTATATGTTTCTTCTTAATAATAATAATAATGATGATAATAATAATAATAATAATAATAATAATAATCACTATAGTGGTTAGCTTTGCATTGTAAACACCTCTAAATTTTGGTGGTTTGAGATATGATCTGGCAACATTTATGATGATTGTGGTTAAACAATTAAATTTTCATTACTAGAGACACTGTAGGCCATAAGCCATTGAGGGTTTTTGGTCTTTGGTATTTGAATGATGATGGACATATTCTATCCAGCCCTGCAGCCGTGTTATTTTCCTTTTTATTGCACATACATACATTAAAAGGAAATCTGTCAGAGAGAGGGGTTGCCTGGGTACAGGTGCTCTGAGCAGTTGGGGGTTAAATGCCCTGCTCACTGGCACCTCTCCAGCTACTGGTCCACACTCTTTACTTGGTCTGTAAGGGGACTTGAACTTACAACCCTCTGGTTCCAAACCCAAACCCTTACCTTCCCACTGGTAGAAGCTGCCCAAATGGGAGCGTCTCTGATAGAGTTGAGTTTTAAATTTGTGGACTCTTGAGGATTTTTATTCAATTGCACAAGGCAGAGAGAGACATTGATTGTTATGATTATTATTTATTACTTATATATCACATTTCATTAAAGGATAAATCCATGCAAGAATCAGGAAAAGACAAAAAGCACAGGTTAAAGACTCCCACATGCCCAGAGAAAACTGTTTTTTCAGGTCTTTTCTGAATCTAGACACTGTTGTTGTGACAGATGTCATCAGATTTTTGTGGAATAAAGACTTCACCATTTCAAGATAAGCTATATAAAAACACATTCTGTTAATAACATTCAGATGTAATGAGTGTTTCGATGTGTAGGCACAGAGGTAAATAATTCAAACACACTTTTGTTTATCTCTCCCCTCAATTACCAATTTAAACTATGCAACTTCCTTCCTTCCTTGTGACATTAGTATTCATAGGTCTATAACAGCCTTTTAAAAAGTCATAGAAATAGAAATGGCTTGCTGAGTTCAAATATTCTGTCATGTAGACATGAATTACAGTACAGATTACATTCCTCCACCACAAACTGGATTATGTGATAACAGCAGATGCTCATTTTTCAGTCCACCATTGTGTCACTCAACACATTTAGCTGATAAATGAATTAAGGATACATATAATGATCTGACAGTAACTGACATTTTGTATCAATAATTCCAAAGATGTGGCAATGTTCAAACAATTTTGAGAGCAAAGTAAATGTTCATTTTCTAACTTCCTGCTGTGTCCATTTCAGCTTGTGTTCATAATTCATTGTCATAATACTTGTAGTAGCTTGATGATAACTTAGTAATTACGCTAAACAAGCATGCTTTTATACTGACCAAAATTTCCAATGCAACACTCCCATGGTTTATGCATATTGTACGAAATCCAAGTGGCATGCTAACAACACATATCAGATGTGAAGTTTTAATTAGAATGCAGTGTAATAGCGCTCTTGCCCATTGCAGACGGACATGGCGACGTGCTGGAATCAACAGGAGACCACGGCGGGGACGTCGGCTGTGCAACCTGGCCTCACACAAGCGGTTGTGTATTTGGTCGCTGATTCTGTTCTGATGTCGACCTCTGGTCTGTGCTGCAGTCACTGTAGCTGGCAGGAAACGGTTTCTCAGATGTTGAAGACGAATGTGGCGGTCCTGTCGAGGGGTGGTGACACGTGGCCTGGTAGCTCGTGGTCGGTCGTTAGTGCGCCCTGTCTCATTATACCAGTTCCATAGACGTGAAATGGTCAACACATGAACACCCAAGGCCCTGGCAACATATCTGTGTGCCATTCCAGCTGTCAGCATACCAATGGCCCTTTCTCTGTGATTTTGATGTAGTCGTGCCATGGACAAACGTTTCACCAGGACAATGCAAATGAGTACTAAAGATCGCCATTGGTACAGCTACTTATTGACCAGGTTTTAAAAGGATTGGTGATTAAGATCTGCTCAGTTTCATCAGCGGTGACAAATTCTAAGGATGTGCAGTCAAGTGGAACAACATGTAGGCACACAGCAAACAAAAACAAATCCTTTGAGATTTCATGTGATATTTCCTGTGTTATAACTCAAATTCATTGTTTGGCTTTGTGTGCCCAAAATTTCTCAATCATGGGAGTGTTGCGTTGGAAGTTTTGGTCAGTATAGATTAAGATATTTAAGTTGAGTTATTGTGCAGATCAGATATTATAAATATCAGAAAAGTAACTCCTTTAGAATACTGAACCCAAAATGAAAACAAACACAGGACACGTGATAAAAGGAAATTCAGCTGTTAGTAGTTAGTTAGTATCATCAGTCATGAGTCACATGCTCCTCAACCAAGAGCTGTGCTTCGTAAATCTAACTTCTTGTGAAATTGGAAGTTTTTTTTAAAAGGATTTAATTGTGTAACAAACACACATTGACACACCGTCCCTGACATGTCTCTGTGTTTCAGCATTGGGCATTGATGATGCAGATGCAGGTATGGAGCTCCAGCACACTCAGTCCTGTTCGCTCTGCACGGTAGAGTCACATTATTCCTCTGGTTAGTGTTTTGTCTTTCTTTCACATCCATCACACCTCAACCTAAAACATTTCCTGTGTTCTTTCCCCTGCATTTCAGACACACCTTTGTTTATTTAACACAGACACAGATCCTGACACAGTCTTGTTACAAGTCCAGTCTTTGACAAACCCAAAGGGGAAAGTCCAGGGGACTTTTGTTTTCCTGCTCTGCACCCAACAGCTGTTCTGCCTGCAAACCTTTTAATATTTGCTGCTTGCATGCAGGAGGTCTCAGGGGCGGTCACACTGCAGCAGGTGCCAGAAGCCCGTATAAAAAGAAACACACACACCAACTCCGTCACATACTTTTAACAATTCGCACACACACAGTTGCACAAAAGTGTGAAGACACCAGTTCACACTCTGTGATCCCCGCCCTGTTGTTCTGTTCCAGCCGCTTTAATTGGGGATTTGAGTCTTTCTCACTGTGACGAGCTAAAAATAGCTCTTTGACAAGTGTCAGAAAACCCAGCCGGGCTCAGGCTGCATTTCTGCTCAGGGTTTCCAAACCCTGTCATCCTGCGGATCATGGGAGGTCACAGTCCCATTTCATGCACCTGTACTAAGGAAGATTTTACCTAAAATGTCAGTGCACCTTGTCTGTTCCGGTTTTTCACATTTTGTAACAGGGGGTTGAGATGCTAAGGAATGGCAGGTGAGGTAATACATTAAAGAGCCAGGCTGGGATAGAGAGAGAGAGAGAGAGGGAGATGTTATCAATAATGCAGATGAGAAGAAGAGTTCAAGTAAATTGAGAAACATTGCCTCTTCTTTGCTCCTGGCCATGCACCTCCGTTGATTATGAACCTGAGCACTGTTTATGCTAGTAGTCTTCTGGTAAATGAGATGAATACTAAAAACATTTGTGGTGAGTTTCACAATGCAACACATGCTGATAAAAACACTTTGGTAGCCACCTTTTACCAACAAAAAAAAAAATCAAAGACGTGCGTCCCAAAAAATAACTTTATTTTTAGATTTCATTAGACCTTGATTTATTTAATCCTCTCAGAATTCTATCCCTCAAGGTGACATAAAGCAAATGCAGCCAAGTGATGACTGTGTGTGTGCAGCTGTGTGCCATCAGTGAAGACAGTCCTGATTTCAACATGGAGTGGCAACTGGCAATGCATTGATGTAAGGCGATAATGTCCCAAGCAGAGAGACTTGATGAATTTTGTCTGATGACACAGGAGAGAAGACAAATGGAGCAAAGTCTGGGAAGTTAAATTATTTCAAAGAATTAAGCGATAGTGGGAGTTCACCCAAAACCACGCCTGGACTCTGCCAAAGAGAGGATGTGTCTGGTTGGCTGTTTGCATTTTGGCATCGTGAGGGTTGATTAGGTAAGAGCTGGCTGCTGCCTGGCTTCAGGAGAGTGGATGTTGAGAGTTATGCAAAAAGGTTAGACGACGTAAGCAAATCCAAGCTGGAGCAACTTCACTCTGAATGAAAATCATGATTCAACTGAACTGAACAGAATGATTAGTGGACTTCTAAGAAACTGCTGCAAGGTTTGATTACTTAAAGCTAATATGTTACGATGATGTCATAACAACAACAGACAACATGACCATCATCTCTGTATTTACAGTTGGCCAACCAAACAAATGCATTATTAAACTAAATTAAATAGAAATAATCAATAAAGAGCAGGAGGGGGAAGAAAAGCAGGAAAATAGGAATAATTATATGCATATTATGAGATTACTCCAGTTTTCAGGATAATTTAATTAGTGGTGTTTTAACAAGCTGTTATAAAATGTAACATATGTACTTAACTGACACTATCTACATACATTACATAACAAATGCAGTTATTTTAGCATAAAAAGTGTAACTATATTATATCTTACACCTAACCAAGTATTTCTTTCAACACTAGACACACTGTTATTACTTATATTATTGTAAACTGATTAGAAAGTGGAGTGATCCTGGTGACAGATATATACTGAAATTCTATAAACAGTTTGGTTATAAACATGTTTGTGGTTGTTTGACATGAAGCAGTTCTTTTGAGTTCTCTGTATTTCAGCAACTGCTCTACAATCAACTAATTTCAAACAGCATCATTAATAGAAACCACCATTGGCTGTGCGTAATAGAAAATAGTTAGCTTAATTATCACTGTAAAAGGACACTCATGTGACTATACGCTGCACGCTGGGTGACAAATAGATGTAGAAACTACAAATACATCCATCCCATCACTGCCTTGACAGACGGGGTCAGTCCCTCCTGCGACTCGAGGGGGCACGACCTTTGGCCTTACTGTAGCTTTATGATGTGTGCAGAGTCGCAGAGGGAGGAACCATCCTGAGCCCTGATTGGCTGGAAGGGCTGAACAACTGACAGCCGACCCGCCAGACTTATCACACACCTGCCAGTCTCTGTCTCTCACAAGCTGGCTCAGAGGGGATCAACACATTTAAAGCACTAAGGTGACTGATATTTGATGCCAATAATCAGATTTTCGACATGGGAATGTTTGCATCACAGACAGGGCGAGGTTGGGAAAGTATCTAGAAGACCAGCACGGCCATCATGGAACAATAAAAAAGAGTACTGATGTGGATATTTCTTTTTAAGTAAAAGTTCTTTGAGGCACTACCACCATATGATGTTGGAAGAACTTAATATTTATGAAATCTGGCTTTTAAATGAAGAAAAGAAATAATCTTTTAAAGTTTGATTGTTTTACTACAGATGTGGCCAACAACACCTCATCCTGATCAGTGGTAACAGGCTGAAGTTCAATAAAAAGCCAGTATTGGTGTCTGGTGTGTCGCTGATATATCGGTCTAACAGGAGAGTCTGGGGAGTCTAAGAGCACAAGTGTGGGAGTCAGCGCAGCCAGCCAGCCAGTATAAGGAGTGTACGCATGAAGAGCAGGGATGAGATAAAGACTGTGCAGCGCTGGGACTGTCGAAAGCTCTGCCACTCAGATGAGAGGCTGCGAGGGCGAGTCCACTCTGTCTCAAACTGGCTGATAGCGGGGAGTGAGAAGCTGCAGCTGCTGCAGGTTGGACTCATTTCTGACTGTATTTTGGAAGCATGATTTGTAATATCTACTGTATGCTTGTCATGAAAACTGCTTTGCTCTATTTGAGTGCAGTTTGTGTTCTGAGCTTTGAATTCTCTGTGTGTTTTGTCAGACATTGTGAGTGCTCTGTAAAGAATTAGAGTTGATTTCTTTTGAAGATTAGTAACCCTTGTTGTGCGTACTGTAGCAGGTCTCGGCAGTGGTAACTGTTGGAGAGGGTAATACATGATTTACATCACATGCTTTGCCATCACCTGTTTATTCAACTAGAAAAGACAGACACTGACAGAATAATGTAATTATGTAATATTTCACAGTTTCCGGTTTCACATTAGTGGGGCTCTTTTTGGACTCCTTTCCAAAAAAAAAGTAATATGCTGGCTGCTTTTATTATTTATCAACAGTAACATTAGTGTATCTTGCAAAATGTCAAATGTTCGCTTATTTTGGCAACACTGAACCTCTCAGCTGAACTGTGACTTTTTTTAATTTGTCATTATTCAAACCCATTGTTATGTGTATTCTCAGCTGACATTAGATGAGTAATATCATAACTGTAATTGCAATTATAAAAGAAATGTCCTTTCCATAATGTTTAATGAGTTTAATGAGTAATGATCACTTTGAAACAAAGAAATAATAATAAAAAAAAGTTCAAATCAATAAAGAAAGCTTCAAATCATCAAATTGTGAGTGATATTTGTGATGACGAGAGTGATTTTAACTGTGCTGTTTTGCATCACATAAATCTGATTCTTTTGTAATATTTGTAAAGTAATTAAACTTTTTTTTGGATTTGGCTGAATTTGAGGAATTGTTTCTTTAAACAGAGGCATTTTTCTAAAGGAGTATATACAGCTCCCAAAGGGCTTTGTGATTTACTCCACCCATAGACTTTTAATGCCACAGAGTCGGTTGTTTTTTCTGAACAAACTTTCAATAGGTCTTCTATATTAAGGGTAGTCAAGCTGCTATATTTACCCTGATTGGTCTGGATGAACTTGATTTTGTACACACACTCATTTTATTCTGAAAGTCTCCCTCACCCTATTGCTGTCTCTGGCTTCAGTTGTTGTGCCTAAATCTAGATTCCTGGCCCAAGGGGCAAAGCTTACATCCCACTGAGGCCTCCCTCATCTGTACTATCAGAAAACATATGAGGTCCCACATGAGCCAGGGCACACTGATTCCTTATTATTTAATTTTTTAGGACAGATCATATGTGGACATCACTTGTCCACATGTCAAGTTCTTAAGTACTGTTAATGGTACTTTACCAGCCTTCAAATGTCCACAGTACAAAGTGAGACGTTAAGATCAGTTAAGCAGGGACTTTGTTTGTCAAAGGTACAGATATGTAGGCGGGTCTTATCATCTACGACATCTGCTTCACACCGACCACACTGCTACCCACTGTGGACTTTTTGTTATGTTCACTGTCATATGAAATGACAGGCAGAAAAACATGTAACGAGGGAGCACCAGAAATTATGGAACATTGTCAGCAGTAGAAATTATGTCACCATGTTGTTGTCCTGGCATTCACCATATGCCTGAGGATTTTTGGGGTGCAGGAGTTTCATATGGCATTGTTTGCTGCACTGGACTCAGTGGATATCAATCTGGGAATGCAATAAACAATTAAAATCTATCCATTTTCTACTACTATTCCTCACATGGGGTCACGGGGGGATGGAGCCTATCCCAGCTGTTTTAGGGCAAAAGGCATTGTAGACTCACACAGGGCATATTGAGACAGACAACCACTCACACTTTGGATGGTGGGAGGGAGCCGGAGTACCCGGAGAGAACCCACACAGACATGGGGAGAACATGCAAACTCCACTCAGAAAAGGCCCCGGGCCGGGAATCGAACCCGGTACCTTCTTGCTGTGAGGCGACAGTGCTAACCACTACACAATTATAATTTCTGCCTCAATTTAGATCAACAGTGGCAGCTCATTTCTCCATGACACCATCTGGCACAAAATTAATAACTTCATCCAGGACAGGACCGCCTGCTCAGAAAGTTGGTTTGTAGCTGTGTATTTCATTCATTTGGTTTGTCTATGGTGGTCAAACGAAAGCAAAGCCACAAAGTAAACAGTCAACGGTGATCAATTCTACTCATGCCTGGCTCAATTTTGAATGAGTCCATTAATAGTTCACCGCTTGTTCCATTATTCCATTGTTGCTCACTTCTGAATATTGGCATACACATTTGAATTGTGACTTTTGACTTTTGCTTTTGTATTTGCAAATATGTATTTGGTTTACCTTAAAAGTCTTAAAATATTTTGTCTTTCATTGTGTCAAGGCATGTTTTCCTCTCTCCCTGTTGTGTCCAGGCTACTCTAAAGGGCATGCTATTGACGGACCCACATCTCTACAGAGGGCTTAACACAAGTCTGATTCCAACTTGACTGCCACTGGTTATGAAAATCTGCACTCTGAGACTGAAACGGTATGTAAATAAATTACAAATTACATTAATATTTCTGTATTAATTTCTAAAAACATTAGAGCTAATGTGTTTTGTATGTGCGTGTGTCTTCTCAGGCCGGGGGTAAGATGTTTGTGGAGTCAGTCGTTCGATGGGGAGCATGGAGCATTCTGCTCCAGTTTGGACTAGGTGTATCTGCAGGAGGCTGTCCTTCACGCTGCATGTGTCGACCCGAGGCTAGAGAAGTGATCTGTTCTGGCAAACACTTGAACTCAGTGCCAGAGGGCTTTTCCAGTGATGCCAGGCATTTGGATTTATCCCACAATAAGATTAAGACTGTTGGGCGCCGTCAGTTCTCTGGTCTCCTGCAACTTCAAGAGTTGGATCTCAGTGATAACATAATCTCCATGATTGAGGTGGAGGCATTCCAGGGCCTACAGAATCTCAGGACACTTAAGATTAGGATTAATCGACTCAAGATCATCCCAGTAGGGGTATTTTCTGGCCTGTCCAGTCTGCGCTTTCTGGATTTGAGCCAGAATGAGATTCTGGTATTCCTGGACTATACTTTCAAAGAAATGGTGAATCTGCAAACACTGGATGCCGAGGAGAATGACTTGGTATTCATCTCCCATCGGGCTTTCTTTGGTCTGCAGAATCTGCAGGAGCTCAACTTAGACCGTAGCAACCTGACCTCTGTCCCTACCGAAGCACTGTCACAGCTCCAGAGCCTGACACGTCTTAGCATGCTGCGGCTCACCATTTCTACACTACCAAATAACGCTTTCCGGCGACTACACCGTCTGCGTAGCCTCCTGATTGCTAACTGGCCATCACTGGATACTGTGGCTAGCAACAGCCTGATCGGTCTTAATTTAACCTCGCTTGTCATCAGCAGCTGCAACCTAAGTGCTGTTCCTTACTCAGCACTTCGTCACCTGGTGTATCTGCGCTACCTGGACATGTCCTACAACCCCATCACTGTTATCCAAGGTCATCTGCTAGGGGATCTCCTGAGACTGCAGGAGTTACACCTGGCAGGAGGGAGTTTGCTACGAATAGAGCCGGGGGCCTTTAGGGGACTGGCCTATTTTCGCATGCTCAATGTGACGTCCAATCAGCTCACTACTTTGGAGGAGAGCGCCTTCCATTCTGTGGGGAACCTTCAGGTGTTGCGGTTGGATGGAAACCCCCTAGCATGCGACTGCCGGCTTCTCTGGGTTGTCCGTCGCAGACTGCGCTTAAATTTTGACGGACATCAGCCCACTTGCTCGTCTCCTGATGGAGTGAGACAACGTGAATTCAGAGACTTCTCAGAGAAGGAGCTCCCAAGGCTGTTTACCTGCCGCCCTGCTCGCATCATGGACCGCAGGCCACAGGAGGCGAGAGTAGAGGAAGGCACTACAGTTCTGTTCTCCTGTAAGGCAGATGGGGACCCATTTCCATATATCACCTGGATCTCATCCCATAAGAATGTGGTTTCTCCAACAGGACGAATCAGAGTTTTGCCAAATGGTACTCTAGAGGTGCGTTTTGCCCAAGTCCAGGACAGCGGCACATATCAGTGCCTGGCAGGCAATGCAGCCGGCAATGACAGCCTGACTGTTGGTCTGTACGTGAAGGGACTCCCTCGTAATCAAACCATCCCTTTCTTCTCAGAGGAGGACTGGGTAGAGCCTTCAAACTCCCAAGTTGCCAACTCCTCAACCCAAACGGCCAAACCATACCCATTTGATGCAAAGACCCTGATCATTGCCACCACCATGGGCTTCCTGTCTTTTCTCAGCTCAGTGGCCATCTGTTTTGTTTTCATGTTCTTCTGGAGCCAGAGTAAAGGACAGATCAAACACACAGCAACTATTGATTTTGTTCCTCGATCTTCAATGGGTGGAGGAGGTGATGGAGGTGACGGTGGCAGGTTCACCATGAAACTTATTTAAAGTCATGGAAGAGGTGGAAAGAGCCTCCATATTGACTGTGAGTTCTTATGAACATGGACCCCGCCCCCATTCGGACACTTAAGGACAGAGAATTTTAGTCAAAGGCCAAATCAGAGCCAGTTTGTTGGATTTGTGCTAGCCCTCTTCTAATTTTAGAGTGGACCCACGTTGCTAACAAATATCTCATAATCATAGAATAGAAAGATGTTAGCAGATTGTAGGCAGAGCTTCCTTGTGGTTGGTGTGCATTTGTTTTCATCAGCTTTTACTTTGAATAAGCAAATGACCACTTACCTGGCAAAGGTCTGATTTTTTTTATATAGCATGTAATTATAAATTCCCACAGATTTTGGGATTAACATATAAATACAATTTAATTTTCACATCAGTTTCTGTGTTGTCAAAACATACCAGGTGCTTGTTTAATCAAGCATATTGTACAAGTGTGCTTGTATGACTTCACTTGCCAATACAAACCAAGTAAACATCTGAACCGTTTGACTCTTGAGTTTCTATTCCTGATTAACCATAAAGGATCATGACAGTTGACCATGGACAGTTGTGACTACAAAGCCAAATTGTTTCTAATTCTTATGTTTTTGGATGAATTTTGGACTTTTCGCATTTTGCAGTGTTCTTTATGTGTGTTGCATTGGAGATGCACTTTGTGTAATGCACTGCTTACTTTGAGCGAACATTTGGCAGTGCAAAGGACTGACAGAAAACCATAATGTACATAGAAGTGTATCCTTTCCCATTTCATACTTAAAACAAGTTTGGATCTCTGTCTTTCTTTTATAACATATTATTGCATCATGTCATTACAATAGATGACTGTGTTCCATCAGGCAATGTTATGATTTCTCTTTTTATATTCAACAAACCACTTTTTATTTATTTATTTTTTTTTACCCACAGAAAACACTGAAAAATATGTGCCTCAGTAACATTCTCACTGTCGACAGAGAGAATGCTCAGCTGATCATTGTTATCTTGCCAATATTTAGGTCAAGGGCGTTTGTGTGTGCTGGGTTTATTCTCTCATTTTATCCAGTTCTGCGGATTAGTGTCACTCAAAATACAGCACTCTTGTTGTGATAAATGTAACTGTGTAGCTGCACAAAGCAATGCTTTATTATGTCAGGACACAGGATGTAAACAATGCACACATGCAGCACTGACAGCTTGTTTACCGTTTTTTTTTTTCATTTTACTTTATTAAATGCTTATATTTAAACCTACCTTGTGTGTGTGGATTGTCTGTCATGAAAAATATTTTGGAATGCCATCAAATGGGAGAAAAAAAAATGATCCCATCATCTCAAAACTAATCTCTCAGTAGATCTTCTGAAATGACTCAATTGTTGGGAAATTGGCAGACATTTTCTTGCATAATGAAAGGACTTAATCTCTGCTGTGAGTCTACTGTGAGGAATCCACATTGCAATTTGAGACATAAAGTGGCCTTGTTGCCCCTTTGTGAGGTAACAGAACTACAGCTGGCAGTTAACCACACAAACATACTCTAGCCTTCCTGTATAGATGAAGGATTATGAGTACAGAGGAAAATGGTTTCCTCTCTTAGCCACGTCTATCCCTGCTGATATATGAATGAATCTTACTGATATTTCCTTTCTCCACTGCTGCATGTCCTTCTTCTTACAGATGAATTTCCCTCACTTCACCTTAATACATTTCAACATTTGCAGTGCTGACAGTGGATTCACTGGATGGAAAATCACTTTGTCTCTCTGCTGCAGCTGAACAGAATAATAAAAACAACAAAAAGGGAAAGAAAGGAAACTGATAATCACGTGTGTGAGCAGAGATTTAAACCCTTTTGGATTACCTCTGCATGTCTCAATCTGTTATATAGGCCTGTCTGGTAGGAGCTATCCTCCGGCCCAGCTTGGCCTGTTATATTATCTATTTTAATACAACTATTTGCTCCCATTGGACAGAAAGCCAAAGGGGCAGATTAAAGTTGTGTTTCTGAGCCACTCCCTCTCTTCAGGACCAGCATGCCCACTCCACCAGAACAGCATGGTCTCTTCACATCTGCTGCTACCTTAGTTTTAGGCTCCTCCTCTGGACTGATGGAAATATGGAAGCATTTCTTTGAAACACAACCTGCATGTCTTACACACATATATATATATACATATATATATGTATATATATATATATACAGATATATACATATATATATATGTATATATATATATATATATAAATATATATATATATATAGACTCTAATAAATGTTTTTATGAGTTCTGTTTTCTCTCACCAATGAGTAAAAACTCATTTTCAAACTACTTTTCTTCCTAAACTGCCAACCTTCATGCACTGAATGCAGTTCTGTATCTGGATCTCTAGTCATCCTTAAGACCTTGATCATTATTCTGGTCTTACCTGATTCTGACTCAGCTGGAGATGACCTGCTGTGGATGAAGGTGGTCTCTAAAGCCCTTCAGCGAGGAGATGAGTGGTGACAAAAGGTCCTTAAAAAGATGAAAGAGAAGAGGAAAAACATGTCTAGCTTAATTACAGTAACAAAATGACTCTACATACTAACTGAAAAAAACTCATCTGTGGAGGGGCTTCAAGGGAGGATTCATACACACTTTCCTGTTTGAATAACACCATTTTGATTTCTGTTATTATCACTTTGGGACAGTAATGCTTCTTACCAGAAAACAAAAATGTTGCATGACCTAATAATGAGACAGCTCTACCCTGAACTAATGAATAAAAATCTGATTTTCTAACATTGAGACATGTCTTGTCTATCCCCTGTTAACTGGACTTCAGAGTGAAATGTGTCCCAAAAGTCAGCCTGAATTAGAAACATTAGAGAACAATGCAAGAGAACTTTATTTAAAAGAAAATTGCTGTGCAAAAGTTACAAGTTACAAAGTAGGAAATTGTAAAATTATGTCTCGTCTTTTTATCTTCCAATCTGAGGGGGATGAGTTATAAAATCTGATGGCTGCAGTGAGGAGAGACTTCCTGTGGTTCATTCAGTGGTGGAGCACACAAGCAAATGTTTAGCAAATGTCTTTCTTAAGGACACTTGAAGCTCTTGATCCTCCTCTCGTTAGTAGTTTGGCCAAGTCCACTCTGGAGGTCTTTCTTCATATACTCATTTATTTCTACAGGGTTGAGAAATATGATATATTTTAGTGCCATGACACTATAAGATGTCCCTGTGGGCTAAATGAACTAATGAGTGACTTGTGTCTGTGTTTGTATTGTTGGTTATTATATCACCTCACTTCATCACTGTACAACAAAAAAAATAACTACAAGCCTGATCACAAAAGTACAGACATTGCATCATTGAGTATGCAGAATCATCCTGCAGTGGTTTATATTGTTTATCAGCAAGTAGTGCTGAACCACAACAAATTTAAGGGCTCCATCACATTTAGCAAGCAAACATCAATTGATGACAATTAGCTTTAAGTATTTTGTTCTTTTTGTTCGTTATGAAGGAAAACACCGGCTGGTTTTCATTAAATCTATGAATGTTTTTACTCGTAGTAAGTAGTAGTTTCGTAGTAATAATTAGCTTAATTTGCTTATTCTGAGATGAGCTACAGACCTTAATGTTTTAAAACAGACTGCATAGAAACGGTCATCCATAGTATGTCTATCATTTATTACCATTTTATTCTTACTTATTATTCCATTGTTGCATGTACAGTTAGTACAATGTTAGATTTAGTTGATGTTTTTCATCTATTATAATCCTCTTTATAAAAAGAGACATTTCAGCAAAAACAATCTGTATTTTGGTGATGAGGCGATTATTTGAATATTGCATTAAGCTTTTCTGTAACCTCAGTGAACGAGCACACCATGAAGCCCACGCAGCTAAACAAGGAGAGCTAACAGAAAGCTGCTGTTAGGATGATGAAGTAGAGATTGAAAATCTTACTTCTTGCTGCCATCTAGTGGTTGAAATGATCTCTACCCCTGCATTACTTGACTGCATGTTGTAAAATGACATCACTGTTGACTGAGGTCATATGCAACATATAGAGGTTTCATCACCATTTGGTATGAGACAGATGTTAGGCAAGTAAAGAAGGAGAATATCAATTGTGTGACTAAAAACATCTGGGCAATACTGAGCTGGGCTGCTATAACAAAAGCACCAAAGGCTTTGAGGATTAAAACAAATGTACTCCTTACATTTCTAATGATTTACAACCCTGACTGAACTCAAAGGTGCTGATTTCAGGAGCAACAGAGAGGATGCTGGCATTTTAAGGAATAATAAATAAAGGGGGAGATTGCGCCCCTGGTAGGTGGGTTTTTACAGATTTGTTTTTACGAAGGACCGACCTATGAATATACCATACTCTCTGAATTGAGGAACTGCATGAATGTCTTTCCACCATTTTTCAAAATAGCCTCATGCTGATTTCTCCCAGCTAATAGGAGCTCATAGAAACTCATACATGGCGCCTGGCGCAGGGAGTGATCCACTAACAATGATGGGAGCGTCTGTTCTGGTTGCTTTCCCTAACAAGCATTCACCATTTAGAGCTGTTTCATTTTTTCTTTTTTAAATTTCACTCAATTAACTTCACAGATGCAAACGCAGCAGAGCCAAACTGCTGATGCATTCCCACTCCAGGCAGTCGTGTCCATTGACACATATTGATTAGACATTACAGTAGGAGCACTTGCTGAGGCAATATCATTATTGGCTGTTGGTGTGAGGGTGTGTGTGCAAAACACTAAATGGTCCTGAGAATGGGACATTATATATCATGTCACGTCAAAGCAGGAACTGAAGTCGTTGTGCACAATATGTATAAGGATGTGTTGTTCATGTTGTTTTGGTCCTGTTCCTGACATTTATAAAATATTTTTGGAAAATCCTGGGTGAGAAAATGATACGATCCTCAGTATATACACGGATTACCATGAAAATGAAATGACTATAAAAACAGAGATGAGAGGCGTGATTTTGAAATATCTGTTGGAAACCAAATTTCAGCAACAGGTATGGCGCGTAACGCTGTACGCCTGTAATTATAAACCAAAAGTGCTTATTAGTGTTTTCTTACAATCCCACTTTTCGTTCCTGTGTCTCTGCTGGAAGCCTTCACTCCCCCTCTCTGCCTTTTGTAGGCGAGGTGGAGCCTGACACCCCGACTTCTCCAAACTGAACTGCCGGCGGAGCAGACGGACAGGATCGGACCGGGACCAGCAGTCGGTGGCACAGATCCGGGACGCAGCAGATCGGGGAGGGACGGCAAAAGGGGCGGCTGCACAGGGAGAAGAAGGTTTTTGAGAGCAACGGTTTCATTATTTCTATAAAGACGGGAGAGCTTCAAGGAAGATGAATTCTTTTATCCTGCTGTCGCTTTTCGCAACGATTATTGCTGGAAAGTCACCTCGGCTGAAATTTGTTTTACACGGTAAGCAGCTACATTTACTATATTTTGGTTTTCCCACAAATAATCCAATCATTGATTCCGATGTTATTTTATTTTGTTTTATTCATAATGTGCATGTTAATGGTGCTATGAATGGGTGAATGGTTGGAGGGATGGACAGATGAGTGAGTGAATGAACAGAGTGTGACTTAATTTTCTCCTCATCATTTCGTCCTTTGCGATAGATGCACTAATAAAGTCATATCAGCGGGCGACAGTACCTCTAGATTAATATCTTAAAAACGCCACCCTCCCCCCACTGACCGAGTAGTAAATTACGCGCTCCACCATCCGGGTCCCGCACACATGTTCACTCAGGCTGTGACAGGATGACCATCTGGAGGAAACTAATTCTGCTGTATCATCTCAATGTTAACAATACACCATGGACAGAGTGTGAATTTAGTGCCTTCCAGCTCTGTCTTTTATTCTCATTCACTCTCCAGGTTTCATTGATTGTGCACAATGGCACAATGGCACCAAAGCGCATTTGAATGATTTGGATCTGATTTTGGCAACTTGTAGCTTTTCTCTTCGTCCTTTTTTTGACAACTTGTGTGTTTGCTTGAAATCCTTGCACTGCAAACTCACTGTTTGCTCGTCTTTAAAATGGACCATGTTGGGTCACCTAATTAATCCTTCCCTACGTGATAGGCTGCTCGCTTCCAGGCGCAGCGAGCGGAATAAGACAGAGGCAGAACCAGATGCAATTAAAAACAACCTATCCCCTTTCTTCTGGAGTAACATGGCGCCCGTTCACCCTGAACACACTGCTACCCTTTAAACACCCGCATGCCACCGTTACTGTGAAATATGACTCTTTGGGGGTTGACACGGTCGCTGTATCTCTCCGCGTCCTTGCGGAGCTGCAATGCGGGACACGACAGCTGCTTCACACTGCAGCACAGGAGTCCGACTCTCTTGAAAGAGAGGGATGTTGTAGGGTTGCAGCCGCCATAAATGCATTATGTACAATTACAAACATACAGACACGGAGGGAGGGAGAAAAGGGATGGGGAGGGCATTGGATGGAAAATTCCGCGCTGAGTCCTAGTTATCTATTCCACTCACGCCTCTTACACCTCACACACTCCTCTAATGTATTCAGCAATCAGTAGAGATGGGGGCTGTGTGTGAAGTTATCTGTATCTGTAGCCCTCCCCCCTCCACGATGAGCGCAGAACAAAACGCACAAGATGACGGACCCGGACGTGCAAGTCATGTCAATCAAACTCGTTGTTATGCAATTGCAGTTTTGAGCTGTAAATGTCTGTTGTTATGAGCCATACATGCGCACCCTCACACACGCACAAGTAGAAAGCTGTCAGAGGAAATCCATCAAAGGAGCAGACTGAGCCTCAAGTGCAAAACACTCAGAGAGGAAGCTGGAGCTGTGGCAGAGCTGGCGCTGGTTCAGCACCGCAGACAGCGCTGAGGTCATAAGGGTCCCCACTTTGTATGTCTGTGCCAAATGAGGACGCATGTACCTTCAAGGAACTTTTTCAGGGCAACAACCTGCTTTTAAGATGGCTCAAAGGTTAAAGGGAGCCCATTATGCTGTTGTGCCTTTTCACTCTCTTTTAGTGAGTTAATATAGCTTTTCTGTGCATGTAAAATGTCCCTCAGTACAAACCAAAGGCAGGTCCTCTCCCCCGCAGAAACTCTGCTTCTGAACTGCCTGAAAACACTTTGATTGAAGTCTCCCTTTTTCTTCCGTAACACTGTGAAGTCACCAAGTAACACATTTGGCCTGGATAGTTTGGCACATGCTCAAACAAAGCTGAACAGGAGTGGGGTTCAAAGGGTTTGGTTGGCTCAACCAATCTCAGCAGTGAGTAGACTGGATTTTTTAGTCAGGGCGACATCGGAGCAGATAATTTGAGACAGAGAGTAAAAAGAGGTGCAGTGTGGGTATGACAGAAATAGTGAAAAGTGAAAATCTGATTTTTAACATTAATTCATGTTCTGGTAGAAACCCAGAATGCAAGTATGCACCCCAAAATGAGTGTGATGGTTTAAAACTGGGTTTAGTTTAGTGGTAGACACGCTGTGATGGCTGGAGTTATGGTAGAGACTAAGGATTGAACTACGTACATTCATGAATCTTCAGTAGGTACATAATGTCATGAAAACTCAGTGCATTCATCCCAGACAAACTAGTCCAGTCAATTCTGCCAAAGTGAAGGTTGTAATTTCCTGATTATCTTTTCGAAATTGTAAACTGTTTTAGTCTGCTGTGATGACACAAAAAGGTTTGGCCAAATATTACACCTCTCAGTATAACACAGTGTAATTCAGCAGCAACAAATGGCAGCTTCTAAAAGACCAAATTAAGACAGTCACAGAAAATGGGAGCATTATATTTGTCTGTTCAATTAGACTGGACTTGTTTTGGCAGTTGTTGTTTTTTAGCCAGATGTACTTAGACTGGCATACATATATCCTCTATTAAATTGTCACCAAATGTCATAGATGAACAAAATAAAATTGATGTGTTTTTGTATTATTTCTGCTGGTGAATCTTAATCAAATATCTGCTGTTTTTAAGTGTGTGTGGTTCTTGAACTGTTAAATACTCCATTATCTTTAGCTTTTGTGTGCTGTTTGATGCTGGGCATGCATAGTTAGTCAATTGGAGTTTTTTTTTCTGAAAATTGCTGACAGTGAAAGAAAACCAGAATAATCAATTAAAAAAAAAAAAAACAACGAGGTGGGCGGTGCTAAAATGCAGAGGGGAACCACAAGTGAGCCCATTCACATCAAACAGACATTTGAGGCAATGCAAAATGTTTATTAGGGCAGATTGATTGATACTAATATCAGCCTCACTGCATTAAGAGACTGATTAAGCAGTCAATAGGGAGAGGGAAAATGAAGGCGTGTTGCTTTCCTTCATGTCATGTGAACACAGTTTCTTTTGAACATGTGTGCTTGGAAGTGACAAGGACAGAGTCAGAGAGAAGCAAAGCAGGACAAAACAAGAAGCAAATCTAAATCAAGGACATAAAAGGGGAGAAAGAGAAGTGACATAGAGCCAAATGTGAGAAAGAAGCAGAGAGAGAGGGAGTGAAGAACTGAAAGAGAGACAAGAGCTCATCTGAAGACGACACTGACATCTGTGGCTGCATCCACAGAATATCAGCGCATTTCACCAAAGTTCAAGCATCCGTTGTGTTGACCTTCTCTGCAGTTGGAGGCCTGGATGGCTCAAATCCTTATTGAACCATGATCCTAATAGATTTTCTTGTCAAGTTCATAATGGAGGACCTTGAGGTCCATGTAGAAATCAACATTGCAGTGAAAGAATCCATGTAAATACTATCACCTGATGCCAGAACAGGAACATTCAAACGCTTCCAGATCAAAAACCCCTTCGACTTTGCCTCAACTGTTTTTTTAGTCCTCTGAATGTTGTATTTATGTACAAGCGGAAACTATTCCCAAACATCTGTGCTTTACTCTCCTTTAATTAGCACATTTCTCAGTGCAATTAGGAATTTGTTTCCATAAAAGTGACTCACTAATTTAGAATGATAACTTCATTCAAGGATCACATGCTCCTCTGAGGGGAACAGCCCTTGTGTATAATGAAGCCTTTTTTTGAAAATCAAGCTCAAAAAACAAGGCTGTTGTTGTTGTTTCCTGAAAAGGTGACCTTTTGAAAAGCCAGTTTTCACCCAGCAGCAGTGATTCGTCCATGGAAAAAGAAAAAAGAAACATGGTAGTTAAGTGTGTAAGAGAGGACTTAGGATTTCAAATTACATCCAGAATGTGACATTTCCACTCCCTCTACGTCACACAGACTGTCACTTTTTACACTAAGGCACTTGCAATGACCATCTAATAATGACATAAATGAGTTTACATTCAGACGCTAAGGGTGCCTCTTTGCCTCAAAATCATATTGTGTTAAGAAAGAGTCAGAGACTGTGAAAAGGACTGTACATCCTGTTCCTCCTGAGTGTTTGGTTGTTTAAAGAACTGGGACAGCATCTGTGACAGTCAAACACTTGAGCTGAGGTGAAACTTTAAAAGGTGCCCTGTGGTGGTTTCTTGTAAACAAACAAAAGTTTGTGCATTACATTCAGCGTTGCTCACCTAATTGCTTTGTGGTTGTCATTTTTATGCTCTTATGCTGTAAGAGCCGACAGGGACACCAAGCAAAGGTGGACTTCTCACACTGTTCATTGACAAAAGATGGTGCAAATCTGGACAGTGACCCTGTGCTGTAGGGGCATTGAATTGCTTATGGTGAGTCTCAGACCATATTACATGCCATGGGAGCCCAGGCTGTTGTTTGTGTTTACATTCATCCACTCCATTGTTGTGAGGCGTACAGAGAGAACCCAAAGTCCAACTACAGCACGAAGCTAGAGCATTACATGGTGCTACAATGAGACCCCCAGCTCAGCAGCAATATGGTGTCCCTCTTGAATGCACAGTGAACAATGACATCTCCCTGCCCCCCACCATCACCATACAGCAGGTCAACAGAGAGCTGAGAGGAATTCAAACAACAAGGCAGCTGGAAAATGATCAAGGCTTGTGCTGCTGATCTGGAGGAGCCCCTCCAGTATGACGTCAACCTGGGGAGGGTCCCTCTACTGTGGAAAACATCCGGCCTCATCCCAGTTCCCAAGAAGGCCCAGTGTGCTGAATGACTACTGACTACTGACCAGTTGCTCTGACTTCACACATCATGAAGACTCTGGAACAGCTCCTGCTCCGTCACTACAGACCGCAAATGCACTTGAACCACCTCAGTTCACTATCAGGAGGAGGCGGGGGTGGATGACACCATCCTGTATCTGTGACACAGGGCTTACTCTCATCTGGACATAAGGAGTGGTGCATGTGAATAATTGGATTAATTAATTAATCATACCTGGTTACCTGGATCACAGACTACCTGTGGAGGAGATCACAGTGTGTCAAACTGAAGGACTGCTCCTCTGAGACTGTGGTCTGCAGCACTGGTGCACCACAGGGACTGTCCTGTCCACTCTGTACACATCTGACTTGAGACACAACTCTTGAGTCCTGCCACTTGCAGAAGTACTCTGATGACACTGCAGTCATGGGGTAGATGGACAGGAGGGGGAGGACAGGAGCTTACAGGAGGACTTTGTGGTCTGGTGCAGGGTAAACCATCTGCAGCAGAACAACATCAAAACCAAGGAGATGGTGGTGGATTTCTGGAGGCCCAGGACACATCTGCATTCCCTCCATTGAGGAATCTGATGTGGAGGTAGTCAGGACCTACAGATACCTAGAACTGCAGCTGGACCAATGAATCTGTTACTCTGTATGATGGTCTCAACTGTCAAGTTGTCATCTCCTTTTATCTCATATAACAGCTATCATTGTCTTGTCAAATAATTGGATTAATTAATTAATTAAAATGGTTAACATACATTTTGAAATGTTGCCAGCTTTCTGATTGGCTGTCAGTTTAGGATGGTCAGCTTATTATCCAAGTCCAACACCTAATCATTAAAAATATACCTTTGAATGGTCATACAGATTCTTAAGACTTATTTTGAGTCACCAAAATAAAATGGATGGATAGATATGTATTAGTATGGATTTAAGTGCAGAATTCATGTTAAAAATGCTATAATGAAATGTAAGCACACACTCATACAGCTACTAATTGGGCTACACATGCAGAGGGCCAGTGTGCCTTGAAAAGTACAGCTGGCAAAGCAGATTAACCTGTTCTCTGAACTTGAAGCCAAACAGAATTAAAAGAAGCATACTTGGGAAGCTGGAAGTCTGCTTTGCCCACTTGCCAACTTTCAAGGCACACTGGCCCACCGTGTGCATCCTTTACTTCCTTATCAAGTACAAGCATCATCAATTAGATTCCCACCAATCAGGGGGGTCACTGTTTCCATAGAAACTTACTTGGTTGGCAAGCAACCTGCACCAGTGCTCACCACCACTCCATCCTGGCTTTGCTGTCTGACTGAATGTCTTTTTTATTACAGGCATACAAAATCATTACAAATGAAATGTAACCAATAACCATGACAGTATGGTCATGTCTTGTCATCATAATTGTATCTGTTTAAGACACAGAGAGCAAAATGCCTCATTAGTTTGGTATTAAATTTTGAACTCATAATGTATTTCTGTTCTGATCAAAAGGGAATATGAAAGCTTGTTTTCTAGTACAGATTTTATGTAGTGTTATTATTAATTTTCTACTAACTGGTAGCTGATTGGTTTCTTTTGTACATATTCTGCGTGTGCCCACATTTTTAAGTAGTACCATTGAATTTAATGTATTTTAAAAGGTGTGAGTCTGATTGGATGGGTGAATCAGAAATGCCAAAGTGTACTTCTGAGACTTCTGGAGGCGTCCTGAGAGTAATTCAGCCCAGCATCTGTGATGGTTTTTGCCCACGTGATTATCTCAGTGATATTTATGCTCCTACCAAATGCCCTTTTCCTCGAACACCCAAGCTGGGTTTCTGTAAAGGCTCTGTGTTTAATCTAAAGGGCACTAACGTGGGATTGAGTGTTTTGCAAAATCAAAGCAGTTCATATCCAGCCTTCGAGATGGCTCTTATATTGGCAGCGGATTAAATGTAGATTACAATCCAGGTTTGGCTCTTTGCCATCAGAGCCTCTAGACTTTGATTCGACCTGCCTGAGGAGCTCAGACCGGTTTAATCTGGATCATCTCCTTAAATAACTTCCCAAAACTCAATTTTGTTTTCATACAGTGCCCTTTTTTTATTGTGTTTGACCTTCTACTTTATGATTTTTTTTTTTTATTATAATACCTTATTTTTATGCTTTAGCTGTCAATCAACTGACATGATTGATGATTTAGCTGTGGTTGGAAAATTATATATATATATATATATATATATATATATATATATATATATATATATATATATATTATACATAGATATATTATTCTCTTTCTCCTCCTTTAGTTCTGAATTGTGTACTCATAATTAGTTGTAGGAGAAGTCGTAAACAAATCAAACATTTTAACACCTGAAACAATAGAGTCCTCTCTGTCAAATCATCCCTCTAATGTATGTTGTTAAACTCCACAGAGTCCTCCAGGTTCCACTTCAACAAACCTGAGAACTACATCAGCATGTACCACCAGGAGGGGAGCGACACGCTGTACGTGGGCGGCCAGGCGATGATCTATGTGTTGACTTTCACCAACAGAGGGGTCCGCGACCTGCAGGTATATTCTACTTTTAGCAGTGTTTGTGCTCTTGTGCAGAGACACTTTGCTTTTGGGGGGATTTAATCTCTCAACTCCAGGTAGTCTTTTGTCACAGACAACCACTCTGATGACAGTTAGAATAGTTAGAAAAGATCAGATGGCAACCAAGTGAAATATCAACTTCAAATCAGTCTACCTCAAATACACTTTGGCAACCATCCGATGTTTGGAGGGGCCGTTCCTACATAAAACCTAAGCAAGTGGGGAAATCTTTGGAGAGAGCCAAGATGACACCCCCATGTTTCCAAGGTTGACTTATTACTAACCCTGTTGGCAATGTAGTTGCCCTCCTGCTATGAGAGTGACACAGTGATCCAGAGAGGTAGAAGAGTGAGATGAGACGCTGACACAGTCCAGCAGCTGAGGGCAGAGGAAGCTGTGTCATGCATACACGAACAAAGCTACACATATCGCCCCCTCTGAGGAATGAAAACATGATGCACTGAGCTCACACTGTCAATATAGGCTCAAGATTACAGTGTGTGTGTCAGAACTGGCCAGCCTGACAAATTGAAGGGACTGTAAGCTTGATGTTTCATCCAAATATGACTATGTCCTGGATTGATTGCAGGCTTAGTGTTTGGTTTCAGAGGAGATGACAAAATAGGTGGAAAAAACGATTAGTGACTGTTTGATTGACGTGTTTTTCTCACACAGTTGAGTGACATTTTGTCAGTTCAGCATGTTACTTCAGTGGCACATAGAAGTGGAAAATAACTATTTTTAATTCTTAAAAACAGCAGTAAACATCACTGAGTAGTATTAGTTAAGAAAGTAGATGTTTTGTGAGGATTGTGTTTTAGCAGCTGCGCAAAGGTCACCATTTTCTTGCTGAAACAGGGCGGTGTGAAAAAACTAACAGTCCTTCCTCCCACAGATCCCAGCGGCATCTGACCAGACTGCAATTGATACCTGCAAGGCAAAGGCTGCACCACTTGAGGTAGAAACTCATCCACCCTGTCAGCACTTCCATCACTTCTGCAAAGCATCCTCCTCCATCAGTGTATCATCGTCTGTGTCATCACGTTTCTCATCATCATCCTCATCATCATCTGCAATATAGTGAGGTTGGTTTTAAAATGTTCGGTTTTATTTCAGCTATTTATGGAAAGTTTGCTAGTTTCAACTACACTTATGACAGTTATGACATGCAATAAAGACAAATAAATGCATAAATAATGGTGATTTATACATATGAGATAACATTACACAGGAGACATTTTCAGATGAGCTGTTGGTATTTGGAGTTCACATTTCTATGAGATGAGAGAGACACAAAAAAAAATAGAGACAGACCAATACAATATTCAAGCTAAAATAAGTCCCAGAGTGTGGGGAAGCTTTGACTTAATGTGAAATGCTCCAAGGCTCAGGAATAATCTTAAGAAGCAGGATGCAGTGCTGCTTGATATTCTGCTTGTCATAGAAAATAAAGAAATTCAAATGACAAAAAGGGGCCTGGCAAGAGGATGGCTTGTAAAGGTTGTAGCACTTTAAAGACCCAAGACCTTCTCCACCGTCACACCAATTATTCATTTCCACGTTCATTTTCACACAGATTTAATTACAGGAAATCAACAAGGTTGTTATGACTCCATCCATCCATCCATTATCTACCGCTTATCCTCATAGGGTCGCGGGGCGGCTGGAGCCTATTCAATTCAATTCTGCTTTAAGCAAAAATAGTATTATATTTCACCTCCCTGCTTAAAGCCAAGTTTAATACTTCAGATATTTAAAGTATGGCTATAGTCTCTATCAAAATGTTAACACTACAGTAAAATTACTGTGCACTTTCAGCAACTATTGTCCAGAAATGCCTGCCAGGCCTGTGGTCATGTTTAACAAAGCAGTGATATTCCTATTTTAACACATATAGTATATCCTCTGCTGAGGCAACTGGAGTTGTTGTGCCAACCATGCGCATGTTGCACTTTTGTATTTCAATTGGTTGTGAATTTTGCATTTTAATATTTCTATGCTAAAAACCATCACAGTGAGTAAACGTCAAATAAATGTGTTACTGGAGTTATGGCACAAAACAAACAGGGCGCTCAGCTAAAGCTTCCAGAGAGTCTGGCAGTGGCAGATGGTAGAAAATGAGAACGCACCGAGAGATGCAGTAAATCTTCCCCAATAAATCCAATGGTGCTGGGAAGGAGAATGAAGGACAGGAGGCAACATCCATCAGTGATAGGACAGCCACAAGGTTTGAAGAAAACAATAGAGGATAAGACTAATTTGATAAACAGAGTGTTTTTCTAACTATCTTCATGCCCTCTTCAGCTTCATTTTGTCCAGATCATTCATGATTAGCCCAAAAGACCAAGGAGCAAATATGCATCCAGCATAACAAGAACATAACAAGAACAAAGTGTTAACCTCAAAGTTAACATGTAGTCTGACTTTAACCCTATATGTCATCACCCTAAATGATCAAATGACCTTGGTCATTTTTCATTTACAGATCAGTATGTAGTAAATGGTGTTGCATTTGTATAGCACTTTTCCAGACTACTGACAGCTCAAAGCACTTTACACTACATTTCCCATTCACCCATTCACCCACTCATACATGGATGCCAGAGGCTACCACGCCAACAGCTCATCAGGAGCAATTTGGGGTTCAGTATCTTGCTCAAGACACTTCGACATGCACCTCGGGGGAGCCGGGATTCGTTTAGTGATCAGAAGCTCTGCCACTGAGCCACAGTTTAAGGAGGCCTGTAAAAACAGTTCTATGGTGTCATATGTGGCTCCAGTATGTGGCTCTGGTACTAGGTACTTTTTTTGTACCTCCTCACCCCTGGTTCCAAGCGAGCAGAAGCGATACTAAAACGTGATGTCAGCCGACTGCCTTCCACTGATTGGCCAACGAGTGTCGTCATTGGAAGCGTCATTGGATGAGCAACATCTGACTAGTCTGTAAAAGCCAAACACACAGACCTGGAGTCTTCTCTGTCTCTCCTTTCACTCTGTGTGACAAAAAGCCACAGAGCGAGCAACAAATACATGATCGCTTCGGTGTCCTCCATTGTGATAGTAGTGTTGTTGTTCTTCTTCTTCTACCCGGTTTTCTGTGTCACATGTAAATGATGTCATGGCAGTTTCGCACTGCCAAATGACGACCCCGCCCACACGAGGAGGTATTATGAGGTACTCAGTTGTAATGGAAAAGCACCAAAAATGAGCTGTGCCATACCGTACCTGTGCCGTTACTGTGTAGTGGAAAAGCGCCAAAAGATCCCAAGACTGTACATGAGCCTGAGACTTTGTGGTAGTGGCTCTGGCTCGAGAGGAGATTTGTCATGTGGGACAAAAGTACATTAGTTCTCTTGACTCCAAAAACACTAAATTTGATATTATTTTTTTCCATTGTGAATGTTACACTAGTGTATTTGGGATTTTGCTGCCAAATTAATCTTTTAGAAATCTTGCAAAAACTACAGTGTGGTCATTGTTAGAGTATGGTTGTTTAAAAAAAAAAAACCTGCACACCGCCCTAACTTCTGTTCTGTTACCCACAGCCTTGTTACTCTAAAAACACACTGCTTCCTGCGCTGGCACTGGATGTTGACTGTGGACATAAATCATGATGTGCAGAATCATTAAATATGGATGAAATTCCTCTGAGCAATAGGATGATATTCCAGTGAGCATTGTTTGCTGGCAGTGCAGTAAAACAACTCTGAACCACCTTTGATCAAAAGTGACACTGCTGATGGAGATGTTGGTTTGAGGTTGGCAGCACTCATTGGCTCCAGTAAGACTCACACTCTGCCACATACTGTAGCATTCGTCAGACACTAACCTCAAACCTGACCTCACCTTAAACAAATTCTAATGTTACAGCCTCCTAGATTATACTGTGGACCACTTAAAACCACTCAGCAAACATGGCCAAACTCAAAGTATTTCTCTTAAGAGCACAAAGTAAAAAGCGTACAGTCAAACAGATTACCACCCACCCCCTCGCCTACCCATCCACCTACCCATCCACCTTCACATCCACCTACACATCCTTACACAAGCTCTGGCCCTGCTTCTTGGACATAGTGCTGTACTTTTTCCTTCTCCAGATTTTACTAGCCTTTTTCATCAGACTTTAGCATTTGATTGGTTTCTAAAAAAACATTTTTTTTTAAGACAACATGTGGCAACATGAGCACAGCCGTAACCTTGAATCTGAATTTAGCCCTCAAGGTTGTATTCGGTATCCATTTTCATCCAACATCCAATAATGCCTTTGAGATGACAGTCCATTTTCTGTACTTAATGAATAAGTGATGCATATGGAGGATAGTGGTGCCGTACCGCAGGGCTGAGCCTCCTGTGTGCTGTCTGCCAAAAATGTTCAGAGCATGGATAGCCTCCAATTTTTCTAAAATCTCTCTCACTCTCTGAGCAATCCGCCTTTGCTCTCATAATCTCTTTCATGTTGTACTCTTGCTTTGTTTCTTTGTCCCTCTACTCCACCTTCCTCTCTTCCTCTGTCTGTTTTTATCCTCAGTCCCTTGGTCCTGCTTTGTTTCCTCACTCCCTTTGTGTTGCCTCTTTCTCTCTAATCACCTTTTCTCACATTCTACATAGTCTCCAAATCTCTTTTGCCTCTCTGTCTCTTTAATCCTTCTCCCAATCTGTGTATTTGTCTCTCCCGTTCGCTCTTGCTTCTGCCTCATTTTCTGCCTTTGTTACCGCTCTCACACTGCCTCTTTCTCTCACAGCTGGAGTGTGATAATTTCATCACCGTCATTCAGAAAGTGAACGACACGATAATAATATGTGGAACGAATGCTGGGAGCCCGAGGTGCTGGATGCTGGTAAGAGTTTCTTCAGACAAATTCCTTGAAATGCTATACTGTATCTTAGTTTGCAGCCACTGTAATGTGTCACACTTTTTACTGGTCGCTTCTTTGAGTCTGGACAGTCTGAAGATCGATTGCAATTAGCATTTATATATTTGCTCACTTATTTCCTCTGCTGGTTAGATGAAGGCCGGGAGTTATTCATTGCTATGGAGGATGTCTTCACTCAGTTATAAATAGGTGCCCCCATGGATAAGTTAAATTGTCTAAACCCTGTGTGGTGTCAAACAGAAAACAGAGTGTTGGGTCTCGGGGTACAAACTCTATGTATAAAGCATAATGAGGCACAGCTGGTATGAAAAGTGCCAAACACCTTCTCCGTCTGCCGGCAGGTAAATGACACTGTGCTGACTGATGTCCAGGGCAACGGGCAGATAGCATCTGCCTCAGACATCTCTCCACCCTACCCTTCCCAGAGGTCCATCAGCTTGCCCGCAGGTAACAAACACAAGGAAGAAATTATGGGTCTCTGTGCACGAATTCATGATTCATGCTGAAGAAAAAGAAGGATATCTTGAAAAGACAGAGATATAGATTCTTCATGGTTTAGTATCAGCAGGGGAAGACACTGCTATGAAACACTCTTGACAAAAATATGCTGAGTTGTTGCAGATCACCATGATGAACCTCACAAGCAGCTAATGAGTAGCTGGAGGCAGATTACAGGTGTAGTGTGGGTAAGAGCATGATCACATCATCACCTGCCGAGGTGATATTCATGCTACTGAGCAGTGTCAAGTAGGATCAACCACACACACATGTCCTTTCTATTGGTTGAAGCAGCAACATTGTCTGTCACAGTTTCAACTGTTTACATTAACTCTTTGAGTGCCATTGACGTAATAATGCATCAAAGTGGGTTAGGGTTACTGTGCCAATCACAGTCTCAGTCGATGAGTAATATTGGGGCATCTGGGAGATGTAGTCAGAACATAAAGAGACGGCATACACCATAGAGATCAAAGCAGGAAGTAGAGATGATCACGATTAGAATCTGGACAAAAAGTGGTGATTTTGGTGAAAGTGTCCTCTACTCTACTTCTGATAAAACAAGAATGGAACAAGGTAAAAACAAACATTGTTCATGATGAAATAGAGAGTCTCTTTTTTCATTTGAGCTATTCAGTGTTTTCAGAGACATAGTACAAAATATTCTGTGGGTCTTGAAATACTGTATGATTCAAAATGGCCGGAAATTGCAACTGGAAGTGAATGTTTTATTTGTCGCTACCCTCACTGAAAATGGAGATGTGCCGTAGGCAAAAATTCACCAATATCACCCATACTGAGAGTTTAAAGCTTATTTGATTGGATGATGTGAGCCAGATGGGGGGCCCCCTCTTAAATTCAAAACTGATGGGATTCTGGTCACATCAGCAAATGAACATGCAATTACCTCACACGCTGCCACCATTTAAGTATGCTGGAAGCTAGCTATCACATCAGCCACCTCACCAAACAAAAACAAAGCGCACTGAAGAATTCCAACCTTTTAGCCATCAAGCCCACAATGAGAAGCATCAGTAGGTATTTTAACCCCAACCATGATCTCCATAATTCAATCAAACCTTCTCAGTTGCTCACTATGTTTCAACACTGAAACAGCAGAATAGGTTAATACATTGGGAATCGAGCATCTTCATCTCTGGACTGGACTACAAGAACTATTAAAACTTGCCCAGTTATTTTTTTTTCTTGATAAGGTTGATGTCCAAGGTGACTTGATTTGTTGCTGGTTTGTCTCTACTTCTTTTCTACTGTGTTTTCTGGCAGATACAGCCTATCGTGCCAGCTGCTGACAAAACTGGTGCAGTTTAACTGCTCCAGATGATTGAAATGTTGTTTTTGTAACCTTTTAAAAATTAGCTCAACTTCACTTGACAGTTTACGGGAAACACTTATGGAAATGGAGGTAGGGGTTTGGAATGGTGACACAAACAATGTCTGTGGGGGAGTGGTAGGACTGTATAGGTTGCTGGTTCGGTATTGACAATCGCCACGGTATGTCGGTCAGAACATATTTGACAGGAGGCAGGCTTCAGTTTTGTCAGTTTACTTTCTTCACAAAACACATACACGTAAGAACAATGCACAGGGGGGTCAGACTCTGACTTGACAAATTACATTGGGTATGATTCAAGTGGGATGAGTTTCAGTTGGGTATGGTTCGATTTGGTATGGTTCTGTAACAATAAAGACAAAGAAATACAGACCACATAATATTAAACATAATGTACATATTACAAATTAAACATTCACTGTAATACAGTCTTTCAGTAATAACTAAGGCACTGCTATCAATGAGAAAAGTAACCCACTGGTCTACACAGTAATGAAGTGCATGAGCTACACCTCATGCCTTGCTCACATGAACCCTTAATGGCTACCAGTTGAGCTACAAATGTCTGCTAGCTAGCTAAATAACGCTTAGTCATGTACCAATGCAGACTACACACTGCAACTTAGAATCACTCCAACATAATACACCAAGTGTATTAGTTTAAACATCACTATCAATGATTTACCAAGGAAATCCACCCATTAAAAGAAACGAATTAAGCCATTGCAAGTAAAGAATGTCCAACATAGCGCATGGCAAAAACGATTGGAATAGCAAACATTAGCAGACAACGCTAAGCAACTCCAAATGACTCAAATTCGGTAGAAAACATAACTACAAACATCTAAAACAATACTACAACTGAAATTGGGCAGGTAAAACTCACCATTCTTCATTTACACACACCACGAACGAACACAAAGGAGATAAGGCAGAGAGCACGTTTGTTCCGACCTTCTCCAAAGCTTGCAGCAAAAAAAATGGCTGAATAAAGGGCTTCTAGAACTTCCTACATACAAATCCAACCTGCAGATGGCGCTGGTGTCAATGAAAGTGTATGGCCTTTACCACACAGCCGCCCCCAAATATGCTAAGCATATTTGCTCATTGTAAAGGCTCTCTTATGAAGAGGGAGGTTCACGGTCTGTCTGTCCGTCTGGAACCTCTGGAAGGACGATGAGACGAGCCAATGGACGGACTAAGCTCCTGTCGCTCATCTTGACCTCGGGCGGTTCTGATGAGCCCATCTTGTCCAGCGAAGACCTTAACGACTCTTCCGATCGGCCAAGCAGCTCTGGGGAGTTGTGGGTCCATCATCATTACAACCTGACCTACCGCCAGTGGTGTGGGAGAAGTGTGCCACTTCTGTCGCATCTGCATGGTCGGTAAGTAATGACGGATGAATCTCCTCCAAAAGTGGTCCGTGATAATCTGACTCTGCCTCCAACGGCGTCTGCTTAGGGCCTCCGACTCAGGATACACCACTTGAGGGAGAGCGCTGTCGGGCGCCCATGAGCAGCAGGCTTGGGGTGACAGGGTCAGGGTCTGCCACGCTGGAAGACACGCACCCCAAGGGCTTTGAGTTGAGGATGCACTCAACCCTCCACCAGCACAGTCCGTAGGACCTCCTCAGTAACTGGTTGAGAGCCAACGGTCGTGGTGGAGGGCTGTCTTCACTGACCGTATCTCCTTTCCCAAGCCCCACCCGAAATGGGGCGCAGCAGGTGGGTTAAAGTGGAAAGAGATCTGGCTCGGGCTAAGGTCTGTTGCAAGATCTGGACTCATGTCCTTGAACGCCTTGTGCAGCCTCCTTCTCTCCACCCTTAAAGTTTGTCCCCTGATCTGAATACAGCCTGCAGGTCGCCCACGGCGAGGCTGAATCTCCTCAGGGCCATTAGGAATCCATCCACGTCTATGCTGGTCAAGACATCCAGATGGACTCTCTCGTGGTAAGGCATTTGAAGATGATGCCCCATCTCTTCTCGTTCCTCCTTCCCACTTTGACCAGGAATGGCCCAAAACAGTCCATGCCCGCTGAGTGAAAGGGAGGCTTGTGGAGACGTAGCCTGGCTGCAGGCAGGTCTGCCATCTTAGGAACTGCTGGCTTGGCTTTCCATCTCCGACACTCACTACATTGGAACTGCTGCTTATGGATGGCCTCTCTCTGGCTCGCAGGATCCAGACTGTCCGCCATTTCGCGAACACCGTTCGGGGCCAGGATGGCGAAGCCTGCTGTCATAGTCTTGGATCAGCAGCTGGGTTGCAGGATGCTTGGGGTCAAGAAGAACTATGGGGTGCATAGTTGAATACTCCAACCCTTCAGCTCTCCGCAGCCGCCCCTCCGACTCTGATAAGTTCCGCTTTGGGATCGAACTCGGGTGCTAAGGTAAGTAACCGGCTGGACGCAGGTGACAGGCTTTCCTGCTTTGAGCAAACGATACTCATCGGGAATTGCTCCAGTTGCACTGCTCGGAACAGGAGCCTCTCAGCATTTCTGTAGCACTCGGCAGAGGGGGCACCGTCTCTGGTTGGCCGCCCCATGCAGGGGATTGTGCAGTGGCATTGAGGAGATCCTGCCAGCTATTGAACTGATTGACGCCAGGCATTGGCACCCTGAATCCACTGTGGCTATGCCGCAGTAGGTAGGCTTCTGAGTTCCCTGGTATCATCTTCTGAAGCTGAGGGTGGTCTGACTGGCCACCCTCAGGTGGCTGAAGAAGGAATGGTGGACCCTGACTCCACCTGTTTGGCACTGCAAGGTCTGCCAATGACTTCCCTCTTGTCAGGTCGCCAGCAGGATTCCGCACTGAATCCACGTAGCGCCAGGTCTCGAGACTGGTGAATTCTTGAATCTCAGAGACTGGGTTCCCACGAAGACCTTAAATCGCCACGACTCGATCGGACTGTAGCCATGTCAAGACCGTTGTGGGAATCAGACCATAACACAGTCTGTCGTATGAGGATTGTGAGCTCTTCCTGAGTAGCTTAGCCAGTTGAGTCTAACGACAGCAGAGCACAGCTCTAGGCGCTGCATAGAGTGTTGCTTCTCGGTGCTACCCTCGATCTGGCCATCAAGAAGGAAAGAACCACTCTGCCCTGTGGATCCTCCGACCTCAGGTATGCCACGGAGCCATATGCTCGCTCTGAAGCATCGCAAAAGATGTGGAGGTCCCGCACCACATCTGGGTGATCCATCTCTGCTGGCACATAGCACCTTGGTAGGACTATCAGTGAGAGGGAAGGGAGCTCACTCACCCATTTGTTCCAGGCTTGAAGCAGCTCATCAGGGAACAGAGGGTAATCCCACTGCCGCTTTCTTGTCCCACAATCTCTGGACTAGTACCTTGGCTCAGTAGTGAATGGTAGGATATACCCAAGCGGGTCGTATTGGCTGGCCAGGACCCGTACACATGTCGCAGAGTTGGCACTTGGCTTAGTTGGCCTATGCTTGTAGCCAAGGATGTCTGTGTGGCAGTCCCAGCGCAGCCCAGGGTAGACTCGCTGACCTCTGTGCATTCCTTGGCAAGCCAGAGCTCAACCTTGTCTGAGCGGGCCTCTGTTGGCAAGTGTTCAATGACTCTGGGCACATTGCTAGCCCATTGGCGATCTCGAACCCTCTCCCTCAGACAGCACAGATCGCAGCTTGTCGATGAGGTGTTTAGCTTCGCTCTGGGTCTGTGTACTGTGAAGGCAGTTGTCGACGTAGAAGTCCCTTTCCACGCACAACCTCACGTCTTCGCCTCTGCACAGTTGTCGGTCATGTGCCTTTGAAGGGCAAAGGTGGCACAGCAGGGACTACAGGTAGTTCCAAAAGGCAACACCTGCCACTGTAAATGGTCGGGGGCACTCTGTCTTCCCGCCTCGCCACACAAAGCGGAGTAGAGGCTGATCTTCAGGAAGCAGGCGCACCTGATGGAACATACCTTTATGTCCCCGCTGATACGATGGCATGCTGGGCGGAACCAAGTAGCACTCGAGCAATGAGGGCCCTAACGCTGGTCAGGTAGCAGCATCTCGGAGCGACATGCCCTTGTGCTGGAACGAGCAATTGAACACACAACTCGATGCTTACCAAGCATTGTGCTCAACCATGTGGTGGGGTATGAACCACGACTCGGTGTCATGTTCCAAGACGCTGCTGTGGTATTGCACCACATAGCCGCTGTCAACTAGCTTCTGGATCTCGGCGTTGTATATCTGAGCCCTCTCAGAAGTCTTAACCAGTCGCCTCTCTGTACTCCGGAGCTGTGCCATCACTGCATCAACTGTGGCTTGAAGAGTAGGCATGCCTTTCTTTCTCAGTAAGGGCGTGGCGTAACGCAGAGTACCTGCGATATCGATCCGCATGGTCTTGCTTTCTAGGAGTGCGATGGCTGCCTGATCTTCTCTGGACCGGGTGACCAGCTTGGCATTCCGCGGTGGCAGGACATCTAACTGCCATAGCTTTTCTACATTCCTTTGTAGCTGAGCTGCTACAGGATCCATGGATGTCAACAGACAATTGGTTGACTGCAGCCTCTGGTCCAAGACGCTTGCTGGTCCTTGTAGCACCCACCCGAGCCTGGTCTTTACTGCGGCAGGCCCTCCTGGAGGTCCCAGTCTCACTGGCTCAACAGGCGTGATGAGGTGGGGATGATCTGCTCCAATCAGTAGTAGAGGGCTGGCATGGGTGAAGGACTGAATGGGCACACTCTCCAGATGCCGGTATTTCCTCTTCAAAGACTCCATGGGGTAAGAGTGTGTGGACAACCCGAAAGCCTTGGCTGTAAAGGCCTGCTTTATCTGGAAGCGCTTGGGCAAAGCCGCTGACGAGATAGTGAACGAGACACATGCGCCATGAAGCGCCTGAATGTCTTGCCTGATGGTCCTCAACGACAAGTCTTCTGGGCTACCCTGCAGTCCAAGCTTTCTCTGCTGCCTCTGCAAGAAGAATGGTCCGCTCAGAACCATCGCCAAGAACTGCATATGTGTCGAAGTTATGCGGCTACCATGCTGAAGTCGTGACCCTGATGACCTTCGGCAGAACTCTCTGGTTATCTCTGGGCTGATCCAGGTACAGGGTCTCCTGTTGTAGCAGCTGGCACAGTATCAGCCTTCTTTGGTGACCTCTGGTTCACCTCATGGAGAATTTGAAGGTGGACATTCTGGCAGAGGCCGCATGGCTTCTTCAAAGTGCACTGTGCTGCTTGGTGGGCCCTGCCACAGCGCCAACATCGGTGCTTCTCCCGGATCCACTGGATTCTTTGGTCCGTGGTCAGACCCTGGAACTTCGCAGGACACTTGCTTAGGAAATGTTCTTCATTGTCACAGTAGGGACAATAAGCCTTGAACTTGCTTTTCTTTTGCCTGCAGGTGCATTGCCGGTGGTGTCCTTTCCACTATGCAGGACGGTGGTAGACTTGCTGGATCGGGAATCCTTCTTACGATCTGCCTTGCGAGTATGCTGTTCCTTGCCGGCTGTGCTACTGAGCACCCCTTCTGGGTCTTGGTACCAGACCTCTGTCCGAAGCCACCCGCCAGCTCCATCAGGTATGAACGCTGCCAGGTTTGTAGTGCATCTGGCGCTGAACGCGTTGCTAAGCTGCAGGCAACTTGCTGAGTAGACGGGCTACATGGGACCCACACAATAAAGCCTGGCTTCACCTTCTGGACCCAACGCGTCTTCAGCATACCCACCAACGAACTGATCTGGAGGGCAAACCGCTCGAACGAGGCAAAGTCACCAAGGGCGTCACAGGAGCATCCATGACCTTGGCTATGTTGGTCAGGGCGAGCTGGTGGGTTGCCCATACTTCTCTGTTAACGCCGCCATGGTGTGAGTGTATGGAGTGGGCGAGTGCAGGTACGAATCTGCCACTAAGCGGGCTTCCTCCAATAGCAGATGATCCCTCAAGATCTGGTAGCAAAATAGCTCTGTGCTATTGGCAGGGAGAAGATTCTCTAGTGATATCTTGAGTTGAATAAACTCACTGGGCTCTTCATTGACGAAGTCCGGAATGGATGGCTTTGGTCCCTTGTAGGTTAGTTCCCTTGTGTGCACTCCCAATGGCAACTGCTGGCGATGGAGTGCAGGTGGGCTTGGCGGCCATGGTGCTTGCATGCCGAATGATGGTGCTGGAGGTGGCCGTCCAGCATATGTGGAGTATGCTGGCTGTTGAAACTGGGAATTAACTGGTTGACCAGCTGCTCCAGCTACATCCATGAACGGGTGGTGACTGAGACCATAGCTTGTCGGTAGACTACTTTGAGGCGGCAGCAGGAGAGACGATGACACAGGTTGAGCTGTCACTTGTGCCGGTGCCATAGCCTGAGGTAGAGAGGCAGCCAACTGTACTTGTGGCAGTGAGCTTGTTTTCACGGTAGGGACGACAGCTGGTGCAGGAGAATGACGCACTGGCAACTGCTGAGGCGGTGGTCTGGTATCCTGCGCCATGGATCCAGGAGACTGCGCGGGAGACAGTGAGTGAATCCTCTCCTTCACCATCTGTAGCTCGCTCATCACCTTCTCCAAGTACTCCATCACCGGATTGAATGGAGAGTCTGATTGTGCAGCGGTGGAGTCAGGTGCCTGGGCCTGTTGCCCATATTGACTCACCTGGTTCACTGATGGCGACTGAAGGCGATGTACTGTAGACTGTGGGGGATGAGGCTGGTTACGCCAGACTGGTTAGGAGACTGAGGTGCAGTGCTTGGCATATGGACAATGACCGGCCGGTGACTGAGGTGCAACTGGCGGCAGAGCGCCAACGCCTATCAACAAGGTGTTGTCAGTCTCAAAAGTGGAGATGTGATGACGGGTGAGCTGAGTGACTGTGGTTCAGCAATCCGTCAGTCACACTCTTGGACTTAGCACTGCCACTTCTCTCTCTTCACTACCCTGTCACTCTGAAATAGGTCATTGCTGCTGTCCACAGCATGCTGTCTCAGACTGTGGCGAAGTTGACGAACGAGACGAATGTCTGGTCCAACTCCTGCTGTTGCTCCTAACTCAGTGAACAGCTTATCCAGCTCCTCACGACGCATTGCTAGATGAATCTGGCGAAGGTGGTCGAATGGAAGCTGATGTAAGTGCATCACCATCAAATTGCTGCAGGAGACGCACTTCATCCTCTTCAACCCGCCCCTGTGCATGCTCTGTAGAGCTGGTGTATGTAGCTTGTTGCCTGGTGGTGTTGTAATTCACCACAAAATCCTCCAGGTGTCTGGGCCGGCGCGTCTGGCGTGCTTGAAGACCTGACTGTGTCTTATCCATCCTGTGTCCGTGGTAACCGTCGAATCCGGCTCGAAGGACCTCAATGTGGGGGAGTGGTAGGACTGTATAGGTTGCTGGTTCGGTATTGACAATCGCCACGGTATGTCGGTCAGAACATATTTGACAGGAGGCAGGCTTCAGTTTTGTCAGTTTACTTTCTTCACAAAACACATACACGTAAGAACAATGCACAGGGGGGTCAGACTCTGACTTGACAAATTACATTGGGTATGATTCAAGTGGGATGAGTTTCAGTTGGGTATGGTTCGATTTGGTATGGTTCTGTAACAATAAAGACAAAGAAATACAGACCACATAATATTAAACATAATGTACATATTACAAATTAAACATTCACTGTAATACAGTCTTTCAGTAATAACTAAGGCACTGCTATCAATGAGAAAAGTAACCCACTGGTCTACACAGTAATGAAGTGCATGAGCTACACCTCATGCCTTGCTCACATGAACCCTTAATGGCTACCAGTTGAGCTACAAATGTCTGCTAGCTAGCTAAATAACGCTTAGTCATGTACCAATGCAGACTACACACTGCAACTTAGAATCACTCCAACATAATACACCAAGTGTATTAGTTTAAACATCACTATCAATGATTTACCAAGGAAATCCACCCATTAAGAAACGAATTAAGCCATTGCAAGTAAAGAATGTCCAACATAGCGCATGGCAAAAACGATTGGAATAGCAAACATTAGCAGACAACGCTAAGCAACTCCAAATGACTCAAATTCGGTAGAAAACATAACTACAAACATCTAAAACAATACTACAACTGAAATTGGGCAGGTAAAACTCACCATTCTTCATTTACACACACCACGAACGAACACAAAGGAGATAAGGCAGAGAGCACGTTTCTTCCGACCTTCTCCAAAGCTTGCAGCAAAAAAAATGGCTGAATAAAGGGCTTCTAGAACTTCCTACATACAAATCCAACCTGCAGATGGCGCTGGTGTCAATGAAAGTGTATGGCCTTTACCACAATGTCCTAGAAATGGGCGTCACCACAAGATAAAACCTTTATGGAAGGCATTCACAAAAAATAATTTAATGGTTTTAATTTGTTGATCACAAGAATTTCATCAAAGAAATATTTTAACTTAAATGTCAAAATTGACATCCAAATTGCTATAATTCATGTATTTTTTTAAGTTAAATTTGATTACAGTGAAGGAATGAAAGCCTTTGACTGATTGATTGATTGAGTATTACACATAAATTAATTGAATTTGGTGCATGATAAATATAATCGTACGTAAAATGTACGATCAGGCCCAAGTAATTATTACCTCAGGAAGTAACACATGGGGTAAAAAAAAGAGTGAGTCCCATTTTGTGGGTGTTGCCATTTCAAATTTTTACTTTGCACTTGCGTGTGTGTGTGTGTGTGTGTGTGTGCGTGCACCAGTTGGAGGTCCTGCACACTTCTTTTCACAAGAGAAGAGTGATTAGTTGATAATCAGCTCACCTGACTCTGCTCTCCTGAGTCACCTCCACCTCTCTCTCCTGCAGCTGACTGCTGACCATGCCTCCCGTCACAGCTGCTTATTACTGAAAATAATCTGCCAAAATCTGCAGTGAGAAACATTTGACTGGCTTGACTTCTTCTCTGGGAGGCAGCACAGTGATGTAGTGGTTAGCACTGTCGCCTCACAGCAAGAAGGTACAGGGTTTGAATCCCGGGCTGGGGCCTTTCTGTGTGGAGTTTGCATGTTCTCCCCGTGTCTGTGTGGGTTCTCTCTGGTACTCTGGCTTCCTCCCACCATCCAAAAACATGCATGGGGATTAGGTTAATTGGCTAATTTAAATTGACCGTAGCTGTGAATGTGAGTGTGAGTGGTTGTCTGTCTCAATGTGCCCTGTGATGAACTGGAGACTTGTCCAGGGTGTACCCTGCCTTTCACCCTAAGACAGCTGGGATAGACTCCAGACCCCCCATGACCCTATGAGAGGATAAGAGGTAGAAAATGGATGGACTTCTCCTCTGATCTGAGAAAACAGTGTGAGAGGTTGTTTTTGTGTTTTCACTTCACACTTCACATCTTCATTGTTCATTAAACTCATTAAAGGGAAATTGTTTCAAAGTTATAAACCCTTCACTTGCTTTTTTTCTTTTTATTTAATATTTAATGAAAGGTGCCTCTTTTAAGTTAAATCTACTGAGTGACTGAAGCAACATGTTTGAATCAAAGTCTTTATGTATCCATGTTACAGCCTTGCTTCACCTTATTAGCTGCATAGATAAGAACAACAACAAAAATAAGAACTTTATTAATCCTTCTTGGGAAAATTCAAGTGGACGAATCAAGTTTTAAGTGTAACTGTAAATGCTTCAGTTTTAGTCACTTCAAAAATCATTCCCCCTTCTGTTATCCCACCCTGCAAAAAGCTTTAACAGGAAAAATAATAGAGGAAAGCTTTGGCATTCTTTGAGTGCCAGACATTTTTCTTTTAAACAGAAAGTGTCTTGTGCCAGTGTTTTTGCCCATTTTGAGTCATATTTCGTACTCGAATATTTTGTACTATGACTCTGAAAACAGTGAATAGCTCAAATGAAAGAACAGACTCTTTATTTCATCATAAAAACAGTTTGGTTTAACCATGTTCCATTCTTGTTTTATCAGAGGTAGAGGCCACTTTCACCAAAATTATCACTTTTTGTCCAGAATCCGTCTGTTTTGCTCTCTAATCTCGATCGTCTCCACTTTCATGCTTTGTGGCGTGAAAACCAAAACCGAAAAACCAGTTTGACGTATTATTACGTCGATGGCACTCAAGTGTTGGATTTTAAATGACATTAAAATACATCACTGGCACTCAAAGAGTTAAGAGGAGCATCAGCAGGGCCAATATGATCCAAAGATAAAGCACATAAATACATTTACTCCTGCACCTCAGCAGATTATATATATAAGTCATTTTTCAACTGTAACAGCACCAGGGATCACACCACCCTGGGTGCCAAGCACATAAGAGTCAGCCATCTGCCACCGTGCATTCACATGGAAAGAAAAAACTCATGGAAAATATTTCTAAAATGGAGCTGCTGTACAACTGACTACACAAACTGACACATGGGCACTACAGTGAAAAGAAAGATGCTATTTGTATATTTGATATTGAGGTTTAATGTTGCAATGCTTGTCAATACATTTTAAAAATAGCAATCTTGCATACATGCAAATATATATCGGGCCACATTTCAGCACAGTTATTACATCATATCAAAGAGGCAAAAGATTGTTCTTTTCATTCTTCAAAGCAGCCACAGTTGGTTTGCACTTCCAAATATAAAGAGCAAAAACAAACCCCTTGTATTTCTGTTAAAATACTCACAGGTCTGCTACTAAATATATTATGTTTTGCGAGTCCAGCCTAATTGTTAGCGTCGTCAGTCACACATTTTCCAGTGGGCTGTATGGAGCAGTGCAGGGTCACATTAACTAAACAGAGCCGGTTTGAATTGAAACATCCTCCCACGATGATGGACGAACAAATTGTCTGTTTGCTAATGCAGACAGGTTGTTTGTGGAACACTCAGAAATTAGCGAGAGGTTACTTCTCACAGCAGGACAGTGCTCTCTCCAGATGGAGATCGATTGTTGAATCAGCGAGCTGACCCTTTTGTCTGAGTTGAGCAGTATTCCAATAACGATCAGTGTTAATGAAGATACAATTTCAAAAAGCTCCCTCTCTGCATTGCTATGGAGACGGCGCTCTAAGTGGGGTTATAAGAATAAGAATATGGTGATTGGGGGCTGCTCATCAGTGCAGTCAGCTCGTGTGCCTTGATGTCTTCTTTCTTTGCTCTCGCTCTTCTTTTCGTTCCTTGTTGTTTAATTCTGCCTGTGGTCTCCTGGGTTGCCTTTTTCCCCGTCTTCACTCTCCCTCTCTGTGTTTAATGCTCTCTCTCTGTATCATTCTCTCCTCCAGCCTCAGTCAGTCAGCCCCCCTGTGTCAGTCCAATCTCCCTCTCCCTCTGAACCTTGTAGCCTTTTCTTTTTTTAACCTTTCTCCTTCTCTTTTCCTCGCTGTCTCAGATGGAAGCCTGTATTCTGCCATGTCGTCGGTGGCAGGTCACGCCGGCTCCATCCGCCGTACGTTTGGCACCCAGAAACTCCTGAAGACGGAGAACATTTGGCTGCTGAGTGAGTAGGAGGAGAAACCATACAGGTTTAGACTAATGAAAATGGAGATGGTGGGTGGCACTCTCTGTAAATCACCCACTATAATTGCCATGGGAAAAAATAACATGTAGGTGTATTCACTGTCCCTGTGATTATGGTTGGGGTCCTGTTTTTTCCAGCTGAAAAATGCAAACCAGACACACAAGAGCATCCTGCACCTGTGTTAGTTTAATATTAGCATAAACGGGTGATGCAAAAGACACTACAAAAGGATATTGCTTGACCTACGACTTCAAACATGATGCACAAAGTGACTGAATGGACACTCTAAATCTCATCCCCAGATCCTCAGTTTGCCGGTGCAGCTATAATCCCATCTTCACTGAAGTACAAGGAGGAGATCTACTTCTTCTTCAGTGAGATCAACAAGACAGCCAGAGTGGATGAGGAGCCTTACAGAGCCCGCATCGGACGAATCTGCACGGTAAAAACATCACCACTTTCTTTGTGGAAAAATTGGACGAACCCAATACAGTCAACATTTTTCTGCCCATCACATTACATGACAGCATTATCAAAGAGTGCGTTGTCTTTCTCTTTTTGAGTCACTTTAGAGGCCTGGAGCGTTTGTATGAATATGGTATTTTGAAAGAAAAACACTGGAATTCAATTTGCTAATAAGAGATCTGAATACTGAGCTCAAATAAATCCCACATGTTCTCAGTGAAGATGCAACATGACACAAGCTGATATACTGCTACTAGTTTTGTTTCTAAAGTACATGGTTTTTTTTGTTATCATTGAATTGGCGCAGAGCTGCTGCTGTATTGATCAGGATCTGGGTGGAAACTCACAAGCATGTTGCGTTTCTTAACACGTTCCTTTTCTAAATTAAAGGAAATTTTGTTGTTTTGTTGCAAAATGTCAGTGTGAGGAAGAGAAAGGGACTTTCTGGTGACCTGGAAAGGGGTCAGTGTCACATCTTAGGCTGGAGACAAAGTCAAATTTAAAAGGTTAATCTGGTGACCCCGCTGCCCCACTGTGACTTTGGTGTCTCCTTCCTTTTATGTCATGTCCAGGTGGATGAAGGCGGCATCAGAACCCTGCTGGCAGACTCATGGACCACCTTCATGAAGGCTCGGGTGACGTGCGGTGCAGGAAACACTCAGCAGCAGTACAACAACATGAAGCAGGCAGTGGTGCTGACAGCGCAGGACAAGAGGGCCGGAGTCCTGTATGGCTTGTTTTCCAATGCCTGGTGAGCTTCTGACTACCTCCACTTTAATTAGCTTCAGTGTAATTACACTGTACATGTTGTGTTTATATGCTATATCAGGAATGTGGGGAGGTAAAACAGAAAACACTGTGTTGTGTTGCATGAAGCTGAAATTATGCTTCTCTGATGATACTTGTATCTGTGAAACAATACAGAGAACAGTATTCAAAGCATAATTAGTTTCTTGCTTCTGTCTGATGCTTAGGCAATTTACTAACAAGGACTGAATATAAAATGTACAATGAAATGTGTTTTTTTTTAAATCTCATTTCCAGGTTTTATGTGCAAACCCTAACCCATAATTAGCTTGTTTTGAACAACTGTTATTTCAAACAGCAAACTGAAAGAATTAGCATTTTAGCACGTTCCTTGTCTTGATGGTTAGATGCCTGGAATAAGGGCCTAATGAAAGTGGTGCTCATTTGTGAAGAATATATGTTTGCCAAAGCTTATTTTCTTCAATAATAATAATAATAAAAACACTGGCTTTTTGTCAAGGGAACCAGGACGATGCTGACTTTTGGGCTGGCCAAGAAAAATCCACTGACCTTGCAGCACTCTATTTGTCAGTGTATCGATGAAAAGTCCAGACAGTCTCCCCCAAAACATGTATTGCAGCAGTTCATTATCTATTGAGCCACATTAGAGCACATTTAGTGAAACATAGTGAATTTAGTAGTCACTAGACAATTTTTTGTACACTTCAGTATGTTTCATCTTCACTTTATTTGTATTGCTGCGATTCCATTTTATGCAGATTTTGTGTATCATTGTTGTTCAAAGAGAAGAAAGCATCATGTAAATATGATAACCTAATGCATAATAATACAAGTCAAGGATGTTTAACGTGTAGTGAAATTCAAAGTAGCAAAATCCCTTTGTTTGTGAAGTACTGCTCAGAATAATATGCAGGAGTTCAAACATAATAGTCAGACAAAATATCTGTTGAAATCTGTTTGATCTGTCATATCATGCAAATAATCCCACGAAACAAACAGTAAATAAAACAAAGCTACACAATACCACGGTAACTGACGCTGATCCACCCACAGAGCAGTATACACTACATACCAGCAGCACCTACTGACACACACAATACACCCACACACACACCCACACACACACACACACACACACACACACACACGTTTCTCATTGTCAGATATTGAAAACTTAAAATCTTGACAGTGGTAGCAACCAGAAGAACGTTTCTTCTGTTTCTTCTGAACAGTTCTTCTGTTTGCTCTTTTTTCCTACCCTCAGAGCTTTGCCTCACTGCTCTGCTGGTCCCTGCTGGGAATCAAAAGTGACCAGTGTTTGGTTAAATGCATTACAAGGCAGCATCTTACTTAAATGAGATTATATTAGTGTGTAACAAATTAATGTACGGAACTTAGTAATCACATTACCGTTATTAATCAAAAAATCATGTTGTTACTTGCATTACTTAATGTTCTTCAAATATAAAACAGGAGGAAAAATAAATCAAATGTCCTTTTTTTGAGTGTGATATTTGTCCTGACGTGACAGACTAAAGCTCAAAATGGTGGTTAAGACGTCTTGAGGAGTGGAAATATGCATGTTACATGTTATGGTAAAGTGAAAACCTGTACTGTAGCCTTGCTGTTTCGACCGATGTTCACAACTTGGAAAAGTTGAAAAGAGAGATCAGGCCTAGGCTGTACTACTGGAGCCTCAGGAGGCAAGGGAGAACCAGAACCAGGATGGAGTGTGTCAGATAGTCAACCTGCTGCAGTAAAATGCAAGATTTTCTAAAGTAAATCTAAACACAATATGAAGCTTCCTTGTAGTAGCCTTAAAAACAATTTGAATGTTAGTTAAATTTAGAGAATTCTTTTCAATGTAGATAAAAAAAAATATTTCATCTAACTAGTCACAGATTATGTCCCTCACAACCACTCTCGCTGCTTTTATGGTGGATATAATTCGTCTTCTCTCTGCCTCTGTTCAGGGGCAGAACAGTGATCTGTGCCTACTCCATCGAAGATATTGACCAGGCTTTCTCCACATCCAAACTGAAGGGCTACAGCAGTCCATTCATAGGCAGTCGTCCCGGCATGGTAAGAAAAAAAATCAACAAGCTTTTTCTCTCTTTGCTTTTTGTCACACTAACCTGAGAAAAACAGAACTGAGATAAAAATGTTCAATTGCACGAGTACACTTTTATTTCAGAAGTGAAACGAATGAACAGCTTTTTTTTTTTTTAAAAAAAAGGCATGAGTTAATCAAAGAGAAGCAATTTCAAATGCATCCAAGGGCGTTTTGTTTACAAAAGATCTTGGCCTGAATTGATTACATCACTTCTCTTCTCAGTGTGTGCGTAAAAACTCGACTACGGGAGGTCAAAACGACATCAAAAACCTTGGGGTGATCAGATACCACCCAGAGATTGAGGATGTGATCCGGCCCGTTGGAGTAGCTCCACTCGACCTGCCCACAGATGACCAAATCACTCACACTGTGGCAGACATTGTCCTGGCGGTCAACGACGAGCACTACAGTGTCTTGTACCTCGGAACAGGTGAGTCTTGCTTTAAAAAAGTTACTGCAGCTAAGTGTGTCACACTTGGTCCTTTTCAGCCCTTCAAACAAAGTCAGACCGATGGCTCAGCATTTATTGTGTAAATGTGAACACAACAACTGTACTCAGACCCCTTTGAAGCGAACCGTAGGCGGTATCACTACGGTTCGCTTAAAGTCAGCGGTATGGTTCACCTAATCTGCGCATTGTGAACACAAAGCGCACCTGTTCTCTTCGCCTTTCTCACTGGATTGTAACCTCCTTTGCTTGCTGAAGATTTGTAGCCGGAAAAACTCAGCAGTAGAGAAACATGGGTTGTGTTCGAAATTCCATACTATACACTACATACTCAATATGTATACTATCTTTCAACTTTTGAGTGAATAAATGTAGTATGCATAGCATTTTGGGACATTTATGCCAGCGTACTGTCCAGTGTTTTCATACTGTAATATTTACTGGAAATATGCACCTCATGTACTATTGTGTTCATACTAAGGTTTCTGACATACTAACAAATCTCACGTACTGTTTCAGCATACTCAATAGTATGTTAATATGGAATTTTGGACACAGCTATGGCAGCTTTTTGTGCTCCTGTAATCTGGATGACACTATTTTCCCATGAATATGTGCAAATCTAACACAGAAAACACAGGAGGGCAAGCATGGCAACAGACGTTTTGTTTCAAGTAAAAACTACCCAGAATTCAGTGCATTGGGGTCTGAGAGCTCTTGAGGACCAGGTGTGAACAGAAAGGGGACTGAGACCCCATCAAAGCTGAACTGGACCAGAAAGACAATGCAGTCCTCTTTCTAATAAACTCACAATGTGAACACAAAAAGAACTGAGTTCTTTTTCTGTTGGTCCACTTTTTGATCCACTGACAGAGGACTGAGTTTGGTTTGCTTAAAGGGGACTCTATGTGAAAACAGCCAAAAATCTTAACAAACAATAGCTTCCAGGCTCTGATTTGGTCTCCACCAAACCAAAGTACCTACGTACTGTAAATACATATCTGATCTGCTCTTTCATCCTCAGCAGGTCATTGTGCTCTCTGGTGCTGAGCAGGTCATGTTCAGCTGGTCTATCAGAGTATTTTTGCTGAAAGCAGCTCTCAGCTCCTGCTGTTAGAAATAGACCAGCAATTGTAACAACAAAAGATATGGTGGCCAGACTGAGGTTGTTGAATGTCTTTAAAGCAGGTGACATTTTGCATATATTTTCTTGCACATGTGCCTGCACTTTTTTTTTTTGATTTTGTTGGTTGGCTATTCTGGAGTGAATAGAGATGGGAGGACTTCTGTTCTGTGCCTCTTGTAACACCTAGACCAAGGACAACAGATTAATAATAATAAAAATAATAATAATAATTACTAATTCTGCTATTTTTATACCTTGCACTGTTCCTTGTTAACTAAACTAAGCTAGATACACAGCAGCTTTTGCTCATATATATCTACCAGTTCAGAAGCACAACACAGTGGTCCAGCATGATAAAGACACTTCAGGCATTTAATTAATGCAAAACAATAAAACACACAGACGAAACACACACTTGAATTTTTAATTTAAGCACTGAGTAGTAAAAAGAGAGGAAAACTGACACAAGTTCAAAATATATCGTGTTCAAAATCTATTCAAATGATTAATGGCCATCACAAAACTGTTCCAATTTGATCAAAGAAACATTGTCGAAGCTTTGCTGTTACCCATAGCAGTTATTCACAAAATTGCCTTGTGCCTCAGGGAGATTGCCATGGCAACCATCACAAGTCACATGTTCTTGCGTGCATGAATGTCTCACCACGCTGGAGTTCACCAAAATATGAGTAAGTGTTGCCTTTTGGAGCAAAATGCGTGTGCTTGTCATTCATCAGGCTGTTCTAGGGTTGTTTCTAATAATAGCTCACCAAAAACAACATAGAGTGAAAAAAGACAGGATGGGCTCTCATGGGCTTTACTAACTGTGTCAGTAATGGGAGGGAGGGGATGGAGAGCTATGAACAGCCGAGGGTCCCAGTGGTGGCCTGGAAAGAATCTAGAGCAGTTTGAATCAAACTGAGGCTAGAGGAACAAGTTGTCCTGGAGATGTGCTGTTTTTTTCAGTTTTCAGGAGCAAGCATGTGAAAGATTGTGTTCTTGACAATTACTCCTGAATATTTCTGCTCTTATGTGGAGAAAGAACCGTACCAGTCTCAGACAAGTCCTCTGATCTTTTCTGAATTCTGGTTTGATTTTGCATTCCTTTTTTTATTCTATTCAATATTGCATCACCTTCACATCTTGGTGTCAGCTATTAATAGTTGCAGGACTTGTAACAAGTCACACTCATTAATCTGCATAATTAATTCCAAAGATGCCCCTGATACGAATCTCTGGAAATGATGGAGAGGCACTCCTTCCTTGACATAATGCAATCTTTAGTGAGTGGAGCACACAAACAGACAGCTCTCCCTGATGGATAGCTGCATTAGAGCAATGTAAACCAATCAGAAGAGGAGAAGCCGTGAGTCAAGGGTCAACCTCTGAGCTCATGACAGAGAAATCGAAGCACATGCATTTTAGGTAGCCCTGGGACATTCGTCTTCCCTGGCGATGGAAATTCCAATAAACACTGTTCACAAAGACAAGCTCAGAGATACAAAGCTGCGCTTTTTATCTTGGTGCAAAAAAAAGCAATGGCTGATATTAGTGTTGTAGCCTGGAGGGCAAATATAGAGTGTTCAGACAGTAAATATCTTCGAAAGGGATGACATCACCTCCCTCTGTTGAGGACCATTAAAGCCTGGATCTTTTTAGTGAGCTTTAAATGAACTATGATGTTCACCTTAAAAGTTAGGTGGATGACGTCTGAATGTTTCTTTGGGGTTAGAAAATAAAGCTGGCTAGCTGGTCAATATGTGACATTAAACCAAATCTACTTAGTTTATGTGGGCACTGATTATGGCAACCATTTCCTTCATCGTGTCCATCCTTTCAATTCTGCTAGCCTGAGTCTACACAGGAGGGAGTTCCCTCTGTAACATGATGATGTCACCAACACATTATGGTTTGTTTGACACACTCTCAAACAAAGCTATTTTGAGAAGAATTTGATGTCCCAAAGAGTTAGTTTTTGATGTGTTTAAAGAGAGACCTATTCACTCTCTTCACAAACACACTAGACTGTGTTTTTGTGCATGTGGTCCTCAAAGTTTGTAGTGTCTTCATTACAAATTCAGCTAAAGGAAGCAAACACCCTTCAACACCTCGGCTCGAGTAGAGTGACTAGACTGTGGGCGTCATGCTCAAGATCACCTTGATGGTGCCTGTTATTAAAGGAGGGAACATTCCTCATCTAATTTCTCCACCCACGGCAACTTGTTTATTCCAGTCACAGGTGTCTGGCGGAGTGATGACGATATTTGGAGGTGAAAAGAATTCACCTTAAAATATTGACCTAGAACAAAGTGAAAGAGCGGTGCCATGCGGAGTCCTAATTAGCTAAATAGTGACAGCATACTTTGTTTTTTCAAGCCTTTCTAACTAGCCTTGTGGGACTCTCACAGTAAGATGCATGCTGACAGAACGCTGCAGGATTTGACACAGTTAATTCTTCTGTCTCTTGATCACCAGGCAGCAGATAAGTCAGCAGAAAAATGCATATAAGAACCAGCTACTTCAATATATGTCAGCTTGAAAACACGTCAGAGAGCGCTCTTCCCTGTGAACAATTACTCAAAACAGACTAAACATGGTACAGAGGTTTAGTTCATTATCAGTCAAACTGAAATGAGCATATAGCTTATGACCTGATTTCTACAGACAACACTCAAGAGGAACTTGATTGTTACAGCATCTTGGTTGTGGTGATACAGTATATAATTTTTCTGATATGTGTCCTAGTCAATGGTTGGTGTTTTGAATAAATTCCTGTAGGAGTTTTTCAGTTTTATTTGAGTTCAACAGTTTGTTTAAAATCAGAATGGACTCTGGTGCGGTTCAAGAGCTGGTTCAATGTGTCCGCATTTAAAAATAAATTATTTAGGCTACACAATATCTTCACATCACAACGCAACACTTTTTCCCATAGACTTACATTTAAAAAGAGGTAAGAAGATAGCGCTGAAAATCAGCAGATAATTGTTTTTGAGCACTTAAAGTCATGTCTTATACCCTCTTCAACACAAGCGGCACCCACAACCTGCTTACACCCACAGAGAAGCTAACATTAGCATCGGGCTAATACAAGCTACAAAAGCAGCTAAGTTGGCAAACATTACATATTTCATGAAAATAACAAATTCCCCCGTATTTCTACAGAAGAGTGTGCTGGATATTTCCAGCAACATTGAAGGAAGAGGGAGGGACAGAGGGGGGTGTGAGCAAGACGAGACATCAAGGCATCTGATTGGTTCTTTCCATTTGGACCGAATGGCAGGGATTGGTCAGAGTCAGACAGTCTTGTAGCTGCCACAGAGGTCTGATTCTTTTCCTTTCTTTTTCTGAACACATAATGTATTGACTGCTGTCAGGGTGGTGCTTCAGGATTACCAACTATGCCTTTAAAGACACTTAAATAGTCTTTATTTAAAGTGTTTGACAAAAAAAAGTTGTGAAATGCACCAACAGCTGCCAGTCCAGTAAATATCATCATTCAGCAGTCAAGACTTTTTACTATGGAGCAGTTCACCCTTACAGTCCTCTTTTCTTTGGTCCAATAAGGATACTCTACATCCTGCAGTCAACAACAGTGGGTGTAAAATGTGTGCTCCAAATTCATCCAATGTAAACTTCATTCATGTGATAATGAGCTTTACAGAAAAACATGAATAAATAAAGTCGTAATAAACACACTGCAAAGATCCAGCCAAAATGCTTAATGTTCTGAGTCTGCTTTAGCTGAAATATCTGGATTATTGTCACTGCCGAAGTTCAACAGCCAAAAGATGTTGTGTCAGGACCCTAAAGAGCTGCAAAAGCAGGTATGACAGGTTGTAGACCTTCGCCCCAGTTTCCCTCCGGCTCTCGGTCGCTGTAGCTGACGAATGTTAGGAATTAAGCTAAAGAGCAGGCAGCAGTGAAATATTTCTTTTTCCTTCAGTAAGTCACTGACAGATTGACCACGAGAAGAAGTCAAGCTCCTTTTTCAGACAGACAGGCGATACAGCATAAAGATCCCCTCAGGGATGGACGAAATGTCAGAGCTGTACACTTGTTTCAAGTTGACTTTATGTGGGGGATCAGAAGCCATTTTCTTTTTACACAGAGTGACATTCAAGGTGGTGCAGGATAGCTTGAAGGCGAGAAGGGCAGATCAAAAGGTGGAGCCCAGCTGAGAAAATATGAGTTAGGGAAGTGAGTGACTGTATCTTAGTGTCATTGTGTTGAGATTGCTACTCAGATAGAAGGAAAACCGACCTTGTTAACAAGAGAAGGTGAAACTGAAGATTGAGCTTCTGGATAAGAAGTGTGTGCAACTGTATATATGCAAAAAGATATACTGTGGAGGGTGTTTGCTGAAAAAGAATGTGTGTGCTCAGCAGTCTGGATAATAAAACTGAAAAAGCAGATTCTCTCTGCAGATGCTGCACAAGTTCAGTATTGTCATCCTTTTCCCCTCAGAATGTCTTGCTGCTATATTTGTACTGATACACTGTTTTTGATGAAAAAGCTGAAAATAGCTGTAGACAGGATTAAAGAATCATATGACGGTAAACGGGATGAAGTGAGGAACGGTATCTTTGACTACAAAAGAAAAGCAAAAAAAGATTTGAAGTTTATGAAAAAGAGACGAGACAAAAGAAGGCTAAGTGACAGCAAGAAGCTGCTTGCCTAATTAGAAATGTGAAAGTGCCTCGTGGAGGGAGCACGCAGGAAATTAAGATGTACGATAAAAAGACATCACTGTAATCACATTTTCACAGCGGGGAAGGTAAAACAATCTCAGACTTGACAAAAGACTAAAGAAGTTAGAAAGTCTTTCTGCAGGGAGCTGTTAAATCTGTCAAGTCATTATTTAGAGAGGAAACAGGGAACACAAATAGAATGAAATATTCTCACATCCTGCAACAAAAAGTAACTATGTGTAATCTTTATGAAGGGCAGGAGTATACACAGGGGCTTCAATGAAGAGGGCGCAACAGCCAGTGTGCGTCATACATGCCATTTACTTTATTATAACTAAAGTTCTAAGAACACAGATAAGAAGAGGTAAGATTACAGACAGTCATACTATGGGTGGGACACCAACCACTCACTGCTAGCACACTGGGAGTATACTAAGTATTCAAAAGAAATATAAACTCAACACACTTTAAATAAAACATCACATTAATAACGATGTGCAACCACAAACCATATCACCATCTAAAGTGAACTCCCAGTATCAACCACGCCAGTGAATGGAGGACCTCGCCAGCCACAGCGCTAGAAACAGAAGAAGACAGATTGTTAAAACTCTAAAATGATTCAACTCCTATATTAAACAAGAGAAACAATAAAATCAATAAAAACTAAAATACATATACTACTAAACTTAAATGAATGGCAGTCAGTGCTTTGCCTCTATCAGTCAAGTCAGTCCTAAAAGCAATGTTTGGCAGATCCACAATTAAAATCATTAAAATACAAATACCTCGAGGCGCAAACACCCCTACCATACCCTAACAATTAAAATGCTAACATGAGTATAAAACAGTGTTAAAAGTCCATCCTACCCATTGCCGCCCCTCCCTAAACGCAGATCATGCAGTCTGTGTAGGGCCTCATCCTTCATGAGGGGCCACATTTTGCAGGAGGGGAAACATTTGCATATATATGCGCAATGGATGTGCATATGCGCTACCGGGGGGAGCGCAGCGCTTACAGCATCAAATCAGCTCGAGGAAGGAAAGAAGAGAGCTGTAATCAGCTGCAATGATTGACAGCACTCAACATCTGACCAATCAGAGCACCGGCACGCACTTGCAGAGCGAGTGAGGAGTTGTTTTAGACATCATGAGTCGGGAGTAAAGCAGGCAGATACTGTATGTTGTTGAAATCAAACTTTGTAGCATAGTTTACCTGAGCTGCTGTTCAGTAGAGAGGAATCTCTGTCTCCAGTCTCTGTCTAGACTGGAGATTTTTTCATCCAGCAGCCCTGATAAACATCTATTAAATGTCTTGTTAACGCCCTCTGCATTCACCTCTGATGAAAAAGAGTAGAAATTGATAGGATATAAACTTTAGCCTATAGCCTATCAATTTGTGTTGTTACTGATACACTTATTATGATAGTAGCAATAGTATGGTATTTGTATAATAGTTTATAAAAATAGGTAGTGGTATAATAATAACAGTTTGTTATTATTATTATTATTATTATTATTGTCATTAGTTCTAGTTTGCATTACTTGCATTTTAATTTTATTGAGGATGCACATATGCAAGGCGTGCGGCTGATACAGCACGCGCAGAGAATAGATGGCTTCTGAAGTTATTTTTTTTTATATTTATTTCAGGTCAATTTTATTGGACTCATACAGCCAAACTACCTTTACATGTGTTATTGCTAATAAAGGCTGGTCAGGTAGAATGACATTCGGTTGTTGTACGGTCATTTTATAGCCTACCTATGATACATTTGGGACGGGGGAAGAGGCGGGGTTAGGGGGGGTAGAGCCTCCAAGTAAAATTTTGCTTAGGGCCCCGGTTTGGTCAGAGGCGGCCCTGATCCTACCAGAGCCACAGGGAACCAAGCTGTCACAGCCATGGTGTGCACAAAGGATTTGAAGAGTGACTGCTACAGTCACACCAGCTGCCAATCAGTCCCTCCTCCAGCTCCTCTCACTTGATTGGTCTCTGCTCTTTGAGTCCTAGTGGCCTCCTGCTACATATGCAATAAAGAAATATCGAGCAGAGCGCGAGACCGTAAACTGTCTGCGAGATTGATGCTGTACTTAGCTGCCTGGTGGTGTGGAGTGATGGCTCAGAGACACAATACTGATCCCCCATTTTCAAAATCAAGCTGCAGTGTCGAACAAACTGCCAAAAACTAGCAGTGTGACTCTGCTCAAAGGATTAGTCTGGAAACAGAAAACCCCAGACTTCATTCTGATAGTTGGAGCAAATATTCACCCAGACGTGGATCCTTATGTTTCGATGTTTTACTTGGGCACCATTGAAAATGATTTGTCCATGTTGGAAACACAAGTTCCAGAAACATAATATTAAACTATGCTATTGTATCTGTGTGTAGTAGACACAGACTCAGCTATCAGCCTGGGCAATGGTTCTGGTGTGGGCAGTGAATATTCAAGACAATCTAAGACTTCCTTCTCCATGCAACGACTTGAGATGTGAGAATGGAGTTGATATTGAGAAGAAACTGTGTCACAAGAAAATCCTAAAGTAATAAAAAGCTAAATCATTTCCACACAATAGCTGGTGAGTTCCCACACAGATTAAGTTAAAGCACACGGTTTATAAAATCAAGGTTCTCAAAGAGCATTGAAAGCATGGATGCCTGGTTGCAAGGTGCAAATCACAAGGAGGTAATCCAGAGCATTAGCTGTAAATAGCTGTAAATAGTGTGTTTAATCAGCTGACTGCCCTCTCTCTGGCTTCTGTCCACACTCTTCTTCATCTTCATTCTTGACTGAAATTTCATGATTTTTGTTTGGCAGCCACTACCAACAGTCATTTAACAGATGTTGTCATTATTTTTTTTGCTGGAATAATCCCTGGATTGAAGTCTTCTGGGTGGTAATCTGAGTAAAAAGTAATGAGTAACATGTTATAAAGAGGATCTTGAGGCCAAATGTTGACACAGGACCCAAGTAAAGGGGGCTTATCTTCAGCCTTCATCATGCTAGTTGACAGTTATTCAATTTCCACAACCCACTTGGAGAAATGAGCAAATCTAGAACTTTTTAGGGCCCTGGAGTTCTGGGGCTGAAGATAAGTTGTTTGCATTCCAGACCATACATATATAGTTGTTTTATGGTCAGTATATATAAATGATTCAACACAGTGTTTAAAAAAATCACTTTGTTCCATCAGTGTGGAATGTCAGACTCATCTGCTGCTATGGACTTTGCACATTGAATGCTCCATCGAATGAACCTACTGTTTCTGTTCTGTGATTGATCCAAAATTGAATTCCACAGAGCTCAGCCTCTTGATTTCACCAGCAGCCTCAGTAACAGATTTCCACTTCATTACTAGAGTCAGTACTGTTGTGTGGTTTTGACTCCATCCAAGGTCGAGGTTAAACAAGTACAGTAATACCATTTCTCTTTCCTGAGCAACTCGGCCTTCACAAATGCTGGCTCAAAGAAATCTCTAAAACTCCAGTCTGGCCCTCCATCCTTCCTCAAGAGTGGAAGCTGTGGGAGTCAAGTCAAATCCATCTGTTTCTCAAACACATTGGAAAGAAAACAAGAGAGCTGCACAGTGCACAAATCTCTGCATGACACAGAGGGGTTTTTTTGTGTGTGTGCACACATTGTGTGATCCATTCCTGTTGTCTCCTCCTTTATTTTCACAGACCAAGGCAAAGTTCTCAAAGTTCTTCACACCAGTGAGGGCGTCTTCATCATATCTCAGTATTCCCTGTTTCACAACGAGGGCCCCGTTCTTAACATGGCCATTGATTCCCAAAAGGTATGAGTAATAATGGTACGCCATGCGGTAACGGGGTGGTTTCAGTGTAAAATAAATTAAATGCATTTTATCATTTTTTACATAGGCTCAGAATTCATTGCTCTCATTAAAAGTAAACTGGTCACTGCTCCACAGTGGCCCCATAATTTAAATGCATCATTTTAACTTAAGCCATTTCACATTTCATGCTGAGTAAAAAGGTCCCTATGATAAATAAGTGCCTGCTGTTTTTCATTGGATGGGTGAGGCTGTTTTATCTTCCATTTGGGATTATACTAGCCTTTAGAAAATATGAAATGTCTTGTCTGTTTGCCATACATACACAGAATTCTCATTTGAGGTTTTCTGCTGTCATAGAAGGGGTCAGGTTAGCAGCTTTGTATAATAAACTGGCTCATTTATTCCAGTAATATTGGTAACACAGTGTATCGCTTTTCATCCTTAGGGACATCTGTATGTCGGTACAGCGATGGAGGTCCAGCGGCTGCCTCTGGCTGACTGCAGTCGCTATGGTGACACATGCAGGGAGTGCATCCTCTCCCGGGATCCATACTGCGGCTGGGACAGGGCCAGGAGGAAGTGCATCCCCATCCCACCTGGATACAACGTCACCACTGGGTATGATTAAATATGATTTCACCACTGCTAAGCTATTGTCTGTTTTTTGCATGATAAGCGGTACAGGTGCTCAAAAATGCAGCATCACACAGCAAAAAACCTGCAATTAAAGAATCAACACTTGGTGCTCTGACTGACAGTCGTTGGCTGGGGCATGATGACAGTGTTTCACTTGGTTTTGTACACTGCTTTAGCTTTAATAGTAATAATAATAATAATAATAATAATAATAATAACAAATGTGCATTTCCAATTTTAGTACAGAATATAAGAATCAGTCATGTGCTGTAACAAGCCTCTGACTCCTTTCTCTACCTCCATTGTTGAATTAATTGCAAATAACAGTCGGTTGATGCGGAGGCTCATAAGCCATTTGTGAAACCATTTAAAGCTGCTAATTTGTCCTCTCTATTATTTTCCAACAGGACGCTCATTCAGAATCTGGACCATTCAAACTCTTCGGTTTGTGGTGAAGCTGCTGGTGAGCCTTTATCTGCTCTCTCCCACTCTGTGTGTCTTAATTAAACCTAAATAGGAACCTTTCTGAGCAGTTGCAGTAAAAAGATGATTATCATATAATTGAGTCCTAAAACCTGCAGGGAGAGATGTTTTTTTACATCATGACTTGCCCTGTTTTAAACCTCAAACCCCAGATATAACCTCAACTAATCATGACAATTACTCCCCTCTGTGGGTACAGCTATCTCCTTTAATGATCTGACCTTAACGTTTATTTCCAGTTGTGTCTGTAATGCCTGCGGATGTAGTGACAAGTTCTATTTCCCCAGAATATATTCCTGAGCAGTAATGTGTTTGATATATTGGTGAAAAAAAGGAGAAAAATGTCCACATACTGTTCTCAAAGCTCCCAAAAATATTAAATCTTTTACAACATTTCCACCCACACACAGGTCAGAGAATGTGTCAGGGGTGGGGTATAAATAATGGGCAGGTATTAACAATCAAAAATAATGAGCATCACCTGAACCCACTTCACAGGTGCAGACAACCTCACAAGTGAAAACAATCAATAAGTAAACTAAACAAATACAAGATAAATATTAACATTAAAACTCATACAGTGAGTGTTGGCATACGTGTTAATGTTAAATAGAATCTTAAATTAATAAGACCTATAAATAAGAGCCTTAAAAAAGGCATTAATAGGATGAATGATAAATCAATCCAAATGTACAAGGGTCAATAATTACCATAAGAGGGAATCTCACAAAACTCTTCCTAGGAATACCCCTGTAGATCAGATGTCCCCTGTATAAAGACACATGTGAAAATATTTACCGCCTAATAATCTTAAAATCAAAAAAGATGAAATATTTTTGGGAGCTTTGAAAACAGTGTGTGGACATTTTTTTCCTTTTTTCAGTTATTTTTTTTGTCCTGCACCTGTCAAATGTTTTCTGTTGGATGTACGTGTTCTCCCCTCAACTACCTATATTGTGCAAAGGAATGATTCAAAACACTACAAAGTCTCATGCAATTTGCTTTATGATCTCACTTTACATCAGAATAAAAAGCAATTTGACTTAATGTTTAATTGTCACTGAATAATGTAAATTACAATCAAAAGTACAATCAACATTCACAACATTAAATGATTCAATTATAAAAAATATAATTAAATATAAAAAAGGGAAATTAAATGAATTTCTTTGTTCCTACAGCTCTGAAACAGCGTCGCACTTCTCCTAGAGAAGTGCTGGTACAGTCCAACACCTCCATCTTTCTCCCTTGCCCTGTGCACTCCTTCCACGCCACCTACCGCTGGGAGAAAGACAACTGTGTCAAGAACTATCCCTGCCTCTTCACCGGGGATTTCTGCGTCCTGGGACCAGCTGTCAACACTCCTCTGAGGGAAGGTGTCTTCCGCTGCATGGCCACAGAGGACGGATTCAAGGTGGAGGTCATCTCCTTCAGGCTGGTGAACGACGGCCGGCTCTTGGCTGCCTCCTTGGCCTCCACCTTGGGGCCGTCGCTCCTGCTCGCCATTGCTACGCTGTGGCTCCATTAACTGCAGCTACCGCTAATGCTAACCTCCCATCCTTACTGGCTCCCAATGGCAGGAAAGACGAGGAGCCTTTGTTAGGAGGTTAGGTTCGCACAGCACTGAAGTACATGGTTGGTTTGGATGTTTTTCCATGTTCGATTTCTAGAGAGAAAATCCTGAAAATGTGAATGGGGGCTTGAATTGTATTTTTAGTCACATAAAGCAACACATCAGCAGTTCCAACTGTCTCGATCAGATCACAACTGGAAAATACATTCATGCTACACCAGGAGTCGCTGTCTTGCAAGTTCGATCAACCATTATTAGGTGCTTTGCGATCCTTTCCTCTCTGACACAAAACATATCGTATGAGTTGGGCAAAAAAAAAAAAAAAAAAGAAAACATCAATACCAGGCCAATTCTTTTTACCATTCCTCTACTTGTTTTCAGATTGACTGTGCTTATTTGTGAATATATAAACCTTTAATACTGCTCTTACAGCACATCTAACCATTCACTTGTTAAACTTCATTGGTATAACTCATCAGTACTTCAAAAATGTCTGGTATTGAGATAAATAGCCTTAATACTTCTGGGACATAAACTCCAAAGCACAATTTTTTGCAGTCGAGGCAGAACACTGCAACCTCGGTCAGACTTTAGCGCTATAATTAGTGCAGCTTAGTCTAACACCATCGCTGGGAGGAAGTGTCAGCTTTTTGACAGGAAGTAGGTGGATGGGCACAAGCTCATTCTCGAACATCACTGTGTCTCAGCACCTCCTCCTCAGACGAGGCAGTTTCTTGCATCTTTTTTATCAGATGGTATCAGACATCGTTATTACGCCTTGTTCACAGCTTTGTCCGTTGTTTTCTTCTTCTTTTTACATGCTGTCGTCTTTCCTCCTCCTCCTCAGAGCAACAGAAACAAAAACACTCTCTTAACGTGATGTGAAAGATGCAACATCACTCACTGGTCCTTTGGAAAAAAAAATATCTTAAAATTGGCACTACACATCAGGAGAGTCACCAAGAACATAAAGTAATTAATTAACTCAATCAATTGAATGTTTTCCGGCAAAGATGCATCCATCTAGAATTTCTCCTTTTAGCTCCACCCCAAGGCCAGACAGATCCCCACTCAATTGCAGGGTGTCACCATGACTCTGATGTAGGCCATATATTGGTTGCAGGTTATATGAAATAGCAGTGACGTTTTCACCAAGTCCCAAGAGTCCAACCATTTTTAAGAAAGCGAGACAAAGAGAGGCCAATCTGCTTCAAATGACATCCAATTTCTGTCAACCTGACAATGTGTAAAGATGTGAACAAGGTGTTGCACTCTAGTAATTTCAGTAAACACACACTTGCATTATCATAAGGGCAGATGAAGCTTAATGGAGCTGCATATTAGGCTTGTATTTTATAGTTTGCTTGGAGAAAAAAAAGGCTTGTACTTAGATCTGTGAAGTGTGTTTCTGTTGTATTTTATTGCTCCGCGAATACTGATTTCTACCGTCGCTGCCTATGTACGTGACACTTGTCTTGATTGTTTGAAATTTTTATGCCATAGTTAGAATGTGATATGTGACCAATGACTGCTTTGTCTCTTTCCCCAGGGACATAAGTGCAAATAGTCAAGAAAGTGGTTATGTTTGTCATACTTGTATCTCTACGCTGTGAACAAAAGGCTTGACAGATTCCAAAAAGATGCTTCTCTGATGTACAGCAGCAACCACAATCAGCGGCAAGAGCTATGGCTTTAGCTTGACGCTACGTCTGCAGCACCACCCCTTAAACTCTCTGCTAATGACACGAAATTTATTAACAACAAGAAGATTAAAGCTGAATGTAAAAAGACATAAGAGTTGTGAATGTAGCACTGAAATGCTCCCCCCAAAATGACTGCCAATCCTTATGAATACTGATCAGCTGACTGAGGTAGGATTGTGTGGTGATGAATTATGCAACGGATTAGCATGTTCTCCAGAGCTTTGAGAATTATCATTCAGTGGTGGTACATAAATCCAGCCCTGCCGAGCCTTCCACAGTAGCAGAAATATCATTAATAGCCAATTAGACAATGAGCCGACTTGCCATGCACTGTATTAAAGAATTTATTAGACACCATCAGGGATATGAGCGGCGAGCATGTTGCTCAGCTGTGAGCAACTTGAGGTGATGTTGTGCTTCTCCCCGGCTTGGTTGTGTGTTGCTCTTCTGGGATCTGCTAGCGTTCTGCATTGCACTGACACGGACTACTGACTGTGCCAAGAAAAGAGAAAAATGAAAAAAAAAGCTATGTTAAACCACCTCATCTTCCTACGCTTCCTCTTATGTTTATTTGCTAAAATCCCTCGCTGCATACCTGTCGTAATATTTTGTCCCAGACAAACTGAGCGTGTTTTCAACATCTGTCTTCCCCATAACCACAAACTCAAGCCTACTGCAGGTCTAATAAGCATATTAGTGGACTTTGTGTCTCAGTGTTAACATCATGTACTGGCAAACATGTAGTAGAGGCTGTTTAATGATGCCATTCAAGACCTTTGGACCATGTCCCTGTATAACCTCATTTATACTGTTACTATAACTGCTGTGTATGTGTTGCTGTTATCACAAGCCATTATGGAGGAGAGGCCTGTGCTATCTAATGCTAATTAGGCAAACAAACCTGGTATTATAAGCTCCCTTGCAGGGTCCCAAGTCCATACACCTACATGTCTTCAACAGAGAAACAACTGCGTTTATTCCAAAGTGTATGCTTATGTTTTCCTCATGAGGGACTCAAACCCTGGCTGTGATCTTTCCTTATAACAATACTTCACACACAAGATGAGCATCTGTATACCAATTACTTGTGAATTCTTGAAGAAAAAGCTTGTTTTTGCTCGCATGCCTTCATGGTGAACAAAGAATCAAAAAAATGGAGAAAAGCCTTGATGAATTGTGAATGATGTGCAAGCGCAGAAGCATTTTAAATAGTACGTTTTCTGCATAGATACGTGTGTGGGAGATGCTGAGAAAACAATTGGATAAATGAGACTTGGATTAACATGTCTCAAGACTTTCTTCAAGAATTCAAGATAACACAGGGTGAGATGCAAATAGGTATTTTTTGGGTGAAGTATTCCAGTTCTTTCAGTGAAAGTACTAATTTGACAGATGTTGTACAAAAGAGCATTTCAGATTTGGGACACAGGGTTTGTTTTCTTACCAGGAGAGATGACCTTGTGTCACACAATGTGTCAAATGCAGTCACATAGTTGCTATGCGGAGCTGATTCTGTTATCCTCTTCACGAGGAGCAGCATTGCTCCTCAGGCAGGTGGAATCAGGCTTTTATCACCCAGTACTTTACCCTGACATCATGCTCAGCTCCACAAGGCTTGTCTTTAATGTCAACACTTTTTCCAGCTAATGCGTAGAATTCAGATTTTTACCAACTCTTCAAATCTCATCTATGTTCAAGTCCTTGCTTTGATATGGATATTCACACGGGCGGTTTATTGAAATGCAGTTATCACTCAGACACATCCGTCATCGTCAGCCAGTCTGACAGAGGCTAATCTCCTTCAAAGCAAGCTCTTGATTAGCCTTCAGGAAACCAATTTAACATATCACGCCATCTGCTGTAAGCGAATCAACTTTGAGCGAAGCGGAGTCACTGTTTTGTTTGCTCTGGGGTTTTTGAGTGTTGAGTACCGTACATGATGTGTGCCCACGATTCTGTGTCTTGATATAACTAATTTTAAAAGTAACATGCCAAACTCTATTATTAAAAAAAGAGATTTATATTGGTGCCATGCCAGTCTAATGCCATCTCATAACATGTATTTTTAAAAGAACAGATATCTATAGTGCAATAGATATTCATGTAACAAACCCATATTGACATGTGTTTCCCTGAACATGTGCCGTGAAAATTAATAAAATATAAGTATAAAGAAATTATTTACTGTGTTTATTTGAAAACACCATGAAAGTCTATTAAGTTACCCATTAACAACAGTGATTTAAGTGGTTATTTAATGGATTAAAGGATTATGACACAGGTAAGTTTCATTAAAGGGGGAATAATCCATTAACGTATGCCTTATGAGGGCCTTCATGTTGTGCTTAGTGCAAATTACCTGTAATATTTTTTTTATTGAAATTTTATATCGTCATGAAAACATTGTGGATTTTAAATGAAATTGTAATCATCCCACTAATTAATGGATTTGCCATAGATTTCAGATAAATGTTTAGATCAATTTACTTGGTTACTTCCACCTTTTCGTAATTAAGTCGCTGAAATGATAAGAAGGTCGATGCTGACATGTGGTATATTCCATTTATGTGAAACAATTGGAATATTGTTGAACTATGCACACACCAGATCACAAAATGGTTGACGCTCAGTCAGATGCCCCTTGTCAAGAGAAGCTGGTTGCATCATCACCATCTGCTGGTCAGCATTTGGTTTAGTGAACATTAGACATGAGTCATGATTCCAGTTTCTGGTGGTTATTCCTTAAAACTTAAGATGTTTCCAGTTGTTGCTGTAGCCTCTTCCTCCCTGATCGATGGTATTTTATGAGTGCAGAGGCAGCAATCAACAGTACTAACCAGCACTAACATGGCACAGGTGTCAAACCTGTCTGCCCCAGTAACGGGAGCTGACATGATGTAACACATTAGCCAGGAGTCTACGATGGGACTTTAAAAGGAAAACAAGCACTTTGCGATCAATGTGTGTTATATAGCTGAAATATCTGTTAAGCTGAAGAGTGCTAAACAGTGGCAGTCTTCTGCCACTGCATGCAAACTAAAGGAGGATGAATAATAGAATAATATTACTTTTGAATGACTTCTCCAAATATATACTCACTGTTTTATGAATTTTACTTTTGTGTTTACAGCTCAAGTGAACATAAATGGTATATACTCATACATGACTATTATAGAAGTGATGTGGTGAAAGTTACATCAGTGTAGGCCTGTCCACCATTCAGTATATCATTGAATACCTGTAACTGTGGCTCATTACATTCATGTTATATGTTTTTATTTTTAGCTACACATGGAAAATTTGATTTTAGCAGAAATATGTGTAAGAAAATATGATGTACATTCAAGAACAGAACATTCACATACATTATGGCTCTCCCTGCAATAAAACAACCTTGTTCACTATCACTATTGTAAGCAGTGTCCTCACATAGCAACGTTTCCACAAGAAACTATTTGTATTGTATGAATATGTGTGTTTATGTCCAGCAACACAGAGAAGTTGCCTGCACAAGACCCTGTGGCCCAAAAAACGCTCAGCTAGTTTTGAAGAGATTGTGGTTTGGGTTGAAATAATTATGGAAGTGGAGTTACTTAAGAATTGATGTTATGTTGCAAAAAATAAAACAAAAAAAAGACATTTTTTAGAGCCACCCATCATGTTGAAGCTCGGTTAGCACTGCAACTCCGGTTAGCACGGGTACTGAGCACTGGGCCTCCGGATAGCTCAGTTAGCACTGCAGCTATTGCTAGCTCCAGAGCTACTGCTGCAGGAGCTAACCTATTCCTGCAGTGCTAACCGAGCCCTGATCCTCTGGTTACCGATCTGCCACGGGGTAAAAACAGAGTAAAAATATCCTGTGCTCGTTGTAATAGCCATCACACAGAGCAGCTGACGTGCTTTACTCCTAACTTTCTCAGGTTTGTTTGCGAAAGTTAGTGAGGGGAAGTAATGGCGGCTGGCCGCTCAGTAACTTTAGAGGAGGGCTCATACCAGGGGTTAAAGGGCTCAAAGGCAGTGTCCTCTACTGGAGGGACACAAATTTAACGTCAAAAGTGGGGAAATGTTCAACTCGTTTCAGCACACATTGGCAAAGAAGAGGAACAAGCAGGGGAAGGAGGTGACAGACTTTTTTCTTCATAAAGTGAATTTTGTATAATAGGTGACCTTTAAAGGTTTTTCAGCAACTCCATTGGGCCAGATGTTCGGAGGTGAAAGTAGCCTGTTGCACAAGTCCATCAATTTCTGAGCTTTCTATTCAAGAACAAAGCAGTTTTTAACAGAAGAACCTGACTATGAGTCTCTATCTCACTCTGCAAGCTGACTGTTTTCCAACAAATTTCTGCCTATAGACTCTAGTCTTCATTTCTGGTTGAAATTAGCATAAGCATCCATTAAATATAAATCCTTCTTTACTTTCTTTATTTACCACATCCATTATTCTGCTTTATCAGGAGCACACACACACAAGGACTGACTTTTTTTAAAAAAGGCACAAACACACATCCAGCAAGGTTCATGTGTCAGTCTTCTCAGTGGCAGAAACACAGACACAGAAATATATTTTAAACTCATGCCAAGAAGATTACTCAAACCATACTTTGCAGATGTTATTTATCTCAAAACAATGAGGTAATCTGGACTGTAGGGAGTGACGTTCCCTTATGGTGTGTCCAGTGGAAGTCAGAACTTGGAGCTCAGATCAACATAACCTCAAAGTTTAGTTCTCCCAGCTCTTTCAGCCTTGCAGACGTACAACAAATCATGTAGCTACTGTTTTCTACTGAATTCTATATCAGGTTGATTTATTCAACCCTCCGAGTTGGAGATCCAACTTCACGGGGGGTTCTTATTGAAATTTTGACTTGAAGTTGGAAATTCCAATGTTGATGTACAAGTAAACGCACCGCGAGTCGGATCACTCGCAGTGCTGCTGCAGTGTTACTAATGCTGTGTTTTACCAGCGATGTTTGTTGCCTTATGCTGGAAAGTGTGGAGACGAATCAGTGTCTCTATACAGTCTGTGGTGTCTCTATGAATCTGAAGGGGACATGTCCCCTGTCTATAGATACATCTGTAAGCATGAATGAAAGCAATCTGAATTCATGAATAAGCAAATTATTTACCAAGTAACAGACAAACGCACCATATTATAACAGTAACTGTGTTTATTTATTATAAAAGTAATGCTTCAGAGTGTTAGTTACTGTCAAAAGTAACGCCATTACTGCCCAAAACTGCTTGTCAGGGTTGACAAAATAAACTTCAGTATTCACAGGAAAGAAGAAAACAGCAGGCAAAACTCAGAAGGCTGATGATTCGTGTCCTGTGTTCATAAGTGTCAGTTTTCATTTCATTTTTAAGAGGGCTAACAAAGTGCTTCTGTTCCCAAAAAATGGGCACAATGTGTTAAGGTCACATAGATGTAAAATGAGCCCAACTAGTGACCTATGGAGGTCACATTTTTCAACTTGTGGATTACGTTCTAGACACAAACCATACCTGTAGTAACAGACTCAGAGCTGGACACTGTGTAGGCAAAAGCTTGGTTCACCAGGATAGTAAGCCTATTTACTATTATTACATTATGTTAACTTGCCTTCCTGCCAGCCCTCCAAAATCCTGATTCATTATTTTTGGGTATTGAAACACAGGATTTCGACAGTAACTGACCCTCTATTCCAACATATTCCTAGTTTCCATATTGGAATCTGGAGAATAACTGACGACTCTTGGAAATCCTAAAAGCTCATGTAGAGATGTTAAGTAGAAAGTCAGGATTGCTTTTTTTTATAATGAAAAACTTAAAAGGCAGTTTTCCACCATCTATATTTTATTTTTTGAAGCACTTAACAGAAATGTTGATGTCGTTTTTGTATATATTTCAATGCAAAAAAAATGTTTCTGTTCTATTTTATTGAGCCCATCCCACCCACCCTAAAATGTCAACAACAATTGTGAAAGGAGTGAGAGATTTGCTCTTGATGCCTCAGAGCTCAAGAGAGAAAAAGTCAGATGGAACTTCTGAGTCAGGAGAAAAACCACTTTTATACATTCCTGAGCAACACATACACACACACACACACACACACACACACAAACACGCACACACTCAAATATGCAGACTAAAGAGAGAGTGAGAGGCAGGCTGAGAGAGAGAGAGAGAGAGAGAGAGAGACTTTATAAACAAGCTCACAGAGTTGCAGCAGGCTAACTCATCCAGGGTTGAGACACTTCTCACCCATCGCTTGACTTTTTCACAGCACTTTTAAACTTGTGCTGTGTGTTAAACTGGTGAAAAAAAGGGAATCTGTCCATGTCAAGGTGAGTAGAGAGAAATGGTTTTGTTGTTGTTTTGACTCTTAATATACAATGATTCTCATTAAGTATGCTGCTGTATGTGTTTTTCCTTCCTTGCTCCCAGAGTATGTTGGTATGTTGGTTAATGTGATGTTGGCATGTGGGTGTTAAAGTCATGACATGCCTTATATTATATCTAACTGTAGTCACACTCACATTCTTTAGCCTGCTTTTATCCCCATGTCTTTTTGTTTTTTTTGTCATTTGTATGACTTTATAATGACATTATGGTTTGTTTGCTCTTTGTCTCTTTCTATTCATCACAAAAACAAGTGAATCGTTAAGTTATGAAGGGTTTTATATTTAGTGATGGAAGATCACTGGCACTGTGTAAACAGAGAATGATTCATATTCTATTTTGAATGTTGAAAGAGCGTTATCAATGTTATCACGACCGTTCAAATACCTCAAACAGCTTCCGCCCTGTAGTGACAGTGACACCATTGCAAACAAGGAGAATATTGTGGTTTGGGTTAAAATAAGTATATTCACTTTGTAAGTTAATGGTTATGCATTTTCAGTTTTTTTTTCATGGAGCATAAACAAGTCAAGTCAAGTGAATTTTATTTGTAAAGCCCAATAACACAAAATTCCTTTTCATGCTTACTACACAGATTTTGCCGCTGTTATAACAAATAACCTTATCCCCTCCTTCATGCATGTCCAGTTAACTCTTTGGATTCATAATATCTATAACTTGTTTTTCCATAATATTGATCACACATGTGAGCAGATGATAATGCTCTTCTGACCCTACTAGTAGGTGTCGCAGGTCCTTCTCACCCATATCCATGAGGCTAGTTTTGACCCTGCATGTGTATTAACCACTAAAAATGTTATATGGCTGTCAGCACAGCTTCCTGGTTTAAAAAATGATGTCTATTTTTACATACTTAATGTCACAATGTGGTATTAGTACTTTTTACTTAATAATATATATAAAAAAGGATCTGAATAGTTTCTCCATCACAGGCTTTACCAATTGGCTGTTTACTCTGGTTACTACATCCATCCATCCATCTATTATCTACCGCTTATCCTCATAGGGTCGTGGGGGGCTGGAGTCTATCCCAGCTGTCTTAGGGTGAAAGGCAGGGTACACCCTGGATAAGTCTCCAGTTCATCACAGGACACACAGAGACAGACAACCACTCACACTCACATTCACACCTACGGTCAGTTTAAATTAGCCAATTAACCTAATCCCCATGCATGTTTTTGGATGGTGGGAGGAAGCCAGAGTACCCGGAGAGAACCCACACAGACATGAGGAGAACATGCAAACTCCACCCGGTACCTTCTTGCTGTGAGGCGATAGTGCTAACCACTACACCACCGTGTCTCCCTGGTTATTACATATGACATCATACTCCAGACACAATAGCCCAATGACAGTTGTTACTTTACCAGACTTGTCTCTCAACCGTCAGTTGTCTGACAAGAAGAGCAGGGAACTTTAAGTCAAGATGTTACGAAGGATTATTCTGACAATTTACTGATTAGTGATTTTACTCATATTTAGTTAGTTTTTAGTGTCCTTTCTCAAAACTGAGAGCTTCCCTCTTCAACCACATCTGCTGGTCACTGAGCAGCTCCACTGGAGTAATTTAGGGTTGACACCCACTCAAGGCACTTCAGTGACGGTAATGAGCAGGGAGAAAAGTGTTTCACATTTTATACCCAAATTAGTGGTGCAGGGATCAGAGAAAACAGTCACCTGCATATGTTTTCAATAGGGTGGCACAGTTAGCACTGTTGCCTCACAGCAAGAAGGTACTGGGTTCGATTGTCTGTCTCTATGTGTCCTGTGATGAACTGGAGACTTGTCCAGGGTGTACCCTGCCTTTCACCCCAAGACAGCTGGGATAGACTCCAGCCCCCCCATGACCCTATGTGAGGATGGATGTTTACAACAACACATGCATAAAATTAAGTGTTCCATCGAAGGTATATTTCTTTGAAATGTCTGGTTGACCTATTCAAGATGATGCAAAAATGCTTTCCTAACAATTTATGTCTAATAGTTCTGTGACTTGGGTCCTTGGAAATAAAAAAAAAAAATGTTTTGGAAACATTTTAATAAGTCCAATATTTATTTAGATGATAAAATAACTGTGGAACTGATGACCTTACCATCACCTTTAGCTACTTATATTCTATATTGTTGGGTTGTGTCTTATCATGGGAATTGTTGACAATAACAAAAAAGATAAATTGACACCAGCATTATCTTTTAAGATACCTGTCTTCTCAGACAATCTGCCTCCTGGCTTGTTGGCACCATTGTTTCATGATTTCTGAAGGATAAAACCATTTTACAGGTTTATAAGCTGTGGGTTTTACAGAGGATGAGCAGAAGCTGTAGCCGGAAAGGATTTGTTTGTAACCTAAATCTAAAGTAACCGGATCCAAGCAACTATTTAGACCTCTTAGATTTTTCTAAACTATTTTGTAGAATAGAATAGAATTACTTTATTGATCCCAACTTGGGATCAATAAAGGGATTTGGAATTGGGATTTCATGTTACACAGTTCAGTTTATCTTGGTCCTTTTCTACTTCTATTTGAGTTGAAAATTTTGAAAGGCCATGTTGAACATTCAAGCCATCTTTTCAAATGCCTCTTTTTACGCAGATCATGTGACACATGCATGAACACACGTGTGTGTGTACTGCTGTGGTCACTGTTGTCGACTCTACAGACCACTTGGAAGCAGCTGCCTGTTTGTGTGGTAAGTCTGGCATTAGTTTAATAATAACGGCTTCACTTTTCCTGGTATTAGTCATTCATTGATTACTCATTCACTAGCCACGTCATCACAGACGCAAGACAATAGCGTGCTGATGGAACAAAACATAGGCTACTATTAGCAGATGACAAATTAAAAAACATCTGCTGTAACAAAGGCCTATAATGCTTATTAGACTGTTGCTGTGACTTCAGTTGCTTCTTTTGGCAGCTCCAGGGATGCAGACGGGTGAGTGTTTTGACAGCATGCTCAGAAAGTGATGTGTCACCTGGGATGACATATGGGTTTTTTCTTCAGAAAGATCATTTTTTACCTTCTCAATTCCAATCCCCAACTGTTCTTTCTTTAATTAAAACACCAGTTTCTTTTCACTTTGCAGGATTAATGCAGATAGTTTGGGGTTGATTTGTCCGGGTTTTAGATATGGGTCTTTCTTGCTGCAACAAATCCTCACATAACATATAATGTAGACCAAAAGCATTTTTTTTCTAAAGTACAATGCATTAGTTAAATATATAAGTTATGCAACAAAGGTTGGGGAAAGCAAGTTAACACTGACTTTTGGTTTCAAACTTATACAGTGGTTTCCTTCATTCAGTTTCCTGTCTAATAAATAGTTCTCATGAAAGCTACAAACAGCATGTTCTGCAGGTGATCCACAGTAATGGGGAAACTGAGAGAGAAAGCAGCTGCTGTTTTTTCATATTGAGAAATATCAGTGCTTTGTGCTGCAGACATTTAATTAATTTCAATGTATATTTGGGTGGCATCAGAAATGTGGCCATACTAAAACCAACAAACACCACCAGTATGTACATGGCTTAACAGCTGTGAGTGGGAAATGGAAAGGAAATAAAATCACTTGACCACATGGCATTTCTGTTGCTGTAGTTGCTGTGAACATGGGATCTGAGAGCAGAATGTTCACAGCTCGAGTACGAGTGCAGCTGTGTTTGTGAGCAGCATGCAAACACAGTGCTTCATTAAACCAGAAGAGAACACTCATCTGTGACATTAGTCTGCCACCAGATGAATGTGTTGTAGAGGCAGTGGGCACCGTGCTGCCAATACATGTCAATAGGAGAGATGTTTGCCACTGACTATTGACTGCTGGGTAAATATCACGCACAGTAATAGAGCTTTGATCTCACTGGATGACGCCATCCTTGGCATATCAGACAGATATCATAGTTAAATCAATGATAGACCCATTTATTGTTTTGCCTGGTTGGTAATTTAGTGCTGGACTACCGACTCACACTATGGAGCCTAGAGTACAACGTGTGCTGTACATTTCATTGGGTTGCTATGGCTGCAATATCCAAGCTGACTACCACAGTACCGCCACTTGTCAAGGACACATGGGGATTATTATTGGGAAGTTGGGGTGAGAGGAGCTTTATATATATAAATATATAAATATATATATATATAGAAATATATATATATATATATAAATATATATATATATACACACATACATACACCATATTGCCAAAAGTATTTGCTCACCCATCCAAATAATCAGAATCAGGTGTTCCAATCACTTCCATGGCCACAGGTGTATAAAATCAAGCACCTAGACATGCAGACTGCTTTTACAAAACATTTGTGAAAGAATGGGTCGCTCTCAGGAGTTCAGTGAATTCCAGCATGGAACTGTGATAGGATGCCACCTGTGCAACAAATCCAGTCGTGAAATTTCCTCGCTCCTAAATATTCCACAGTCAACTGTCAGCTGTATTATAAGAACATAGACAACTCAGCCACAAAGTGGTAGGCCACGTAAACTGATGGAGCGGGGTCAGTGGATGCTGAGGTGCATCGTGCGAAGAGGTCACCAACTTTCTGGTTTCCATGGCCGAGTAGCTGCATCCAAGCCATACATCACCAAGTATAATGCAAAGCATCAGATGCAGTGTTGTAAAGCACGCCACCACTGGACTCTAGAGCAGTGGAGACGTGTTCTCTGGAGTGAAGAATCACGCTTCTCTATCTGGTAATCTGATTGATGAGTCTGGGTTTGGCGGTTGCCAGGAGAAGGATACTTGTCGGACTGCATTGTGCCAAGTGTAAAGTTTGGTGGAGGGGGGATTATGGTGTGGGGTTGTTTTTCAGGAGCTGGGCTTGGCCCCTTAGCTCCAGTGAAAGGAACTCTGAATGCTTCAGCATACCAAGACATTTTGGACAATTCCATGCTCCCAACTTTGTGGGAACAGTTTGGAGCTGGCCCCTTCCTCTTCCAACATGACTGTGCACCAGTGCACAAAGCAAGGTCCATAAAGACATGGATGACAGAGTCTGGTGTGGATGAACTTGACTGGCCTGCACAGAGTCCTGACCTCAACCTGATAGAACACCTTTGGGATGAATTAGAGCAGAGACTGAGAGCCAGGCCTTCTCGTCCAACATCAGTGTCTGACCTCACAAATACACTTCTGGAAGAATGGTCAAAAATTCCCATAAACACACTCCTAAACCTTGTGGACAGCCTTCCCAGAAGAGTTGAAGCTGTTATAGCTGCAAAGGGTGGACCGACGTCATATTGAACCCTATGGATTAGGAATGGGATGTCACTTAAGTTCATATGCGAGTCAAGGCAGGTGAGCGAATACTTTTGGCAATATAGTGTGTATATAAGCAAGCCTACCTAGACTGTAATTAATGACACCAGGTTAGTCATGGGTAATGACAACTGGTTCTTTTTGTTTTCTTTTTGTCAAGCAATAAAAGAAGTGCAGTGTGACGTGTTAATTTGCTGCTGAAACAACAAATCAAACCATGAGTGTGATGATGAATCAGAATGCATGGGATAAAAATCATGTAGATATAGTTGATTCTGCTGCACTAATTTCAATCCTGTTTTGTTTAGCATTCGTTAGTTATTGATATTAGTTACTTTGCCCCAGCTAGCTGATGATTTTGGGTGAGAGATTTAAGACCGTTCTTCTCAAAACCCTTAAAGTTTTCACTTTTTGTGGTTTGTCTGTCACTGGTTTAATTATAGAACTGGGAGGGAACATTCAAAATATGACACTGCAATGTTTCCAGTTGTGTTGTTGACTCTTTCTTACCGACTGACTCAGGAAGTGTCAATTTGCATCCTTGTGTTGCAACACCTATTCAACTAGGTCTGTTGCCAGGCAGTGTCACACAGACGAGTTGTCCCTCACAAAGAAAAAAACAAATATTTTCTTTGTTTCTCTGGGGATTTCCTCGTGGTCTTTACAGCTCACACCAGGTTGTATGCTATCCTGTGCTTGATCAATATATGACCTTATATTTTGTGTGTATACTGTACACAATAAGCCAAATGTGTCGGGGTTTTGGATTGAAACTCGTAAATTTAAATGTGTGTTGGTGCATCATGCCTTGGCAATGCAAATGAGTGATACTCAGAGAATGGCCTGTAGCATTGCTGGCATATTTGTGCACATTCCTTTTAGAGATAAGACTTCGAACAGGAAGCACAAATAAGTCAACCAGTAAATTCTCTGACTGACTGACAGAACCTCCTGCCAGAAAAGATTAATATCAAACCAGGTGGTGGCTCAAAATTCTCCACCTAGGAACACACAGTTCTGGTTGACCTCCCTTGCCTCGTGATACAGAGGTCACCACAGGCTTTTATTTTTCTAACACAAGGCTTACCCAGATGCTTTGCAAACAGAGAAAAAAAACCTGTAACAAATGAATCATCAATCATGTGTCATTTCTTTTTCTTTATTGTCCTCGGAGCTTGATGCACTGCATGGTTGAAGGTTATCAGGTAAAGATTATGGTTACACAGAATGACCAAAAAAATCTGAGCTTGATTAATGAGGACATTGCACATCAATCATTGACTCTGTGGAAGGATAGCCAGTGGTGGAGCAGACACAGGAGGCTTAAACTTTTTTTTTTCTTTTTTATAGGAACTGGTCTTTTATTATTTTTTTCACTTTGCTTAAACAGGCAAAACATTTACAAAGAAACCAAAAGTAGACAAAAACAAAATAAATATGGCATAGGGAGCCAGGCTGTATCTTCTGACCTTGACCAACTCTACCAACAAAACATCTCATATGTCCATGGCTCAGTCCCTGTCTTTACACTGGGGCTCCGAGACCTTCACAGCCCAGTGCCAGCTGTAGCTCCGCCCACTAGATAGCCCTATTGCCAAAAAAGAATAAATTAAATAAATAATGACGAATAAAATGACCAAATAATACTTTAAATAATACAAATAAAATATGCAAACACCTACAACACTTCCATGCACCACAGCAGCCCGTACAAGTGTTAAAACACCCCTGTCAAAATGGTACACCCCACCGAGCACGCACAGAACCCCTCTATTAGACCAACAATGGTACAGCCGTTTAGTTTCTGTCAGAGAACCAGGAAGTAAATGCGGATTTAAAAGGTGGTGAGTGAAATACACAGTATACACTGAATGTACTGAAAGTTTTAACCAATAAACTATTATTTTAACAGCCAGTGTGATTGTTCGCATTTTTTGGAACCAGATTTAGTTAATACTGATGAAAATGTCAGCGTGATTAAATACTGCAGAGTCCATCAATGAGAAATCATGTTTCGTCCGTCAGTTTGGTTACTACTTGTACTGGGACACATTTAAAATGTTTATGTTAAGTTCAAAAGGCCTGAAAAGTCTGAAACAAAGCGTTATCGATTTTTAAAGCTTTGTTATTGCCGAGTGATATTACAACATCATTTCCTACAGTGCCTTTCATGCGAGGAGTTTCACTAAATCAATATTATTGATGTTCATCTAATCTGCCGTCAGTTTCCAGGAACAGCTGTCAGCTGCTGACCAGATCAGATAGCCAAGGAGGCCGTCTGGTTTCCTCATAAAAGCAGCATCAGGCCTGTGGGTTTCTCATTTTTATATGTCAAAGGAAGGAAGCCAGTTGACACACAGTAAACAGGATAATATTATTTATTAAGGGTACCCTTTTCATTTGATGCCTTGTATTTATTATATAGATGCCTGTTAACCATGAGTCATTCAGAGGTGCACGTCGCCGTGACCTCAGTCCTTCTTGCCCACATGAATATTTCTGTATTCATCACATAATAACATATATGCAGTGTGTGTATATATATATATATATATATATATATATATATATATATGCTTTTTTATGTTTCTGTAATGGTTATTCCACCAGTATGTGCAAGCTTGTTAATCAAAATGATGATCTATTCTGCTAAAATATAATTCTTATTTTCCATGAATTTTCAAATTCTGAAAAGAAATAGAAAGGGACATTATTATTTTTTGATTGAGATGACACAATCCAGTTATTTCCTTTCATTCCTGAACAGAAAAATGTGTTTAAGTGGTTGTACGTGATTGTTTTTCATCTTCCCCTTAATTTAATTTAATTAATTTTTTTTGTTGCTGCTATGAAATGATTTTAATTTAGTTCCCATTATGAATCACACAAAATCAAATTAAATTTATTCATCTCCCACTCTGGTTTGTTTTGGTGAGTGTTCAAGCTGTCACTGATTATCTAAATGAAAAGGGAAACAATATGTTTTACACCATATCCACACAGACATAAATGTTTATTCAGGTCACGTCATTTCTGGACCAGATAAAACAAACAGTGTTTGTTTAAGAGGGTCATAAAGCTTGACTGTTCCTCCACGTGAGAGCCAAAACAATGTAGCATTGGTCCAGCAATATAAATAAAGGCTTAGGAGACGGAGTCTGCATTAACAGCCTTAGCAGGAAACTAGACTTAAGAGGGTAAGTACTGTGCAGTGTATAATGCTGTGAGTGCTGTTGTATTAGAACTGATGAAATGTCTAATTAGTCTCTCTTTCTCACTGTAAATTTGCTGCCTAAGAACAAATAATGACTGTACTGTAGGTAGAGCGATTGTGTAGCCTGCTGTCTATTGTAAGTCCTGCAAGGTTCATTCTCCCTGCGGAACAAAGTAAATGTCCTTTTCCCCTGTCACACTAGGGCTGTAACATCTTAATATGTCTGCTGTCTCTCAATGTTATATTTAGCTGTTTTGGGGTTCTCTCTTATTGCAGAGAACTAGTGGTCATGACTTATGTTAACTTTTATTTGATGCAGTGACAGCCCATATCCATATATTTCATCATTTCTTAACAAGAAAACACTGAGAGGGGGTTCACAGTGATGAAAAGATAAGGACTGTGCAGAAAGCTACTTTACTGAGCCTAGAAGGAGAGAGATTTCATTCGCTGCTCCTCTGTATCTTTACATACAGCAAATAATTATTTCCCAATTACTTTAGAGAATGTATAAGGAAGATTTTTTAACAAAAAAAATTCACAGAAAGAAAGGAAAAAAACAGAAAACACAGACTTTAACATGAAAAAAAATGTGCTTAGAAGGTTATTTGAAAATTATATCTGAGCAAACCCCTGCTTCCAAAAACAACTTAGGTTAATGGTCTGCCACTTTTGGAATTAAGAATAAAATGCCAACATTTAGTCTCTCCTTTTTTGTTTCTTTAGAAGTCTTTCAAGATGATTTGGAAATGGATTCATTTCAATGCTCTCCTTCTTGGAGCACTCACATCTCCAACTCCATCCCCAACCCACATCAATGGCACTGTGGGAGGACCATGTCACATCTACAACTCCAGCCGTGCAGCAGACTGCCAGGGAAGACAGCTTGACAGTGTCCCGTGGAGACAATTTCCATCCACACTGGAGAACATAGACCTCTCGTACAACAAACTTCAAGCTGTCTTTTCTGACGACTTCCTCCACCTCCCTCAGCTCCGCATCCTTCAGCTGCAATACAATAACATTTCACACATTGACAATGATGCCTTTAAAAATAATATCCTACTGGAGCATCTTGACATCTTCAATAACTCTCTGCCAGAAATTCCTGCCACGGCTCTGACTCCTCTCTTGAATCTGAAAAGCCTCTTCATGTCCAATAACCTCTACAAACATGCCACTCTGGCTGAAAGCTTCTCCAAATTTGTCAGACTCCAAGTTCTATCCATGGGTGGCCCTCTGGTCATGGGTCTTAAGAAAGTTGATTTTCAGCCCCTGAAGAACATCAGGTTACAAGGCTTTGCTATTAAATGTTCCTCCAATCTAAGTTACTATGAGCCTGGAAGTTTAGAAGTCATCCAAACAAGTCAGATGGGCTTTGATATGGCCATAGATCAACGGCCAAACGCCCTTCCTCACATGCTGCGTGACCTTGCAAACAAGACCTTCAGCATCATCCAGTTCCGCAACCTCTTTGAGTTCATGTATTACATGGAGGAGGATGACATTTTCCAGGGTTTAAAAGACATCACAGCGCATCAGCTCATTTTTCACAGAGGTAAATTCAATGAGAATCTCCTTAGGATGATCCTAATGAACTTACAAGTTGCCCCTGTCAGACGGTTGAGACTTCAGTACATCGACTTTGCCCGTTCACCCACATTTGTTGATAGTGGAGCAGGTTCCAGCATCACAGACCTGGTACTGGACAAGTTAGATCTTTGGTGAGTGTCTTCTTATCTGTGGGCATCATTGAACTGTGACATATAATTAATTTGGTGTGAATTTAGCACATGCTAATGTCAGTTTTCTCAAAACTTCCCCATACAGAACATTACAGATCTCTGTTTCTTGCAGGTATATCAGCAATCCTGATGTGCTACGATTTGACTGGCGCTTCACCTGGTTCAACAAAATCAAGGTACTGTCTATAAAGCATGTGTACTTCAACTTTGTGCCATGCGATGCCTGGATTGAGATGGAAGGTGTGAAGATTCTGGATGTTTCCAATAATCGACTTCAAAATGAGTTCATCTTCAACCAGCGGTGCGATTACAGGAGCACCATGCCAAATCTCCACACATTCAACATGAGCACCAATGACCTGACCAGTTTAAAAGACATATCATCACTAACAAGGCAGTTTCAACAACTGCAAGTGTTGGATTTCAGCAACAACAAGCTGGGATCTGCTGAAAATAGTCAGGACTGCATTTGGCAAAAGAATATCACTCGGCTTATTGCTCACCACAATCAATTTATAAGAGAAGCCCTCCATTGTCTGCCCACCACAGTGCACTACTTGGACCTATCCTACTGCCAACTGGACCAGCTGGACATGTTGTACTTTGAGAAAGTCATTAACCTGAAAGAACTCCTACTGACTGGGAATAAAATCAAGTTCATCCCATCCAAGTGGGAAAGTCTGTCACTGCAGTCACTAGCTTTGGATGGGAATTCGTTTGGGCTCATTAGCAAGGCCTCCTTCCAGGACATGCCTCAGCTGTCTCATCTGAGGGCAGGGAACAATCCTTACCATTGCACTTGTGAGCTCCATGCTTTTGTCCAGGACACAATGTCATACGGAAAGGTGAACCTCACAGACTGGCCTTGGAATTACAGATGTTACCACCCAGAGGTCCTGCTCAACACAGTCATATCCAAATTTGTCCCAGGTCGAGTGGCGTGTGACATCAAACTAGTCATCATCATCTCTGTTGCAACTACTACAGCAGTGATCTTAATATTGATGCTGATGTGCTATATCTTTGACCTCCCGTGGTATACTAAAGCCACGTATCAAATCATCAGGGCCAAATACAGAGCTCACAAGGAAAAAGAGGCAGGGGAATCAGGGAGTTTTACTTATCATGCATTCATATCCTACAGCCACTCTGATGCAGATTGGGTGAGGGACCAGCTCTTACCCTGTTTGGAAAACAACAGGAACTCGTATCGTGTGTGTATTCATGAGAGGGACTTCATGCCAGGAAGGTGGATTATCGATAACATCATTGACAACATTGAAAAAAGTCGTAAGGTACCCAAATTTTGTCATACATCATTACTAAACAATCCATTTAACAATTGTAATCCATGTTTTCTTTCCTTTCTTATTCTTCGAATTCATCCTCAGGTAATATTTGTTCTCTCACGGCACTTCGTCAACAGTGAGTGGTGCAACTATGAGTTGTACTTTGCTCAGCAAAGAGCAGTGGGAAAGACCTTCAGTGATGTCATACTAGTGGTGAAGGAGCCCATAGATCCCAACTCCTTGCCCAGCAAATACTGCAAGCTCAAGAAGATGCTGAGTACCAAGACGTACCTGGAGTGGCCCCAGCAGGTCAACCAGCAGGCGTTTTTCTGGGCACAGCTGACAAGTGTCCTGGGGAAGCCAACAATGACCCAGGGGGGAAAACACAGTATTAAAAGCAGAACCTCTTCAGCTAGAAGTGTTTCTGTTATTGAGCCTCCAATGCAGGATGTGCAGCCAAATCAGAGACAAATTCCTGTGGTGGCATTTTGACCACAAGGTTAAAAAATAAAGGTTATACATTTCTTCAGTATTGTCTCAGCAAAGGCCTGAGCTTAACTAACCTTTTGTATGTGGTTTGTCATGTACAGTCTGTTCTATTTAGTCAAGTTACCAATTTCAGTCCTATGTCTGTGGTGTCTTCCTGTTTTATTTTGAAGTCTTGTCTTCTTGTGTTAGGGTTTGTTTCACTTCCTGACTTTGTTTGTTTTCCCTCCATTTTGATCATCTGTCTCCGTCCTGATTGGTTGCACCTGTGTTTGATTACCTTGTGTATAAATAGTCTTGTCCCTTAGTTCGTTTTTGTCCTTATCAGGTCCTCATCCTGTCTTCTTTAAGAACTTGCTCACCTATTTTGTAACATAAAAACCAAAATCCTTAGTCATTCTCAGTAGAACCTTGGATTCAATGCACCATGCTAGTTCTTGAGTATGGACAACACTAACCTTCACTTTTAGCATTAAAAATAGCATTCTTTTTACGCCCAACAATGATATTTCGTCTTGAATCCAACAAGTGATTTTGTTGCCTAAACCTATGCAAGTGTTTTTGTAGAAATCCACATTAACCACACAGTTACTGAAACTATTAAGTGCTTTGAATTAGGAGCTAGCTCATAACTCAGAGGTTGTATCAACCATTACATGTAGGGTCACATACTCACCATTTCAATTGCTGCCAAATATCCTGTTAAATATGATCTGATTTGTCAGTGAAGTAAATGTTTTCAGTGCCTCAATAGTTGGTCAGCAGCAGCTTTGTTGTGTTTTTTATGGATGGTTTTGAGTTGAGTGCACACTTAATGCCATGATAGTTAGTGTCTATTGACAGCATTGTTAGTGCAGTCAGTATTATGTAACAACTTTCATTAGCCTGCAATAGATTCACATTTGCAGAGTTTTCAAATGGCCAGTAGATGACACCCTTGAACTTATTATTTTCTGGTTAATGTCAGACAGAGAGAGAAAGGTTTGATACATAATCTCACTATATCTCTCAAATATTATCCTGAGGTGATCCATCCCTTTGATCCTCAGATCAATATGAGCAATTTTAGCTGCACAATATGTTTTTAGAGTGTTTACGTCTTCAAAAGGATTATAGATGCCTTGTCATTGTTTTGTAATGCCTTCATTATATTGTCTTATCCATATTTTTGTATGTTGTTTTAACTGTATAGATTTATTATCTGTCATTCCATAACGCTTATTTGAATTAGATTTTTATGAAAGAGTGTATTTCCTGCTCTGTTTATAAGATTTATAGCACAGTATTTGGTTCCTTTTTATGACATGTAAAATGCCTGACATTCACAATTCTTATACAGATGTATTATTGTATAATCAAACAAAAACAGAACCATTTTAGTCATGTTGTAACAGTGTGATTATGTGTAATGACAGCAGCTGGTTTCAAACCCAGAAATCAGAGACAGAAGAGAGATGAGAGGCTCCTCTTCATACATCCTGTTAATCAAATCAAAGAAAGGGTTCGTCTTTTCTTTTCCTCAAACTCAGAATAGAAAACCTTTCTCAGACCAGATAAGGTTTCAGGTTTTCATTAATTATGTAGCAGAATGTCGAACATAACTGTGTCAAGATACCATCAGTCCATTAAAGATGTTTTAATCTTAATTTGCACACACACCAGGGAAATTACTGCAACGTATTGATTTGATTTTCATCCATCCATTATATTGTATATGAAATATTAACATTGTGATAATATCTCATACTGTAAACAGCCATGACAATTTTCTTATTTCCAGCACTATATTAAGTTTCAATACTGATGTAAATCATCCTCCAACCATTTGCATTCATTGAAAGAGGAGCTCAGTGGCCTGGCCTGCTAGTGCTTCATTTGTTTTGCTTATCAAGTGGCACCGTCATTCGAGCATAATTATTTCCTTAATTGCAAATGGTGTTGCAGGAAAGTATTAGTCACAGCTAATAAGCATAAGTAAGGCCTAATAAATGAACATGGGCAGCACATTAGGAAAAGCTATGGCAAGAAAAAGACAAGGATTACTTCAGCCCTTTTCCTGGATTATTGGAAGCATCAGTTATCAGAATCAGAGCACATACAAGACATTGCTAATAAACATTTATTTTTTTTTCCTGTATTTATATAGAAAATTGCAGTGCAAATGATTTGTGTGTCAAAGGGTGAACATATATACTTGTTTAACTCCAACTGAGATAGAAGCTACATGAGATTATTGTTTGTTAGGTTAATTATTCATAGATTACAGACCTTTTTTTGAGACGTAACTAATAACATGATGTAATGACTAAGGCCCATACTGCAGGACTCTACTCTCATTCTACAAGCTTGGGCCCCTGACAACCCCACGTCTACGTTTAGTCTAATCTTCATTCAATCAGTACAAGTTTGTGTGACCTGGTCAATAAATTATCTATGAATTACTTCACATTTTTGTTGTCTGTTTTTGTTTAATGAGTATTTTTCTTGTTTAAAGACTACAATACGGTCCTGAGAGAATTGATCTTTATATGCAGAGTTTATGTTTGCCTTCAGGGGGTCAGTCATTTTGAAGGAGACAGACTCAAACAAAATCTAAACTAGAATTTAATTTTATTCAACCAGCACTACAGTATACTTTTGTATTGAAAGAAAAATCATACTTAAAAAAATAGAAGTCCAGAAGTTTGAAGTCCAGAAGTCCACTATATGGTTATAACCATATAAATGTATAACACAAATAATATTTAGTTGAAAAGTCTGAAAACAAAAATGAAAGGATACATTTTGTGTGGTTTGTACTTTGTGATAAAAAATGGGTTTGTTTTCTCTGCTGAGGCTTAAATCTACACCTCAAAAATCCTCCATGCTTTTAGACCCAGCTGTGCTTCTCCTGCCATGACAGGGTAAAAACATGGTGATGGTAATAACCTGCCTGTGGTTGCCTTACATGGCCCGGTGATGCTGCTGCTGATGTCTGAAGGGAGGTGCCTATCAGATTCTCATGCATTTGCACACAGGTGAGAGGAGCCCATATAAGTGATGAGATGAGATCTGAGGCCACTTCCACCAGCAGCTGTTAACATCAGTTTTCAGGTGAGCGCCTCCTTGCTTGTGTTTGTCAATGTTATTTGCAATTTTATTCAAAAAAGTTTGAAGATTACATGTGCAAGGTCAGAGTTAATAGGAACGTCTGTCAAGAGAGGGAAACATGGTAAAGTATACTTTTCTTATTTAATTATTTTCTTGTGGAGAGGCATCTGCAGTCTTGTTTTTACCATTTCCCAAATGTGCTTCAGTCTCAGTCTCAGTTAATTAACACCAGCTTTGCATATGACATTCAAAGGCTCTTAATTAGCTCCCCCATCGCAGCAGGAATGAATGATTAACGGCAATCATTGAGACTAATCAAGGGAAAGTGAATACAGCACTTCTGGCTCTTTAACCATAGATGGAAAGAGTGTTATTTATATGCTCTTCTACAGACAGACAGACAGATACAGAGCAGACTTGCATTTTTAGCCGCGGAGCACATCTCATCATCACCTCATATAGATAAGAATCATCAGAGATTGAAATGATGAAACCGGAGTTCATCCTCAGCATCAGGTAGTTTATGTAAAGTAATGCAAGCCATGATCTAAATCTATCTGGTGGTGAAGCTGCCCTGCAGGTGGGGGTCAGTCCTTTGTCCTCCACTGGTTCATGGAGGGAGGAGGTGGAATGACTCCCCCCCATGACGGCTCCCATCTCAGGTGTCTGATGGTGAAGGGCAAGTGTAAGGTTAGATTTACTGTTTTAACTCAGACTGTCATCACTGACCCTCCTCCACTTATACTTTATTTGGCTTTAAGCTGAATTCATGTAGAAATAACCATGACACTAACACACAATAACAATAAACTCATTGCTGAAAGATTATGAGCAACAGTGACAAGCTGGCGATGACAACTCTCCTCCTCTCCCAGACTATGAGCTGATGAGTTGATATACAGTATGTCTATTGGAAATCATGAAAAGAAAGATCTGTCTGAGTTGATGGTTTCTTTGTTACATCAGGCCTACAGTTAAAGCTAATTGGGAATGCCTCTGTCTTTTATATAAAAATGTTTCATATTGTTAATGAAGGAACTAAGAAATTTAATTCAAGTTTAAGAAAGTTTGGAATCCTGTAAGCTAATGCCACATAGTGTGTTTACTGAACCCAGTAAGAATGAGTCTGGACTTATCTAGAAGGATAGAAATATTATCAACAAAATATGTATAATGCAATCCCTTCATCTAACTGCTTTCAAAAGTAGGACCTTCTCAGATATCTTGAAGCAACAGTATACAGTAGGTGTCCTCAACTGACAGCTGATAGTTTGACAGTTGTTGATGAATAATGTGTTTTTAAAAATGACTCTTATGATCTGTCCTTTAGCTATTTACTGACTGAAAAATGTGTTCCCATCTGCAAACTGCTGTGGAGGGTCTCATTGAAGTGTTTCACTCCTATTCTGGAAAAGAGGGCGACAAGTATAAGCTGAGTAATGCAGAGATGAAGAACCTGTTACAAGGGGAACTCGCCGAATTCCTGGCAGTAAGTATCTTGTTGACCATAAACAACAATACAATATATTGTTGTCATGATACTGGAATTTCTCGCTTTGATTCAATTCTTGACCTGATCTTGACCTGACTGCAGTCTGCTGTGGGTCATTCAACATGGACAAGGACTGAGGAATGTCCTGCTGTCCTGAACAGTTGTACTGACTTTCACCACAGCATTTATATGAATGTTTTTACATTGCAGTCAGTACAGGATACATGGCATTGAAATGACATGTAGAAATCAAGAAAGGTGTATTTATTGCACACCAACACTTTGAGCATTATAGTGTCATTCATCCATCTTTTTCTGCGAACAGGCTGTGTCAGGATACCTTAAGGCTCACAAATACAGTCACCACAGGATTTTATCTTGTGGTTCGATTTTCATCATGATATGTTTCTTTTAGGCCAGCAAGGACCCCAAGGTAGTTGAGAAGATTATGGCCAGTCTGGATGAAAACCAAGACGGTGAAGTGGACTTCCAGGAGTTCGTTGTTCTGATTGCTGCGCTGACTGTCGCCTGCAATGAGTTCTTTGTAGACTGCAATAAGAGAAGCAAGGCAGACCCTGGTTGGAAGAAAATCTAATATTTCATGAAGCATTAAAAACTGTACTGTACTAACAATGTGAATGTGAAGTCAGTATGTGTTAGTCACAGCACCTTGTAATGTTAAATATCAACCCAATTATTCTTTTCATTTCATCCATGTCTCCCATCTTAATAAAGACTTCATCCTATTTTCCATTTCTTCTGTTCAAAAGCAACCTGGACAGCTTAGTAACATCTGAGAACATCTGTCCCCTCGAGTCAGTTTTCAGCAGTTCATGTTGAAGACCTCAGGTTTACATCCAGATTGATGGATGCCAACAGGTTATATCTTGAGCAGCACCTAGTGTCTAATGGAGGTAATTCATGTCAGTCAGCTTTCCGAGTCCTGACGTCATTCTTTGCCTCCCACTCCAGAAGCTCCGCTCCTTCACTTTCACTCTGAAAGGAAAACACTGGTACATTAAATGCAATCAGTCCTGGAGGCTCTGACATATTGGTCCATTCATCAGACACTTTATAGCAGTTAAAAATATACATACACTACTGGCAACAAGAAGCTTTTCCCCTCTGAATATAATAGAACAGGAATTATGTCATTGATACCAACCTGGGAAATTATGTACGTATGAATTGGTCTTGTCTCTGTATCCATAGAGTGGGATTTCATACATTCATACAGCAGGTACTAAATGATTCCTGGTATGACCTTTTGAGATGCTTACTGGTCAGAAAAAATTGAGCTGTCTGTGATAATGTTATGTTAATTATTATTAAAAAAAATACAGTATATACTCAGAGCCCCAATGTTTACAAATGATTCAACAATTTCACATATTCAAAATTCTATTTTCAGCACAGTCTTGGGCAGCACCAAATATCAATTCCATATAGATGAAAATATCATTGGTGCTAACAATCAAAAATCATGTTCTACGTGTAAAGTTGCTCATTTAATCTAAAAAAAAAAGTAAGGAACCAGTTAAATCCCTACAATAGATATGACTCACTTCATGGATTCATGTGGATCTGGGGTTCGTTATCCAAATATGTTTAAAGGGAAATAACCATACTGAAGTCAAGTCAAGTCAAGTCAAGTCAACTTTATTTGTATAGCCCAATATCACAAATTATGAATTTGCCTCATTGGGCTTTACAATCTGTACAGGATATGACACCCTCTGTCCTTTACAAATGACCCTCGCATCGACTAAGGAAAAACTCCCCAAAAAAACCCTTTTAACAGGGAAAAAGAAACGGAAGAAACCTCAGGAAGAGCAACAGAGGAGGGATCCCTCTTCCAGGATGGACAGACGTGCAATAGATGCCATGTGTACAGAATAACAACAATGAAAACACATTAACACTAACATACAAAATTGTATGGAAATGTCCAAATCAATATAACAACAGCTAATATACAGTGTGTATATATAGAATTATATGAGAGTGTCCAAGGGGATGAAGAGCATCATCAAGCTATCAAGCGCTAGAAGCATGTCGTCCTCTTCCAACACGCCAACCAGAAGAAGCCTGGGCAGCACATCTTCCACTCCACCACACCAAACAGGAGCAACCACCGCAGGATGACCTCATCACCACCACGTCCTCAGAACCAGAGATGAAGCCTGACTGGTCTGCACAACCACTACTCCACCAGGTAGACTGGATCCATGGATACCTGTGAGATGAGAACGCACAGGGACTACGAGGCACAAAACTAATCTGCAGCATGTGTTAAAGGGAGGAAGAGGAAACACATCCTCTTCTCCACTACCTAAAAGATACAACCTGAGCAGCATCGCCTCTTCTCCATCTCACCACCATCAGGACAGACGAAGCCTGGATGACACCACCTCCTTCTCACCAAGTAGCCTCAGCTCCACGGACACCTGGGAGCTGAGAGCACAGGGAGACTCGGGAAGAAGATGAGTTAGTAAAATGACTTAATGGAGGCATCCAAATGAAGAAGAAGAGAAGCTCAGTGTGTCAGAGAGGAAGTCCCTCCGGCAGTCTAGACCTATAGCAGCATAACTAAGGGATTGATCCAAGGCAGCCTGAGTCAACCTTGGATCAGTCCTAACTATCAGCACTATCAAAAGGAAAGTCTTAAGCCTACTCTTGAATAAGGGGATGGTGTCTGCCTCCCCGGACTGAAAGAGGGAGTTGGTTCCACAGAAGAGGAGCTTGATAACTGAAAGCTCTAGCTCCCATTCTACTTTTATAAACCCTAGGAACCGCTAGTAGTCCTGCATTCTGAGAGCGTAGAGTTCTCGCAGAGGATTATAAGGCACTATTAGCTCTTTAAGATAAGATGGTGCCTGACCATTAAGTGCCTTGTAGGTGAGGAGGAGGATTTTAAATTCTATTCTAGATTTTACAGGAGCCAGTGCAGAGAGGCTAACACCGGAGAAATATGGTCTCTCTTCCTGGTTCTGGTCAGAACACGTGCTGCAGCGTTCTGGACCAGCTGGAGAGTCCTGATAGACTTATTAGGGCAGCCTGATAATAACGAGTTACAATAGTCCAGCCTGGAAGTTACAAATGCATGGACTAATTTTTCTGCATCGTTTGGGAGAGAATATGCCTTATTTTTTTGCAATGTTACGCAGATGAAAAAAGCTGTTCTAGCTGTATGTTTCATGTGGACGTTGAAGGACATATCTTGGTCAAAAATTACCCCTAGATTCCTTACAGTGGTGTTCGAGGCTGGTACAAAGCCACCTAGAGTAAATAAGTCATTAGATAGGTTATTTCTGCGATTTTCAGGGCCAATTAGAATAACCTCAGTTTTATCTGAATTTAACAACAAGAAATTAAAGTCGTCATCCAAGTTTTATATCCTGAAGACATGTTTGGAGTTTAGCTAACTGGCTGGATTCGTCTGACTTAAATGACAAATATAGCTGAGTATCATCTGCATAACAGTGAAAGTTTATGGAGTGTTTCCTGATAACATTGCCTAAAGGAAGCATATATAAAGTAAATAGAATAGGCCCAAGCACAGAACCTTGAGGAACTCCATAACTGACTATGGACTGCATGGAGGACTCATCATTAATGTGAACAAACTGTGATCGATCCGAGCAAGTAGGATTTGAACCAGCTTAAAAGCAGTTCCTCTGATGCCAGTTAAATGTTCTAATCTCTGCAACAGGATATGATGGTCAATAGTATCAAAAGCAGCGCTAAGATCTAACAAGACAAGTACTGGGCAGGTCCATGGTCTGCAATTAGCAGGTCATTAGTAATTTTCACCAGAGCGGTCTCAGTGCTATGATATTTTCTAAATCCTGACTGAAAGTCCTCAAATAGATTATTGTTCTGGAGGAAGTCACACAGCTGACTGCACACTGCTTTCTCAAGGAGCTGAGAGAGAAAGGGGAGGTGGGATATTGGTCTCTAGTTGGCTAAAACCTCTGGATCAAGACCGGCTTCTTCAGAAGAGGTTTGATTACTACGGCTACTTTAAATGACTGAGGTACATAGCCTGACAGCAAAGATAAGTTGATCATGTTCAGTAAAGAGGTGCTCAGTAACGGTAACGCTTCTTTAAGCAGTGAAGTTGGGATGGGATCTAAGAGACAAGTAGAAGGCTTAGATGAGGAAATCAATTTGTGTTTGTTTGTGGAGGTCTATGGGAGAAAAGCAGTCCAAGTATACATCAAGTTCTTCAATGGGTCCTATGCTTCCTGTGTTTAAAGACAAAGCAGTTTCAGTCAAAGGCACAGTGTGACTGATTTTCTCCCTAATAGTTATAATCTTCTCATTAAAGAAGCTCATGAAGTCACTACTACTGAGGGTTATGGGAACAGATGGTTCAATAGAGCTGTGGCTCTCTGTCAGCCTGGCTACAGTGCTGAAAAGAAACCTGGGGTTGTTTTTATTTTCCTCTATTAATGATGAATAATAAGCTGCTCTGGCCTTACGGAGAGCCTTCCTATAAGCTTTCAAACTATCATGCCAGTCCAGGCGAGGCGCTTGCAGACCGGTTAAACGCCACTTCCTTGCAAATCTTCTTGCTGCTTGCTTTAAACTGCGGGTGTGAGGGTTATACCATGGAGCCAGCTTTCTATGCTTTACTATCTTCTTTTTTAGAGGAGCAACAGAGTCTAGAGATGCTCGCAGAGAGTCTGCAGCACAATCTACCAAATTATCAATTTGAGTAGGACTGAAGTCTGAGCCCTCAAGTATATTGATATTAGGTATTGAATTAAAAGCTAATGGAATTATATCCTTAAACTTGGCTACAGCACTTTCAGATAAACATCTAGTGTACATGGATTTACCTGATGGAGTGTAGTCCAGAAGAAAAAATTCAAAGGTTAACAAGTAATGGTCTGATAGGAAGGAATTCTGTTGGTAAACTGATAAATGTTCTACTTCAATGCCGTAGGTCAGGACCAGGTCGAGGGTATGGTTAAAACAGTGAGTTGGTTCCTGAACATTCTGACAGAAACCAATTGAATCTAACAGCGAGATAAAAGCAGTACCAAGGCTGTCACTGTCAACGTCCACATGAATATTAAAGTCACCTACAATAATTACTTTATCAGTTCTCAGGACTAAAGTTGATAAAAACTCAGAGAACTCAGATAGAAATTCAGAATATGGACCTGGAGCACGGTACACTATAACAAATAAAACTGGGTTCTCTGTTTTCCATTTAAGGTGAGAAAGACTAAGAACCAGGCTTTCAAAAGACGTATAGTTTAATTTAGGTTTAGGTTTGATCGAAAGACTAGAATCAAAAATGGCTGCAACTCCTCCTCTACGACCTGTATCTCTAGGAATATGAGTATTAATATGACTAGGAGGAGTGGATTCATTCAGGCTGACATAATCATCTTGACACAGCCAGGTTTCAGTAAGACAAAATAAATCAACGTGGTTATCAGATATTAATTCATTTACTAGTAGAGCTTTAGATGATAATGACCTGATATTTAAAAGTCCACATTTAATTCTCCTGTCCTGATTATCTATTTCAGCAGTGGATTTAATTTTTATTAAATTATTTTGTTCAACTCCCCTTTTGTATACTGTGGATTTAACTGATTTCAGTGGTCGTGGGACAGACACCATTTCTATGGGGTTCTGGGTGGGTGACTGCTCTAATGGAAGCACAGAGAAGTGTGTTAAACTACAACTCTGTCTCCTGGTCTCAACCCTGGGTTGTCATGGGTTAGGTCGACTAATAAACTTGGCCATGTTTCTAGAAATGAGAGCTGCTCCTTCCAAAGTAGGATGGATGCAGTCTCTCCTCATCAGACCAGGTTTTCCCCAGAAACTGCTCCAATTATCGATGAAGCCCACATCATTAACTGGACACCACCTCGACAGCCAGCGGTGGAAGGATGACATGCGACTAAACATGTCATCAGAGGCCAAGCTAGGGAGGGGACCAGAGAAAAAGTATGTATTTTAATACTACTGATGACAGCGCAGTCAGTCTGTTTCATATAAAATGCGCATCTTGACTCAAACTGTGTGACAGACTCGCAGAGCCTGATGGAGGCGGCTGGACTGTTTAGCCTCCGTCTTCATTAACACAAGTAGGGCAAAGAAGCCTTTCAGGTGAAATGCAGTCCTTATTAGGACTGAGCACAATGCAGTCTGGAGAAACTCAATACAAAGCTTACAAAGTTGTGAAGCTCAATAAATTATGTAACAGCAGCTTGTCTGACAGCCATTTATATGCTGCCTAAACTGTGTTGTGTTTCTATGCTCCTCACTACAACGGCAGAAAGACAGCAGAAAATAAGTTTAACAGGTATTTTGATGTTAAATTAGTTAGTGTCCATTTCATATTGCTAAATGTTTTAATGATATGTACTAACATACATAATTATCAATTATTTAATTACCTTGGAGTATATATAAATTTGACTTTACTATGATGCCAGTCAACTTTCAGTCAATCTACACCCACACAGTCTGGAGTGCTTTTCCTATTTTTTTTCCCAAAAGACATCCATATATAAACCTATTTCCTAAGATCCCTCATTTTTAGGATCAAGATGAACTGTTCAACAATGTCTCGAAACTTATTTACAGATAGAAACCAGTAAAGTATGAAGAGCACTATTAAACTGATTAATAGAAAGAGCTGTGGAACAGGCTCATCAGGCCTACTAGGTGGAGGCAACCTTGAACACCACCCAGTGTCTGATGGCGGTAATTCATGTCAGCCTGCCAGTCCTGACGTCACCTCTTCCAGTCCAACAGGCTCTGCTCCTTGTGTTTGGTGTTTGGTGCTGGCAGTGCATTGAGAAGCTCGAAGACGTCAGCTTCCATTCATCAGACACACTGTACCTGTTCATTTCAGAGGTCACTCTGACTCCACATGGCAGGCAACATGGGCTTTTATGCTATTTGAATTAGTCTCTGAATGGATGTAGTCTTTAGTCTCTAGATGGAGTTGTATTACCAGAGCATTGAGTGCTAACTGGCCCCTGGTTTCACTTAATGATAATTTCCTGTGAAATAAGATGCTTAGAAATAAATTTTCAAAATAGACTGAGCTGTGTGTGCATTACATGAATCCTAGGAAACACATAGTTCACTCATGCTGCACCTCTTGAGTCAGTGGTTCATTCTGATCATGGTGCATTTCAAATTATTCTTATAGATAATCACAGAACCTTTTTCTCTTTAATGGAAAAACAAATAATTTTTCTTTCATTTTCACAACAGTATTTCTTTTCTGCTAAAAGGTAGATGCGAAGATACCTTGGAGCAGTAACTTTTTCTCGTTTAACACTCAGCAGCACAACCTGACCCTTGTTTTGTCTCTCTTCCTCCACTCTGAGCCCCACTTTATGACTTCATATCAGCCGCTATTAATCCTTTCCCAAAAGTTATTCTCTGATCAATGGGTTAAATTATTTGTGAGATCTAGTATGATTTTTTTGTCTTTCCTGATTGGCAATTTATGTATTTAAACTAACGTCATTCAAAGTCTTCCTGCTAAAACTTTGTGCCTACACTAACCACAATGCAATTCAACTGCTGACAGTAGGGTCAAAGGTTTGCATGACTAGTTTCGCTTGAGGAGCAGACTCAAGGGACAACACGAGCCAATTCATCAGACTTTATCCAAAATGATCCATGCATTTTTGTTTCCATCCAGCACACCTCCTCTTTAAGAGCCACTGAAGCAGTATAAACAGCCATTACGGCTGTTTTTCAGGTGTTGCTGAGTCACTCTGCATCATTTGTCACATCATCTTCCTGTCTTCTGTATCTCTAATGAATGAGCACATGGGCTCACAGGAATAATAATAAGTGGGTAGCGACCTTGCACTGGTTATACCGTAAGTAATCATGTTGATACTCAGTAGAAATAAGTGTGGCTGGTAATTAGTATTGAATTCTGTTAACAATCAATATATACTGTTGACAAACATATACAATGTGCTCTCACTTTGTGTTATGTTGATGGATTATGTTACAGCCAATGAGCTGCTGAGAGTTCTAGCTGAGCAAATTTGATGTCCATTGTGTGGCGATTCCTCCAGGATTCATGCCAGGATCACTATCTACCACCTGCTGACACATATATCTAAAAATAACGCACATAATAAGTTATTAGTTATTCACTTATGTTGTATGTATGATGCCTTAGTTTTTCCACTTGATTGTTGCTTACATAGACTTTTATGCTATACATTGCTTACTGATGTTATTTTTATAGGCCCTTATTGTAATGTTGCACTATCCACTTTGCTGCAGTAACGATGCAAATTTCCCCGTTTGTGGGACTAAGAAAGTATTACCTTATCTTATCTTAAAAACAAACTAATAAAATAATAAATAATCCAGAGAAAGCCAGGCTGACACATTGACTGATCAATTGGCTTTTGTGAGACTTTGAGCAAGATTGTTTCAGTGTTGATGAGCAACAGCTTAAGAATGTCTTATATGTCAAGAGGCAGGTTTGAAGAATACATACACACACACATTACATATATATATATATATATATATATATATATAAAAGATAGGATAACAAGAAGAATTAAATATAATATAAAATATGGGATGTTGGCCAAATTAACCATAAATACATGCAGTTGTCTGAGTTCTGTCAATTGCATTTACACAAGTCAATGATGGGTTCAATTGTTAGTTTAGAACCACGGAACTGTGTTATCCTCAAGCTCGGGTCCTCTACCAGAGTCCTGGGAGTTTGAGGATTCTGCGCAATATCTTAGCTGTTCCTAGGACTGCACTCTTCTGGACTGAGGCTTCAGATGTTTTTCCTGGAATCTGCTGGAGCCACTCTCCCAGTTTGGTGGTCATCGCCCTGAGTGCTCCTACCACCACAGGGACCACGTTGGCCTTCACCTTCCACATCCATTCCAGCTGTTCTTTCAACCCTTGGTACTTCTCAACCTTTTCGTGCTCCTTCTTCTTGATGCTGGCATCAACTGGTACCTATCTATCACCACTGCCCTCTGCTGCTCTTTGTCCACCACCACTATGTCTGGTTAGTTAGCCAGGAGCTGTTTGTCAGTCTGGATGCTGAAGTCCCACAGTTCTCAACAACAGGGCTAACTGAGAGAGAGTACCAACCCACACAGCTGCACAAGTCACAGTGTTGAGCTCCATCTGAAACTCAGACATAAAGCACATCTGAAAGAGAAAAGAGTCAAGTGTGAGACTGGACCCAGTTTTCAGATAAAAGCCTAAAATGCAACATATTAAGATATCTAGACAAAGAGAGACATGGGAGAGAAATGTCAAACTGACAGAGACACTGAGGATACTGACATTTCCCTCTAAAAATATAAATTCCCAGCAGGCATAGCAGTAAAACTGACATGGCACAGCCTCAGATCCTGTCTTCATTAACACACATACACAGTGAAGTATCCTATAAGGTTAAATGCAGCCCTCGAAAGAGACTGCACATAATGTAGTCTAGAGAAACTGAATACAGCCTCTAACAAAAGTGTTCTTCAATTATGGAACAGCTTGTCTGACAGCCAGTTCCACAGAAACTCCTTAGACACACAAACTCCGGTAGCACGATACTGCAGCTGTGAGGAGAGACTGTGAAATGCAAAACAGCGATATGTTTTGTTGAATCAAGATAGAGAGAAGAGGCTAACTGGAGTGGACAGTTAAGGGACATTAAATTCATAACCATGCATAAATAGTGCTATCGAGTGTCAGCATGTGGCACCTGCAGACTAAGGCCTGCATTGCTCATCTAACTGGAGGATTTGAGTACTTTCCCAAAAGTTTTTAAACAGCCATATTGCACGGTTGCGTCCATCTGCAGACATGGTAACTAAAAGTAATTACATTTTGATCCTCAAGAGTTCAGCTAAGTTTAAAGGTGAACCTGGTGGTGTATCTGTTACTCTCTTTTGATACCAACCAAACAACAATAGCATGCATTTCTCAGCTCATAGTTGACCTATGAATCACTACTGTTGGTGATAACTGAGCTTATCTGCAGACCTCCACATTCTGGAAGACATTAGCTTGCACAGAATGCAAGTGGCAGAATGAAAACAAGACACCTGCTGTCAAACTTCCCTGTTTTGAAGGAGGACAAGTTCATTGAGACAGTTTTATCAGATGGCCTGGAGTCACGACACAGTTCAGAAAGGCATTTCATCTGGACCAAAGTACGTTGGTATGATTAAGATGTCTGCCTGAATTATGAAACATGAACACACTTCAGGAGTACTGGGTTTTCATTTAGTTAAAGTGAGGAGGAAAGAAAAAATAGAGATTCATTGGAAACAGTGTCCCTTCCCTCCCCTCACAATAAGCCACAGCAACATAATTTCTGGACCCTTTGTCAGTGGACACCAACAAATTGTAGGTGGAAGACAAACTCATGTGTTCCAGAGAGCTGTAAAGTCAAAATATATGGAAAATAGGTAAATACAGTAATTTCCAAAAGTCACAACACAACATAAAATCAATTCTTATTTACTGGTGTTTAGCATTTCAAAAACATCATTTTCAGACTGTGATTATTTGCAGAAAAACACTTGCATCTCCAAAAAAAATCAGCTGAATCCTTCATTTAAATCTGTCATGTGCAGGCACACCTGGGTTTTAACGGGAATGAGAGATGACTCTCTGATTGGTTTAAGTCACATCTGTGATTAAACAAGAGACCAAGTACAACACCTGAACCCCTTGCGCCTTACTGAAGTGCTCATATTATGTGCTGTTTGACTGGCAAAAGCGAGGTTGGATATGCTCTGAATGCACTTCAGACCATGCTCCACAGCTGACTGAGCACATTTCATTTGTAAGTTGGTACTAGCTTTGGAAGCAAAACATAGCTGGAGATCATTGAGCATGGGATACCACTGTTTCCTCTACAGGTTTCTGAGGTTGGCATGCTCAGACTGTGTATATAAGTCCATGATCAATAAAGCTGATTCTTCTTAAAACCATTTTTACTACTATTACTTGTTTCAGAAAGTAAATTAACTCATTGAGTGCCAGCCCTTTTATAAAACAGAAAGTGTTGTGTGAGCGTTTTTGCCCATTTTGAGCCATTTTTTTAAGACCTACAGAACATTTTGTACTATGACTCTAAAAACACTGAATAGCTCAAATGAAAGAAGAGACTCTCTATTTCATCATGAAAAAAAAAAAACACTTTTGTTTTTACCTTGTTCCATTCATGTTTTATCAGAGGTAGAGGCCACTTTCACCAGAATCACCACTTTTTGTCCAGATTCTGTTTGTTTTCCTCTATAATCCACTTCCTGCTTTGATCTCTGTGGCGTATACCATCTCTTTATGTCCTGACTACTCCCAGAAGCCCCAGCAATACTCACAGGCTGTGGGAGAGCACCCTTTTTATCCCTGCTGCCCAAATAAAGGAAAGACCTATATATAAGTTTTCTATTTTAGAAGACGTAAATATACATCCTCGGCACTCAAAGAGTCAAAGACTGTAAACACAGTTCAGTGCGGGGGATGTAATTAAAGCCCCATCCAGCCTCTGATGATGCCATCAACAGCAAAAATGCAACACTGAACCATCAATGAAAACCTGCTCAGTGGGTATTACCACAGGACTTCTGTTCACCATGAATGTAGTTTTAATTTATGTTTTAGCTATATGATATGTTCATTTGCAGCTCGAACTGAAGCAGTTAAAGCAACAGGCAACACTGACTGAATGCCAGCTGTGATGAAAAGCAGTTTAAGTGGAGATTCAGGCTTGAATTGTAAGTATTATCTCTCATGCTATCATTTCAGCAAACACTCCCAAGATACACGAGTCCACATGCTGAGCATTCTTGTTTTATAATCAAGGCTTAATGATCTTCACCATGTCTGCCCAACTTCCTCAGTCAGCTCAGACAGCACCAGACAGGCCGTCATACAGCATTCATAGCGTTACCACCAAAAGTAGCTGCAATTCCTAGAACCGTTATAATCAATTTAATACATGTAATTGTGAACCAGCGAGTGTCCAGTATGAAACCTGAAGTTGATTTATTTGTCATGTATTTTCAAAAGACATGCATATAACCAGGACACACAACTTGCCGGAATGCATGAAAAATGAACAGAAACTCACCAACATGTCATCCAAAATTTAAAATGTAGCCACGCCCATACTGATGGCATCATCAGAGGGAGGAGACCGATCCATTATCTCACCAGGCACCACTATAAAGGTTATGAGATGATGGTGAAACTAATTTCTCTCACTTGAGATCTGGTCTTCCTTAACAGCATCATGGAGGTGAGCACATAATTTTGACAGTATATCTAGAGCTGCAACATTAATAATAACATTTGAGACTCAATATTCAAAATGAATCATGTCTATATTGAAGATGATCATAAGTTACCAGAGATCAGGCTGCGGCACTGGACACATTTAGTTCAGCTGGTACAGTATAGTATAGTAAAGTTAAATGTATTACCAGGAGTAAGTGCAGGAACCAACAACAACATGAATGCTGTTGATTTATTTATTTTGGTCACTGTCAATATTTGAGAATGTTGTAATCAATCAATCAATCAATGAATCAAACATCCATTTCATACAACCAGATTTCAATTTCATTCTGCGCATTTTAACCGACTATTGGTGCTCTTGGTCATTGGTCATATTTCTACTGCTACTACTCCAAGCACCTACAAAAAAAAAGAATAAAGAAATTCAGCTCCATTTTAATTTTACTGCACAATGCATGACCTCTCTCTTTGATTCAGTGCAACAGCATTAAATAACAGAAGAGAAGAAGAAGAATAACTTTATTAATCGACAGGGAAATTATAGTTTTCACTCTTATTATTTTTTCAGTTGCACATCACACACGTTATGAAAGACATGCATTAGAGGAGAGGTGTCAGAGTGAGGGGGCTGCCTGTGTCCAGGCACCCCAAGCATCTGGGGGTTCAGTGCCTTGCTCAATGGCACCTCTCCACACTTGGTCTGACCTGGACTTGAACCAACAATCCTCCGATTCCCAGCCCAAGTCACTACAGACTGAGCTACTGCTGCCCCCAGAGGCACATAGCTGTAGTTACAACAGCATAATTCAAGTAATTTATTAATTATTTGCTTGAAGCTTTTCGATTTAATAAGGTGCCAGATTCACATCACTGATCAAATAATGTCTCTGAGTAATCCAAACATTTTCTGACACTTCATAATTAGCAAGATCACTCTTAACATTAGGACATAATGTTCCATTTTGTCAACATAATCAGAGCTGTTTCTGAGATCTATTGGCTTTTATTCTTTCAGTGTTGTTTTGCGGGAAACTCTGACAAAACATGTCACCTGAGATTAATTAGTTAAAAACATCTGGACTTCAGCACCATAATTTTATTACCTTGCCCTTTTTTTCTCTTCTCAGTCATTCTGCACAGTAGTGTATGAACCCAGTGACCTGGAAAGAGCCATGACCATACTCATCCAAGTGTTTGAGAGACATGCTGAAAGACATGGTGACAAGTTACACCTGAACAGAAGGGAGATGGGGACTCTGTTCAGGGAGGAGCTACAGGAGCTCCTGAAGGAGGTACTGACCTCACCCTCACTGGATCTCCTATGGCTGATCTCCTATGTTTAAATCATGTGATTATATTCATTAATATAGTTTCATTTCTTCTTTTCCAAAGGCAAACAGGAACCCTCAACAGTTGGGGGAGATCTTGGTTAGTCTAGACCAGGATCAGGATGGCAAAGTGAACTTTGAAGAGTTTGTTTCCATGGCCACTAAACTCATAATGTGCACCTCCCCCTACTTCGACAAATACGGTGGAGGACTTATGTGGAGTTATGAATAGAAATCTATGAATGTCAACCAGTCAGATATTGGTTTAAAACTCACTTTTGACACATGTGATGTTAATTAAAAATAAAGGTATCCAGCTGAGCTGCAAGCAAATTCTGTCCTTAATTTTAATTCACTAAATTTCATGTGCAAATTTCAAGCACACAGCTGTGACATTCAGTGTCAAGTCCCTGCCTCCTGAACACATCTGCATTAAAAGGGGGAAGTTCTGTTTTTAACTTTACTTTTCCTGTTGAGTGAATATCATCAATTCCAAATATCGTCAGAAATACTCCAAATGACTGAAATGTGATATGGGTGAGTAAACGGCAGTATTTTATCCCAGAAATAAGGTCCTATTTAAAAAAAAAAAAAAAAAAAAAAAAAAACAGAACTTCCCCGTTAAGTTGTTTTTTTCCCCTTTCATTTTCAGGTCAGTGGTAACATAATCCTGCTGTAACTGTTAACTGTTACTGCTGATATGTTAACTCCATATATGCATGCTTCCAAATACGTGAATAACCAAATATGTTCATTCAGCAATTATCATATTTATTTCTTACACATTAGAACAGGTATTTTCATGTTTCCATCAGCAAAATTTCCAGATTGTAAATGATAATATTTTTTGTGCCACATCGGTTGAAACACTGCAGACCACTGCTCAGAGAAGTCCACCATTTTTAAATAGCCAAGCTGTCATCAGTAGCTACAGCATTTTTGTTTTCACTTGACCGAGATTTTTCATAAATGCACCACACACTACAACGATATGCAGATGTTTCGCTGTCTGTCTTTCATTGATTTTTAAATCTCTTAAATGGCTATTGCAGCAAAGTCACTGAGAATAATCCCTTTTGGGTCCTAAAACTGTGAAAACAAGTTTAAACCCTCAATGGTACAGGATTCAACATCAGATATGGCAGGCATTACAGTGACTGACCAGCAGATGGAGACATAGACCACATGTTGACCAGCGATCCTCAGATCCACTGTCACAAAATGAATTCTCTGCTGGTTTTGTTGTGGTTTACGCACAACCAGTTCTCCCACAATCCTCATCATCAGTTGCACAATATTGCATCTGGTAACATCCAGTACAAGACAGAGAGCTGATGCACCAATAGCAACAATACATACTACACATGCAACGCTGCATAACTAAGTATTCACATGGCTTGTTGACAAGGCAGTGTCTCTTCAAAGCAACCAAGAACACAGCTAAACCGACATCAAGCCAAGATGAAAAGCTCTGGCGGGAAATCTGTGGCCAAATCAACACAGTCAAACAGAGACCGGGTTAGGATCAGATGTACTCTCACAGGCTGACGAGCTGATTGATCAGGACTGGGTGAGTGCTAATTGCAGGCAGCTGCAGAGACTCAGGCATGTAGGGACCTCTGGTGGATCTGGACCATAGAGAGGGATTGATAACAGCCAGCATGAGAAAACTAGGGGCAGCATGTTTCTCATGCATGAATGCATAACAGGCTTCTCCTTCAAATATACTCCAATTTATACTTCAGGTGTCATTTTGCCTTCTGGATAAATGTTGCTCATGTTTGGTAATTGTTCCTCCATGAAATAGACTCATTCAACATTTTATACCCCTGATGATGTGCGCCAAGAACCCCCAGGTGCTTGGTTGCCAATGTTATTCTGCATTCCCAGATCTCTGCAAGCTATATTACAATTAAGAGTGTTTTAAACAATTTGTTTCACTTGTCATTAAATTGGATAATAACAGGCATTACTGTATACAGCCTTAACCAAATGACGCTACCAGTGGCAAGCTGTGCTTTGCTGCAGAGCTGTAAAAAAGAAAAAAAAGAATAAAAGTTGAGCTTGCATTTAATTGACATCACAGGTGTCAAATGTGAGTCTTAAACCAGTATCTGGCTGTTTTACATTCATAGTTTTGGAGATTTTCTATTCGTAACCACACATAAGTCCTCCATCATATTTGTAAGTGTAGGGGAGGACCATATAATGAGTTGAGTGGTCATGGAAACAAACTCCTCAAAGTTCACTTTGCCATCCAGACCCTGGTCCAGACTTATCCCTCCCATACACTAGAAGACTTTGATAAAACTTTGATAAAATATTTAAGACTGTCATCTGACACGCTCTCACAGCTAAAGACTTTGAGAGGAGTTTTTAGTCACAGACAAAACTCGCAAAGACTGGGGGTCACTAATTACAAGATTACAACTAGATTCTCTCTAGTGATAAAGATGAGATGTTTTGAGCGCTAATAATTTGCTGCAGGAATCATTCAAACGCAACACGACACATGAAGAGATGCAGCTTTTGGCAGTAGCCGCCATTGTTTTTCCTCGATTTGTACGGTCCAAACTAACCTCCCCGACTTCGGTATCTTCGCCACGTTTGCTACTTCCTGTTTCGTGCTGAGAAAGTGCACCCATTGTTTGTCTGTAATGGTGACGTCACATTTCCGATATGACAAGCCTTAAGACTTACAAGAATGTCAAACATGATTAATATTGTCGTAATGACAAGACGCGGAAAAGACAGGCTCAAATCGGATCATACGTCCACCTTACACCAAATGACAGGGAGCACAGGAGTGCTCATCAACTTCAGCAAGATGGTAAAGATTTTATTCTGACTTTGGAATTTTGGTTGTGAAAAGACGGTAGGTGTAAGGCCGGCACAACACAACCATAAAAGACCCAGTGAGAGAGATAAGTAGTAGGAGCTCATGTAGCTCCTCTGAACAGATTTCCCATCTCCCTCCTGCTCAGGTGTAACTCGTCGCCATGTTTTTCAGCCTGTCTGTCACTTGAATGAGTATGCTCATGGTTCCTTCCAGTTCACTTGGTTCATGCACTTCTGTCCAGAGTGACTGAGGAGAGAAAAAGGGCAAGACAATAAAATTATGTTTCTGAAATCCAAATGTTTTTTTGTGTCAGGGTTATCTCATCAAACTGGAACATCATGTGGATCCAGCAGCCAGCTGTGTGTTTATGACTGAGATGGACAGGAAATGTGCTGTATAGGTTTCCTTAACCATGACAGTCAGCGAGAGATTCAATATCCTGACTTCATGTTTGGAGCGACAGTTGCTGGACCATGTTTACCCACGCATGCATGAGTGTGTGTTGTCTGACTACACGGTGTCATAAAGCTGTATTTAAAGAGTCATATACAGTATATACACAGTATATACACATGTACAGGTGAAACCGACCATGTGGCCGATAATCTACACTCATCTGTAAACAGCAGTTCTTTTCATTTTGGTCCAGGAGATGCTGTCTCTCTGTATGTAATCCTCTATAGCAATGCGAGTGATAAATGGGAAATTTCAGAGAAAGGATGAATTCATCTTAACGAGTGGAGGGTTGTTAAACTGACCTAATTGTAAAAATGACATTATGGAGTGGCCGTTTCACCCTTCTGGTAATGCATTTGTGTACAAATGCCTCTTTGTGTCCACATCCACATGTTTGCTTACAGGTTTGCTTGAGGCTCATGTAGGAGGGCAGTGTGTGTGTCTACATGTGTGCCGATCCAGTAAGCCATTAACAGACGGGTCATCTTGTATTACCTTCCGTCTTTGGTTTGAACTGAAGTAAAACCTTCCTCTGTGGGTTTTACTGCCTCATCCTCCCATGTTTGGTTTCCCAGCTCCCTCACATATGTTTTCCCATTGAAGCTGCTTCCTGTTTACTGGGGAGAAACCATCAGCGCCCTGATGCAGCACAAGGCTGAAAAAGGGTTGATCTTTCATGAAATTCAGCACAGTCAGCAGTAGTTATTTTTCACAGGACCAATTTTTTGGTAAGTGAGTCATTATTCCAGTAAAATGGTCCACAACAAACCCATGTTATTTGATGCGCAGAAATGAAAGCTTCAAAGCCAAAGGTGGCTTAGACCTGATCAAATAAGTGGTGGAGCAAAGAGATTTAAGGCAACTTAACAGAACCCAACACAGACCAAGTAACACTCAGTCGGTGCTGCCCCTCCCTAAACATGCGCTGTGCGTAGGGCCTCATCCTTCATGAGGGACCACATTTTGTGCAAGGGGACACATTTGTGCATAAGCACAATGGATGCTCTGTATGCTCTACCACAAGATGTGTGGCGCATACAGCATCAATTCAGCTTGAGGAAGGAGAGAGAGACCTGTAATCAGCTACAATGACTGACAGCACTGGACAGCTGACCAATCAGAGGTCAGGGGCGGCACGCACTTGCAGAGCGAGTGAGAAGTTATTATGTTGTCCGAGAGACATCATCAGCAAGTAAAGCAGGCGGATATGTTTTTGAAATAAAACTGTAGCACAATTTAGGGTTAGGGCCTACAGATAACATTTCGTTTAGGGCCCCAGTTTGGTCAGGGGCGACCCTGCACTCAATTGGACTGCAAGTTTGACTGGGTTTGGTGTCGATTACCCATAATAACCTGTGTTTTTCCCAGATCACCAAAGTTGTAAGGATTCATCCTGTGGACACCATGGATAGTTCATTATAATCCATCCAGTATTTGAGTCTGGAGAAAGTTACCTCCAACCTTTCTCCCCTAGAGCCATCCCACTAGCGTGGCCAACAATTAAGGAGACATGATTTTGGAGATGGAAGCATTCTGGTTTCTGTTTGTGTGAGTGAGAAGTGTTGACAGTACCTTTCTCTGTCAGGTTTAATAAGACAAACAGTGATCACACATCAAATCAGAGAATTTGAGATAAAAACACCTGATAATAAAAGGTAAAACATCTGTAAGCTTTTTTCTCTGATTGTAGACAGAATTTATTTTTGCCTAATGACCTTAAGGCAGAAACCATGACGCCTGGGGTCTGCTCCTTGTTATCAGACGATACTTAAAGTTTACTGCTTGGACTGAAAGAGAGTTATCAGTGCATCCCTGCTGTTTGCATAGTTCTTGAGTGAAAGATGGACCTGGACAAGCAGCGATAGGACTCAGGTCAATGTTTACCTCTCACCTTTCTTATCGAACTGGGAGTTTGCTCTCCACCCAGACAGAAAGCCCCTCGCCTTCCCTCCACATGTTTCCTTGCTTCTCTTCACAGCAAATTCAGCTGTTGAGCAACCGGTTACAACATTGACAAAGTGAGAGCTGTGAGAGCCAAAACCACAAAAACACAAGACGCTGATGACGTTATTTAAGTCCGCAGCAGGCGCAGCGTGTAAGGAATGTGCATTATGAACTTGAAAGCCTGAGTGTTGGCTTGTCGACTATTAACCCTTTTCAAAAGGTTAACTCTAATCCTAAATGTAACTAACATTGACTGTGTGCTTCTTATCTTTCTTTTCAGCCGCTGAGCTCACCCTCCATCCTGCTCCACCTGTTTTCCTCTTTTCTTTCCTTTCAAAGCAGGTGTCATTCAAAAGGAGAGACCCACCTCTTAATCACTAGGCCCGTCCAATAATAACATAGCAAAAATAAATAGGGTATGTCTTCACAGCTACAAGGGCTGTATGAATAATTTTGGTCCACCTGTGACACAAACACCACACAAAACACAAAGGTGTCAAAATCAACAGATGTGTCAGCGTTTAAGAGAAAATTCATCTGGAACACAACAGACAATGTAGATTTTTGTTCTTTCCTTAAAACACTAGAGTTAAAACCAGCCTTGAATCACGCTATGGTAGCCTAGTTCAAATAGAAATTGGTAATGTAACATCTGATAAGTTACTGGGCAAAAGTAGATAGTAAAAAGGTTAACCTGATCAATTTTAGAGATGTATTAGTACACGTATGTCCAGGAGGAACAACCAGTTCTGCCATTTAGGGACATTTTGGCACGCTATGTGCATTTGATCTTTCTAAGGTACCAGTGTGGAAAACTTTTGCTTCACTGATATTTCACTCTGGTTATTCATTCCACCCAGATAATTTGACTCATTCTGAAAATTCAGACATACTGTACATACATTTTTCAATCCAACAAAAGACCATATAAAAAAGAAATGAGGTTTGACTCCAACTGGAGCAGATTCCCGTTGGTATCAGCCATTTGTTCCTACCCAGGAGAGTACAACTCTGTTACATCCTAGCTCGTTGAGGAAAAGGGGAAGCAACATAAAACCAGATGTATTTGGTGTACAGCCACGTTGTTTTTTGCCAGGGGTTAAACATTTTAAATACAACAGCAACAAGTGAATAAGAATACAAAACAAACAGGGCTGGTGGGGACTGAACAAATCAAAAACTGAATATAACAAAAGGAGGGCTCTAAACTTGAGCTACAATCATTAGAAGGAATAAACAAAAGAAAATAAAGCCTGACCTCGAGGTTACATATTTAACCAAAACACAGCACTTGAACAGAACCCCTAAACCTGGTGTGTATAGAAACAAAATACTCTCACCAGTGTATGACGTGCAAAATCAACTCAGGCTTGGCCCACTACAAAACAACACGGCGTAAAGAGACGCTACCGTCTAGCACAGAGTCTGACAGATAGCAGCCCTCATCAAGGATGTGCTGGATCAGGCTTTCAAAGGCTGGCAGTGGGTGGATGTCTCTTGCTGACTGGCGCAGGAGAAGAGAGTACCACCAAACATCTCTGTGCTGGCACCCAGGTGACTGTGCTGTCAGCATCCTGTGGAACACACACACACACACTGCAGCACTAATTGGCCAACCTCGGGGTTTTTAGCTGAGTTTCTTCCCATTATTTCGGTAAGCTATGTGTTCGGATTGGTGCTTCCTGTCGTGCGGTAAAATAGTCTGTAACAAACTCATCTGCACAACACAACACAACAAACAGCCCCCGGTGCAGTCACACTGTCAACATGATCTATGTCATGTTGATTTAATAACTTAGCATTTAGTGGATAACTGGACAAAAACAACACAGTCTGTATTCTTTTAGAAGCTTTAAAACACAAACCCTCCAGACTAACAGGAGGTGAAGAAAGATTTAAAGGACAAATACAGTTTATTACAGCTTGGGTCATGATTCCTATCAGGACTATTATCTACACAGAACACTGTACTCACACAGTGAATGACCTGAAATTAATCCAGAAGATGACTGAGTTTTCCATGACAGCTCCTCCAAGAGGTCAGAAGTCACAATCAGCTCCCCCATCACATAGCCATCGCTCCTGGCTTGATCTACCCTTCATCACATCTCTTTTTTCATATCATCAATGTGTGACTAGTTTTCCGGACACAAACATTTTTCTGGCCCCCTGTACCATGAGTGTTAGCTCCTAAAAGCACAATGACTTTGTGTAATGTTTAAGTGTTTGCTAATAGTTCCCTTTCTGTGCTATGGAAGCTTTTAGCATCTTTCAGCAGCTAAAAGACAAGGATTTATCAGTTGGCACACTATGTCAAAGAAGAGAGAAAGCAAAAATGCATTTCAAGTGATTACGTTTATTTCAGGATGAGCTGACTACACATCACATCACATTACTTTTGAACTTTTAACACTTTGTAACACCATGCCATGTAATCCTTACCAAACACAGTAACATATTTTCTACGTCAATGGTGTATGACTCCTGTGTGTGTGTGTGTGTGTGTGTGTGTGAGACAAACCACCAGCCCAGCCTGGCCCTGCCTCGTGCAGCAGTCAGGACAAAGAAACAACGTCCCACAGCAGACATAGAGTCTGCAGGCAGAGTGAACACACAGATAAATTATGTCGACTAATGGATCATCAAACTGTCACACTGAGCTCAGACAATGTAGTGCTGTGCACTACAGAAGCAAAAGAAGAAGAAGAAGAAGAAGAAGACATAGAAAGGCTATACTTAAAGTGTCGGATGTGAGATGACACTCAAGATTGCTCAATGAGGTGCATGGCCTGATAGAGTGATTAATGTGTGTGCGTCAGTGTGTGTGTGTGTGTGTGGGTGTGTGAACGCCTGATGAAAAGCTAATGCAATTACCAGAGCATGATTTTTTTAGAAGTTTTTTAGGTGTGGATTAAGAGGTTGAATATTTTGCTCCACGCTCAAAATATGTCACAATATGTCACTGTAGGGGCATATTGAAAGCTTTTAGTGATTTCATTGTCATGTTTGGTGTTAGGTTTTTTTTTTTCTTTTCATTCTAGTAATAATCAACTAAAACCAGACTGACCTTCTAAATCCGCAGATGTTTCCAGAGAAACACAGAACACACTCTGGTCTGAACACCGACTTTATAGAAATATTTTGCGCCTGCCGCTGCTACGCTAAGCAAACCATGTCATGGCTCCAGATTCATATGTACTGCACAGTGATCCTCTCGTCTGAAAAAACAACCCTACTCATCTTTACAATGCAAATGAAATTGAATATTCACTGCTTACATAACTATACACACGATCAATTCTTGATCTACGTAGTTGTTGGTGTGGAAACTGTCAGCTTCTTGGTTTGTGTGCGATGCACAGAGCTGACAGTAAACAGACAATAGGCTGTGTGTATTGAGAGGCATGGTCTGAATGTGCTGCACAAAGAGCAAAGTGGAATTCAAATAATGTCTGCATATCTTCATCTAAATATTGTGAGAGTGACATGACGCCCTTGGGAGTTTTTTCCATTTAAAGGCATAAACCACAAAATGTTCAGGGTAACTGCAGTTAACTACCAGTCTGCTGCTGTCTGCCTGTGATCGCACATGACTGCAGCCTTTGTGCTCAAAAAGAATAAACAGATTAGACATTTTGACAGCTACCTCTCAGGCCTGCAGGAACTGATCAATAGTCAAAAGAGAGATTCTCAGATGGAGAATCTCAAAGTGTTTTTTTGGCAGCTGGCAAAAGAGGGTTCTTTCACACAGCCTGTGAGTATTATTGGGGCTTCTGGGAGATGTAGTTGGGACATAAAGAGATGGTATACCCCCCAGAGATCAAACAGGAAGTGGAGACGATTGAGATTAGAAAAATAGACGGATTCTGGACAAAAAGTGGTGATTTTGTTGAAAGTGTCCTCTACTCTACCTCTGATAAAACAACAATGGAACAAGGTGAAAACAAACATTTTTTTTCATGATGAAATAGAGAGTCTCTTCTTTCATTTCAGCTTTTTGCTGTTTTCAGAGACATAGTACATAATATTATGTGGGTCTTGGAATATAATGGTTGGCACTCATTGAGTTAAGATGTAAACAATAACAAACACCTGATCAGTGTAAAATGGCTCCGTTTGGGGCTGTGGCACCGAACCAACAGAGCGTCACATTTCCTGTCATCATTGTGACCGGTTAGTGCAACTCTCTTTCAGGGCAAAGTGAGGACACTAAAACCCCCAGGGGTGAAGTGTGTGTGTGTGTGTGTGTGTGTGTGTGTGTGTGTGTGTGACAGAGATGGTTTTGGGGGGTGGTCAAAGACTGATGGTAGCTGTCATCCCTCTCCGGCCCTTGCAACCCCTGGCAGAGTCCTGTGTCGGTTACACACACACACACACACACACACACACACACACACAGTCTGTGTATATGTGTATCAGGAACGGAGGGCATCCTAATGAATGAACTTTGACCTCCAGAAAGGGGATCCGGGCAGAGGAAGTTGAGAAGAGAGGTGAAGAGGGGAGACGAAGGCCAAGGGGGCGCCCCGGCGCCACATTATGCCTCCTGTCAATCACACAGACACCCCCAGCTGCCCCGCCCAAAGACGAAGCATTGGATCATCCGTTGAAAGTGAGCGCCATTCATCGGGTCCACCATGATGAGTCCAAAAAATACTTCTGCAAGAATCTCAGAAGTCAAAGGTCAAAGTCAAATGTAGCTTAATGTACCGTCATTCTGGAGGCTGTTGTTTGAGGCTCTGCTCATCTTCCAACACAAAACACAGCTATGCAGTGTGCTAAACACAGGTTCAAATAAAGGTAGATGGGACAGGAGTTTGTCTTTACTGAATTTCTCTCAGAATTAATAAAGAATCTATCTATCTATCCATCTAAAGGTCTTTACTGTAAGAAACTGTGAAACCAGGAAAAGGTTATTGTAAAAATGAATTATTACAGAAAGCTATACATCCAATAGATAAAGTACAGACTTGATTGTGTAACGAGTTATATTGTCCCTCGAGTCAGGAGAAAAAAAATCAACATCAAGGCATCATAGAAAGTAGAGGACAGTAATTAATTTAGTAAACAGGCAAACACAAGTGTTAAAGAGTGAAAATGAAGACAGTAATTTAACCTTTGAAAATGATGCTCTTAACTCAGATACCCTGGATGGAAAGAGATTTCAAAACAGAACATTTCACTGTGAGAAAGTAAAGTCAGAGAAAGTCAAGGAGTACTTAGGAAGATTTCCTCTCCCTGAATGAATGAATGAATGAATGAATGAATGAATGAGGTATTGATGCTTGATGCTCTAATATACTGTTGTGTGAAAAAAAGTGCAAATAAAATAAACGCACGCACACACACACACACACACACACACACACACACACACACACCAACAGAAAACCTTGGAACCTGTCTCAAAGTGCTGGCTGGGTGCCCAGTTCATCTGTGATTGGCTCAAGCCTATGGTATAAGCCCCGCCCCCTGCCCTGACCCCTGAGTCTGGGTTTTTAATGCAGTTCCAGGAGGGTCAAGGCTGGGTCGCCACAAAAACCTAATGACTTCCTCTTAACAAAGACGTGATGTATGAGTGTCGTGATTGGCCCCTGAGATGACCAGGAGGTAACCCCGACACCACGAGAGCGAAAGAGAAAACCCTCACATTCTCACTATCCAAATATATCAATTAACAATAAATTAAACGAAAGAATAACACACATCTGCAATATAATTACTAATTGTTTATTATTATTGTTATTTATGTTATTTTTCAAAAAGAAAGGAGAGCTCTGGTGTGATTGTTTTCCTTTCAAAAGCCTTGAGCTGCAGTGTCTTTTGGGGACTTTCTAAAGTAAATCCATACCAATAAATCACCCACTTTCTGGGTTGTTATTGCAACCAATTTAACCCTGTTTAAGCTCTTATACTGAGAACATCAAAAACACATTAAAGAAAACTCTAGAATCTCAATCCTGCACTCAGAGAAGTTTTTCATCTGCAACAATGCCTCTAACCATACTCTTATGATAATGGTTTGTGCTCTTCCCAGTTATTTATTTATTTTGTTAATTTTTAATTTCATTTTTTTTGGCTGAGACAGAGAGAGAACAAGATTAAAAAATAACAGGCAACACAAGGAACAAGTTTCTGGCCTCGCAGGCACAAAACAGTAGGGACCGGAATATTTTTCATCTGTTGTGACGTGTCTGCAACAAAGTTCAGAGAGAAAGGAGAGAGAGAAAAGGAGGATGTTAATTAAAGGTAGAGGAGAGCTCAGGAAGACAGAGGAGAAGCAGCATCCCAGCAGAACATCCAGCAGAGAGCAGAACCACCACTGGATTATAATTCACTGCAGCCGTGAGCTCCGGGCTTCCTCCTCTGACTGTAGTGGCTTCAGGAGAGGATGTGTGTGTGTGTGTGTGTGTGTGTGTGTGAGAGAGAGAGAGAGAGAGAGAGAGAGAGAGAGCAGAGGAGGGGGGGTCATTTGAACAGGATACATGGAAACTCTGATTCATTCAGATTGAGTTGAGTTGTAGTTACCATGCACTGGTTTTACTGGAAGGATTACACGGCACCATAAAAGCAGACATCACCCCCCTCATCTCACAGCACTGAACCCTGTGTTCCATGTTCACTTCAGGCAGTGTGCAGCTGTAAACAACCCCAGTTTACCTTGTTAGCGAGAGAAAAGATGAGCGGGAAGCTCATTATTGCTGATTTAGATCTGGAAAATTCTAATTTTAATCATTATTAGATGGTGAGAGGAACTGATGTGGCAAAAGAAAAAACAATCAAAAAAATAGTGTAGGATTGACAGATCAAACAAACAGGACTTTCACCCTGGACTTTCACCTGTTTATGGTCCATATGAAACCAAAAGTCAGTGTTGACCTATGTTGCCTTTCTTTGGTAACATCGGTCAACTACTACTGCTTAACTACGTACTTTTGTAAAGTCACCAGAAAAAAATGTTGCCAAGGGATTTTTTGCAAACCACGTTTATGTTGAACGTCAATGTTTCTGAACCAAAAATACATTATTCATAACACCCTTATACCCTCTTGTAGAAATGCAATGCCACATGATTAATGTTGAGAAATATTTAACTACATAACAAAATGAAATAATAACCATAACAACAAATTGCTAAGTCATGTTTAGGATAGAACATACAGTATGTCCATTTCTGAAATATACAATACCAAAAATTTGAATGGACTGACTTTTTTATTATTATTTTTTTTTTTTACCTCAACCTAACCAAGTTTATCGTAAAAGTAAAGCAAGTAAAAATCAAATAAAAAGTAAAAAGTAAATAAACCTGATCAAACTTCATGAAAAGACTGTATGCATGTGATGATGTGATAAGCAGAAACTGTGCATTGGTGAGTTTGAGAGAAAGTATTGCTATGGCAACATCCAAATGTGAAGTGACTCCAAGGGAGTGGCCATGAAAATTTAATTTGATTTCTTTTTGACTAGAGCTGGTGCATTCTGAGCCTGTTTCACTAGTTTGGTTGCTCTCTGCAGGCCGTAAAGTCATGACATGACAAAAAGAAACCAAATAGGATACAAGAAGGTCACCACAACCTGTTTCTGTCAGCACAGTCAGACAGACAGGGTCACGTTCCTGTAACCACTGCCAAAGACATGTGGAGCGTCTGGAATATCTGTAGTCAGATTAGCAAAAAAACTGTCCAGTTCCACTCCACACATTGTACACAATAGTCCACCTTCATTATCAGTGATTATTCATGACACCTGTGCTTTCCCTGCTTGCTATAACAGCACAAATGACTGCAATAAAATGGGAAAAACTGAAACTGAGAGACAGGCACTGGAGCAATCTCAACATGAACACAAGGTGGCGACACACTGCCAAAAACACACACTGTCTCACACACACACACACACACACACACCATGTTCCTGTGTAATGAATGACTTGTGTCAGTGAGTCTTGTCCGCTGCAAATTTTCAGTTTCTTAAGATCATAACAGCTTTGCACTGTTCTGTCCATCTTTTTTTTTTTTTTTTTTTTGCAAAGTGCATTCTGGTGAACATTTATGGTTTTAAATGAATTATACTAACTTGACTACAAAATATTACTCACTACAGAGCATACCCTAAAACAGAAGAAGCATATTCACACCTGCAGAGAATAATTGAAGAAAATATGACAATATGTAATAGTGATTGCATGAATATTTTTAAATAAGCAATAGGCGTCCTCAATGAAATACAGAGTATTTGCACAATTATTGTTTGCACGTGTATTCAGTTTAAGTGTACTAAGACACGTATTTAGGGGGAAAAAAAATCAGTGTAACTTAGCTCAATGAAAGAAAAACAAGTAGAGTTCAAAAAAGATAGTGAAAGAAAGAAAGAAAGAAAGGGGAAACAGATAAATACACATAGTCAAAGCAGACCCAGAGAAGGCAAATGAGGAATAAACAAGCCGGAAAGGTAAAGTGAAAAAGAAAGAGAGAGGGAGGAAGAGAGTGAGACAACACAAAGTACAGAGAGGAAAAAAGTGTAGGATCTGTGTTACTGAAAGAGAGATGAAGCAGGAAAAAAGAGAAATGGCAGTAGCAATGAAGGGAGACAGAGAAAGAGAGAGAAGAGAGAAAGGGAGGAAGAGTTGAGGGAGAAAGAGGGGGACAGCATCTGTTTCCTGCCTGGAGTCCAGCTGGAGGAGGAACAAACGACAAAAGAAGAAGAAGAAGAAGAGGAGGAGGAGGAGGAGGAAGTAGTGGCCGGCCTGAGAACCTGCAGACTTCCTCAGGGAAAAAACTAATCCTACTTCCTCCTCTGTTTTTACATGTTTTTTTTTTCTTTTTCATTTCAAATCCGCCTCCTGACTGGAGCTGGATCAACCAGTCGCCTACCTTGAGAAGCACGTCCGCCCAGCGGATTGTTGAAATACGTGATTTACTGTCATGAACAGACTGATTCTACACCACAGTGTGTGTGATAGAGACAAGGCCACACCAACGTCTGCTGCTTGTTTGATCCTATAAAACCACACAGTACATCTGACCATTTTACCAGTGACGCTCTTTGGCCTGATAACAAATAACAATGACACAATTATAGACTAGACTCTTGAAACAAGCTTGAGCTGTGTAAATCCATTGCATTGACTTCAGTCTTTCAGTCAGATGTGTGATATTAGTGGGTGCTAGGTATGGAAGTGACTCTGTGTGACTCTGACTGATCTCAGAACTCATTAGGAACAAACTCTTAATACCAGGATAAGCCTCGAGGCTCAAACTCTGAAAAAACATCCTTGAGCTAAATGTGTCCTTGACAGCAGGAAAAACACTAAATCAGAAAATCTAAAGCTATAAGCACTGGTCTCAATAGACGTAATAAGGATTTTTTTAACAACAAACTGAACTATCAGAGTGCACAGCTTCAGTGCAGCCAGACGCCCAACACACACTCTGCTTATGTTTGTCAGCCAGCCTGCAAAATATATTAAATGTCTACAGGTGTCCAGTCAGTGCCTGATAAAAGTGAGTGGAGATGGAGTTACCCTTCACTGCATGCACACGATGTGTGTGTACAATGTGTGTGATGTGGAGAAGAGGGAGAGGGTGGGGGTAGGATTTCCTGATTTGTTTGTTCCTCTTACACACTTTTCAGGTCCAGGCTGGATTTAGACTTCCTGTTCGGAGCTATTCTCAGAGCATGGATGCACACACACACACACACACACACACACACACACATTATATTATACCCATGTTATTATCTTTACATTCAGAAATGTAGCCCATCCGGGTGTTTTGAATGCTTGTGAGTTGCCATCAAATATGATCAATGCTGTTAAAATAATTATTTGAATAAAAGTAATAAACAGTGATAAAGGCATTGTGCTATGTCCTGTTACATGTTGTTAGACACTCACATAAGATCTAACAGTTAATCCAACAGCTGTGGAGCTGTTCAACAGTGGATTGTGTTCACTTTTCCTGGAGCTAGGCTGGCAGTTTTCCCCAGCATCTAGTCTCTATGCTAAGCTATGGTGAACATGTGTCTGTACAGGACACATCAACATGAGACTGGTTCCTGACTGTGAATTACAATAAACCACAAACGCCAAAATCAACATATGTTGGATCATGTCCTTGATTCTTAAAGCATTGTAAAGATACAGTTCAGGGGGGATGCAGGGGGGATGTTAGACAGTACTGAAACTGAAAAGCTCCTTTTGAAACCCCAGGTATATATAAATGCGTGCATGGATACTCTCATGTTTGTTTCTGTGCTTTTTTTATGGGAGGTTGGGGGACATGACAATAACGGCAGCAGGTGTCTCATGGCAACAATACCATCACATAAACACACAGCTTGGAGCTTGACGTCCAGATTTTCTCACAGCCTTGACAATTAAAAAGATGTGTGTGTGTGTGTGTGTGTTTCCTGTTTACCCTCATTAACAAAGAACAAAGAACACCCCCTCCATCAGGTCATTGTACCCTGTGGTCACTCTCTCCTCTGCAGTTCTGATCAAGTTTTGCATGGATGGGATACTTGAAGCAGGTGGGAAATTAAGTGTATACTCTACATCTCATAATATATGATGGGGTGGCACAGTGGTGCAGTGGTTAGCAGTGGAGTTTGCATGTTCTCCCTGTGTCTGTGTGGGTTCTCTCCGGGTACTCCGGCTTCCTCCCACCATCCAAAAACTTGCATGGGGATTAGGTTAATTGGTTAATTTAAATTGACCGTAGGTGTGAATGTGAGTGTGAGTGGTTGTCTGTCTCTATGTGTCCTGTGATGAACTGGAGACTTGTCCAGGGTGTACCCTGCCTTTCACCTTAAGACAGCTGGGATAGGCTCCAGGCTGCCTTTTGGCCAGGCAGTGTATGTGTCTCTTTTGAATGAAGGATTATTGCAGATTATTGTTGGGTGATTTATTGCGCAGTCAATTCTTACTTGTCCTTATACTACTGAATATATTAGTGGTTATCAAATAAAAACACTTAATTTAACACTGTTTGATCTTTATTTAAGTGAATGAATCTGGAGTGTTGCCCTTGTCCTCTAACAGCAACTAAACTAAACTATTTCCAGGATAATGGAAATGTGTTGTACATGTTTTTTTTTTGTTTTTTTTGCATGTTTTACTGTCAACAGAGATCAGATGACTCACTCTGTGCACAAATTATACCATTAAAAAGAAAAATGTTTTAATATACTTTTCAAACCACTCCATTCTCTGTTTTGATGATAATTAGTAATTAGCGGTTAGCTGGTTTTCATTTTGCTAATTATTATAATGGGACACAGACAAGTTCAGTCAAAAATGAGACATTTTCAGCTGGACATTTGTGGACATTTTATTTCATGGCTGGTTCAGGCTTGTGTGATGAACAGCCGCTGTCTGGGACGAGGCGGAGTTAGACAGTCCACATCCCTTCCTCGGCCTGCAATTGGTTGAGGGGGGGCTCGTCAGTCGTCAGTGTCCGTGGAGACGGTAATTACTGTTGGGGATGTTTGTGTGTCTGCAGGATCCTCCACCGACAAAACATCAAACCACAACAAAAATGCTGTATGTCTCCTCCTCTCAAGTTATTTATAGGCCTGTTTATTACACACACACACACACACACACACACACACTGTTGTGTGTCTCTGTGTGTACTCTCTGATGGATGAGTTTTGTGACTGTGTGAGTGCACATGTGCTAGTGTGTGTGTGTGTGTGTGTGTGTGAGTACATCTTTTGACATGATGAATGAGAGCGTTCACAACAGCTGTGTGCGTGCGTGTGTGTGTCGTGGAGAGGAGAGGAGGGATGATTTTGTTGATACTTCAAAGCAAAAAGTAAAAAGCAATATTCAGACATCCTACCACACGCAGAGAAACACGCTTGTACTTCTATACTTGTGGGGACCCTCACTGACAAAATGCCTTCCTCCTTAACCCTCAGCCTAAACCTAAACCCAAACCCTATAACCAGGTCTTACCCTCAAACAGTTCTTTGAAGAACTGAGGACCGAGCAAAATGTCATCACTTTCTAAAAATGTCATTGCAAAATTTAAATTGGTCCACACACACACACACACACACACACACACACACACACGGTGGGTCTGAGTCAAAGCTCTGGTTGAAGGAGGACAGCTGGACATAATGAATGCTCTGTTACCACAGATCTGCTGTATGAATATGTGTGTTTTATTGATGTGTTACTATGCTCACAGTCCATTCGCTTGTACAACAGAGGACATCATTAACTTATAGAATATACATACATACATATCTACATACACACACACACACATATAAATCAAGAAAACTGAGAGGAAGTGATGAACAATTTACGAGATGTATTACAGGCTCCACATTAAAACAGATCTTTTTAGCATTTAAGCAATAGAATAAAATGCAATAGAAAAAATGTTTTTTTTCCCCATTGGGGAAATTCACAATTTACAGAGACACAAACAAGTTATTTGTAAGAAATACAATATAATAAACAATGATGCAATATAACAATTAATGATTTTTTAAAATAATATAGATATTTTTAACAGCAAATGAAATAAAATGACATAAAATATTCAGATGATGATATGACATGTTGATATGATAAATTATGAAGAATAAAAAAACACAGCATGGTCTGAGGTGGTTGGGATGGTCTTCAATTGATTCAGTGTTATTGAAAACACTATCAATAACACAAATATCTAAAATGTGACACCAGACATGTGATTCAGCTTTCCTATGTGTGTGTGTGTGCTGGTGAGTGAGCATTAGTCAGTAGGCCTATACTTATGTATTTGTGTACGAGTGAGACAGCACACCAGTCATTTAAAGAGAAATCACACCACCATTAACAATGGGGCGACAATAAAACCCCAGTTGTCCAATTCCTAGAGTTGCTATCTGGGGAGTCTGACCGCACTCAAGTCCGTCTGTACATCATCAGCAAGTTGAAACCATTCAAAAACAAGACTCGTGGATAAAAAGAAAGAGGGGGGTAAATACCCTAATACTTCTCCAAACCACAGTTTCATCACTGGGTAATCCTCAGGGCTAATGGTAGCTTAGCGTAGCTTAAGCTGGCGTGCCTGCGGGCAGAGGCTACGGAGCCAGGGGCTGGCATGTGGCGGTGCAGGGTGAGGTGACTCAGGCTGGAGTTACAGGGCGGGTGCTGTGGTCATGAGTGTCCCAGGGTGTGGAGAAAGGGAGATCGAGGGGTTTAGCCAAACTCACCTGGGCTCTGATTGGGACATCAGTGAGTCACTTCTAAAGAATGGAGAGGCAAAAATAAATCTATTTCCAGGTAATGTTAGGTAACCTGGGCAGTGTGTTTGTCTGTGAGTCTGTGTGTGTGTGTGTGTGTGTGTGTGTGTGTGTGTGTGGCGGGATGTGGAGTCATTATTGACGTATTACAGCACTTAAATCTATGGACTATCAGCCTTTCAGAGTGCTCTCTGTATTATGAACATGTCACGAGCTCACCTGGGGGTGGATGTTATGGTTACATAACAGTCACCTGTAGGCCACCACGAGCTTTAGAAGCAGCAACAGTACATGGTTTTTATCAGAGCTCCATTTTGAACTAGTTTGACAGAAAAAAATGTATTCCTTCATAAAATGTGTAAAAACAAAAAAAAAAATCACCATTTGTTACCTCCGCCAAGGAGGTTATGTTTTCACCAGGGTTTGTTTATTTGTTTGGATTTTGACGAAATTTTCAGGATTGGCCGGAAGTGGATTTAGTGGTGCCGCCAAATGGAAATCCGATCACCACCAAATTTAATTGGTTTTAAGTTAGGTCACTTTGGACCATCCCTGAAAATTTTGTCAAAATCCATCCACGACTTTTTGAGTTATTTTGCAAACCAACAAACCAACATACAAACAAATAAATAAGCCCGGCTGAAACCATAACCTTAGGATATTTAATAAGTCTTTAAACTTTAGATTTGTAGCACTAAATGCCACTCCATTGTAATCATTACTCCCTCTATACAGTACAGTGACACTGTATGACGGCATTAATGACCTTATCATCTGATCCCCACGTTGAAAGCCACTGATCACAACACTAGAACAATGACAGTCTGGTGAACAGGAGTGAAAACCAGCGCTCACTCTCTCTGCCTGTACCACACGTTTCCAGCTGCTGACTGATGAGAAAATGTGGGCCACGCACTCGTCTTTTCCCAAAACAGAAACGGTGTGCTGTGGAAATGAACTCGACGATCGTTTCCCAACATTGTGAACTTGAGCTTCCAGACCACTTTCAAATGAAAAGTGTGAGAAATGTGGCATCGTGGGACACAATGCGTCCATTCTTCGCTCCACTGAAGTGCAACATCCTTCCTTTTGTTTTTCCACCACAGCTGTTTTTTTGAATGAAGGACTGAGCTGAATGAAGCACCTGCAGCAGCAGCAGCAGCAGCGGGGGCAGGAATGGATGAATGAATGAGTGGTAACGCACACATGCACAAACACAGGTGTTTGATCATACAGACACACAGGAACCACGGCAGACAAACCAACCTGTTTTGGATTTTTTACCTTTGTTCTTAATTTATTTAGTTATGAATACTTCTTATTTATGTTGTGCTATTTTACTGGTATGTGTTTTAATGGTTTCTGTTGTATTTACCAGAGCCCTATAGGATGATAGGATGCATCAACCAATGGACTCTAATCACAAACTGCTGAGAAAATGCAATCAATATTAAAAATGACATCACTGAATAAAAGAAGAGAAATCGTTATCCATTACTGTCCAGTTTTAATATATCTAATTATGATTTTTTTAATTATTATTTTTTTTTTGTTTTTACAAATTAATATGATCAGTTATACATTATTTAGGGTGTCTTTTATAAAGATTTGTAAAACACCATACATTTAGAGGTCACATGTCTGTCACCAGCTTGCGCCACAGTTTACGCAGCATTTTAACGCTCGCAGGTAACTGACGCTAACACTTTAAACACGGAAGCAGAACAATTTGAACAGACCTATTAATCAGGGATGATGCATGCACTGGCATGCTTTTATATACAGATCATCTCCTGAACAGAGCCCATCAGATGGATTTATTAGTTTACCTTTTGAAATTATGCTAAAAGCACAGAGATGCCATCACAAAATCTTGTGGTTGGTTCATTTGCTTTCATACTACAAACAAAACACACCAGAGTCTGACTGGAAGTGCTAAACAGGGAAATGGACCTGAATTTATTTTAACACAACCAAACAGGTACAAGTAGGAACACAACCAAACAACCATAGAGCATGTGTGTGTAACTACAGCTTTCATGGGAATGTAGAGAAGTAAAAAGCTCAGTATTTTCTTTTGAAATGTAGTGAGATGAAAGTATGAGATGAAAGTCCACAAAGGGGATCACAATGTTTTCACTTTGTTGGTGTATAGGTCTTTTTTTATGTATTACACATAGCACACACAGGTCTAAACCACACACACTTCAAACAGGACCTATACTCATGCATTGCCGTGTACAGGCACCCCGAGCAGCTGGTGTTCAGTGCCTTGCTCAAGTGCACCCCTCCAGCTATCAGTCCACACTTGGACAGAGCTCCTGCCATCCCATGAGTGAAGAACAGATACCTCAGATTTGTACTTTGCCCGCCTTGCCACATTCTTTCTAGGAAATGTCAACTGTCATTTAGCAAATTACATAACTAATTGCAGGAGTTATATTCTTTTCACAACATGACTGTTGTTTGTCAATGAGGTTTATTATGTCAGCCGTCTCTCAGTGGCTGACTGAGATTGTGCAATAGGGTGGTGTCGAGGTGTGTGTGAAAAGCATCTATGGGTAAATAAAGTGTAAACAGTAAACAGCAGCTGGTATCAGTATCAGTCATGTGCATGCAGGGTGAAAGCCACAGAGCCACATGGTGTTCTTTCACATTCTGCAGGGATTTGAACCAGCAACCGCTGCTGTTTACATTCCTCAGTCTGTGTCTGTCGCTCACAGACGCTGAGTCACCCACACATGGGAATGCCCTCCATTTCTGTGTGTTTGTGGCCATCAGCCTGCAGCAATTAACAAATAATTTCCCCATGTGTGGGTGCAGCTTTGTGCGTACTGAGCATCCCTGTGTGTATGAGTGTGTGAGTCATTAATATCCAGACATGCATGGGGTGAGTCAGCCAGTCTGACAGATGATAACGAGAGCTGCTGGCATCAACAGGGCTTTCCCTGATCACCACACCTGGAAACCCACAGAGCGAAGATGCCAGCAGGCAACCAGCAGGACAGGAAGTGAAGAAAACACACTGCTGGTTAAGTGGAATAGAAAGTAAAAGACTCTGTGATTTACTTTTTTCCCCTCAAATCTCTAACTAAACATTTCAAATTCATCCATTGCATACATTTTGGCACTTGTGTGTAAAAGAGCAATTACAATTGTCTACAATTATGCATTGCTTGTTGATCAGAAACGATGACTGATGCCATCGTTCAAGCCATCACATGCGAAACGATCCATTTAATTATCAGAATCTGTCGAGCCCACATGTATATTCCATGAATATATATGACATGATGCTGTGTAGAATGTGTCTTTCATTGTTGCAGGTTGTTTTTCAGCTTTTGAAAACAACCACTCACATCATTAAAAGATTTTGAAATAGAATGAGGAGTGATGAATAAAAGTTATGTACAGTATGTTGTATTTTCCTCACCTTTTCCTTCCACTGGCTTCCCATTCTGTACTCTCCTCATCCCTCTCTTTTTATTTTCTCCAATCCTGGGTATGAGTATCCTTACTCACTCTGTCTTCTTTTACTTTTTCTTCATTTCCCCTCCCTCTCTGTCCCTATGACCCTTCTGAGTCCAATCAGACACTGATAAAGAGAGACGGAGAGAGAGAGTGGGTTTTCATCTAATCTGGCAGCCCTGATTTTGCCATGACCCCGAGCTGAGTGATTTAAGGGTTGCCAGTCATGGGCAGGATTGGGCTGAAATTCCCTCCTTTTCCTCACAGCTCATCTCCCAGCAAGGACATATACTGACACACAGCACAGCAGATGCAACATAACTCACTACTGTTACACAACTGACACACACACACTGCACGAACATGTCAACTTAAGTTAACACACAATCACACATGGTGATAGATACAAAGACTTCATGCAAACTGCACATTGGTCAAGATTTATTTTATTTAAAATCATTGTCAATTTGTGTTTCACTGTTATGATCGATACTCTGGGGATGAGGCTGCATCCTTTTTTTTAATTTGTTGTCCACTGATGGCTTTCAGCATGCTGTGGTCTGTTAGCAGCTCCTCATGCTGGGCTTGATATTGTCCATGAAACATTTCTGGTGCAGACCTGAGGGCTCAAGGACCTCCTTTCAGCTGGAAGTACAGGATCTGTTTGGACAAGGACATGGCTGCTCCATTGGAGTTGTAGTCCACATTATTGTGGTACTGATGCTGCTTCTTCCAGATCTCTGGTGTTGGTGTGTATGTCCTCTCAGCTAACCAGTACTACAACTCTATTTATTGTAAAGGACTGTTTAAATGAAGAACAATTCGATTTACATTGACATTTATGATCAGCATCAGCACTTGTGGTTGCTTAATTAATTTATTTTATTGATTTATTTCATTCATTTAAAGGCCTCCAAAGTGATGGCTGAAAATATGGTCATTGTTATAATTGTCACATATGAGATGCACCAAGGGGATATCAGAGTATTAATCAGTCCACTTACAGTACATACCACACTGTGTGAAGTCACATGATACACTTATGTGCTGTTTGCTATGACAGAGCCACACACAGTGCTGCATGTAATTCACAGGTAGAGTAGCACTGCCCTTTGTTGTGGGTGGATGCACGTGCACACACATGAGGTAACAGGACCAGGAGTGCTGGTCTAATTATCACTGTGGTTGTATGAAGGGTTATTTTTATCTGTTTTGTCCAGAACTTCAGGGGAAAAACATTTCATAGACTGATCTCACATCAGAAGATTCTCCTTAATAATTTGTCTCGTTTCATGGATCATTAAGCTCATCTACTAATTTGTGTACAAAAGGAGAGATGACAGTTGTCGTAATGAGGCTAAGCACTTGGGTGCTCTATAGGTGCAGCTCCATCTTATCTTACCTTCAGTGTCGCTGCTATTCCTCGACTCTCATCTCACCATCATGTTGATAAATAGAGCAGGCTGTAGCTTAAAACACAGCATAGTGGTTTCACAGGTCTTTCAGTGTATGCTTTACTTTCAAGTCAAACAAGGAAGTGCACTTGAAACATTTGGCTGCATATCTGGAACTTCTGGAAAATAAGAGTGCTGAACTCTGCTGGGGTGTGGCATGTCCACCGCTGTGTGGGTTTACACAGAAAATAAGGTGTGCCATGTTTTGGTTTTTCAACTTTTTGAAAGAGATGAAAAATCCTGAGCAGCTGATGATATGATCATTTGTGTTATTGGTAATTATTTGGGATGCTTTTGCTTCTTGCTTTGTTATTTCTGTTATTTATATTCATTGAAACCAAATGAACATCAGAGTTTGGATCAAAGGGAAAAAGGAAAAACAGCATAATTAAATGTGATAATTAGCAGCTTGAGAAAGTCATGTGAGGACAAACTGTGTTGCAGGTGTATTTAAGATGAATTAATCTGCAACACCAAAAGCAGTAGTTTGTCTGTTTGTAGGTACATTTAAAGAGGATGTGTGTTGTGTGTCCTGAAGGCCTCATCTATCATCTCTTTGTGATTTGGTTTGTTTCTGGGAACAACCAGTGGCTACCTGCAGTGTGTGCGTGTGTGTGTGTGTGTGTGTGTGTGTGTGTGTGTGTGTGTGTGTGTGTGTGTGTGTGCGTGCAAACCTTCCTATCTACCAGTGGACTTGACGTTACACATAACCAACAAGGGACTTCGCAGCCAACAGAGGACATAATATTTAACATAATATCATTCATGTTAGTGCATTAAGCCAAGTTACTTCTGATGTGCAGGTTAAACACTATTTATCCTCAATTAATGTGGCCTGATTATTTTCATAATACTTGTATCCCACAGAAACATATATACTATAACATAAATACTGATAACATTAAGTTATCAGTTATCCATCTTTGAAAGAAACAAAGAAAGTCGCTCAAGGATGTCCCCTCTTGGCAATTTCTAGAAGGTAAATTAAAAAGAAAAAGTAAAAAGAAAACATACATATCTGTAGTAATATTCTGGGAAGACATTTTGAAAGAAAAAATTCTATTCTGCTTTTGACTTTCCAAAATTTCCAGAAACAGAAGTCTCCTCTTGGTTGAAGAAGTGTGATTGCCCACTGTTGGTAATGCAGGAATGCACGTGCGTGTGTGTGTAAAAGAGAGAGAGTTGCTAGTGTGTAAGTGTTAAACTTTGGAATAGCTTGAAGCTTATGTGTCTGGGTCAGCTAGGTATGTAGGCTAAGTGCTCCTTTTGAGTCTGCACATTGTGTGTTCGCAAAAACTTACCTCTGCATCTCTGTGTGGCAGACCTGCCCTCTGATTGGCTGATGGAATGTCAACATGTTTACAAAATAAAAGTCAGCCAGCTAACCATTTCCTACAGCGCTGTCTGTTCTGTGTGTGTGTGTTTGTGTGTGTGTGTGTGTGTGTGTGTGTGTGTGAGTGAACGTAGACACAAACATCCCGTGTAAGGTCACAGCGGCTGGTCTCATGACACTGTTGGGAATTCACACTCTTGACATTTGACCACAACATATGACTCACTTTAAAAGAAAAATATATTATTTTACTTATTTCCTTTCATGTGATGTAACATCCCCTCTGGCGGCCATGTTGGAGGTCTGCTTTGACTGTGAACAGATCATTTCATCGCTCATCCACTGAATTAAGTTTGTCTAGTTCCCAACTTCCCTACCCTATGTACCCTGTGTTCCAGCCCCAAGACAATTTGTTCTTTTGCTGGTTTATTTATACTATACTTTTAAACATTACTTTTCTTCAGTTTCATTCCTAAAAAGTAATTTTATAAAACAGCTGGGCACTGTAGTTTTTAGGACCTTTAGACTCAGACCGGAGTAAAAAGTGCATTTGTTGTTATTTCTTTTCAGCCGAGGATTAATACACATCTGGTGCTTTTGTGCAACAATAATTCCTATAAATATATATTACATTCACAGTAACAAAAAAAAATCAATTACCATTTTTCTTTTTTCTAATGACTCTAATGAGCTTTTACATTTTGTTACACTGCAAGACATAGTTGACTTACATCAGCCTATAGCCATGGTTGTCCTAAATCTATAAAGGTGCAGGACTTCACTTTGCGGTGAAAAATTTCCCCCAAAAATGTCACTGAGAATGCAGTTTAGGTGGATGTGAACATGATTTTATGGGACACGAGTAGAAAGCTATAAAAGAAATTAATAAAATAAATGACTAAAATAAGAATTACAATTAGCCAACAGCACAGGATATATGCATCAGTTTAAACACATTAACCATTTAATGTAACTGACTATTTTATCTCCATCTATCGTACAACTTTTTATATTCTCTCACGTAAAGCACTTATATATCGTTGTTTCAATAGCACCACATTAATAAAGTAATGATTAATTATCATCATGATTACCACTGCTGGATGCAGTTTTAAGCACACACAACGTGTTGACATGATGGAGACAGTCAGGGGATGATGGGAAACAGAGCAAGGGATGACACCTGACATTTGAGGTCATGAGTTAAATATGAACTTGTGATATTGAGGCACAACCCTGTGGGAACCCACTGATGACTGATGTCAGTTGAGCAACTGAAAACCATTATTAATATGACATAATCTCACTGTGGTCTTCTCAAGGACACATCTCATTTCATTATCACAGTTTCAGTTTGTCTGATCAGGATCAGAGTCACCCCACTTCCTGCAGGTTCATCGGGTCCATGTTATGTGACCTCGTGGGCTGATGTGACACATTTGAGGACAGTAACACAAAAGAGAAGTGACACGGTAGCTGCACAATGGACTGTAATGAGATCTGTCTCCCACACAGTGGAGCAGACTAATGTATGACTTAAGACATAAACACAGACACGGCGAATAGTACGCTATATTACACAATTATTACTGTTCCTATCCATAATATATTTTTATTTTTCTTCTTGAACAATTGATTTTGTACATATTGTCATATGTTATAAAACTGTCTGTCAAATGACAAATGCATACTTCATTGATTCCTGAGGGGAAGGACATTTTTTTAAATGGACCTACAGTATACAATGATGTCAGAATGAGGCGTCCTCAATGAACTGAGTTACCCCACTCAGATCTGAATGAAGGCGAGAATGTGACAACTTGACTGACAACAAAAGCTAACGATATGAAAATAGACAGAGACTCGACTCAAGCTTTTGAATTAGACACACAAATATGGCATAAAAAGAATTCATCTTTCATATTATGGTAAATAAAAACCTTAAAACTGCAAACCGTTTAGCTTCTGTTCTGTCCTGTTTCTGCTTTTACTTTTAGTCCTATTTTAAACTAATAGGTTGAACAGCAAACATGATCAGCAGATCCTTTTGTGTTGTTTGTGTTTACGTAATGAAGGATTACACACAAACTCAGGTAAGCTGAGCGCTGTTATGGGAGTCATGGCATAGCGGTACACAACACCCACACAGTGACCTCTGACCCCAACCAGAGGAACTGGACACCTCACTGTGGATGTTTAAGACAAACATGCAAACACAAGATACAGCCATTTCTCACAGTTGGAAAAGAGAGCATTCAGTTGAAAAACATCTTGTCAACATGTTTTATTTGAGTGTCTTCACCTGAGATAGCTAGCTTGATAGATATTTTATGAATCCAGAGGGAAATTGTGTCGTGTTTCCAGTAATGTGTGAGTGCAGAGGAAGCCAATCACTCAGTAAAGTTAAAGGTAAATGGTATTTGGTCTTTTTGAACCCTGTAGTCATGACACTTTGATGATAGGACGGAAAAGTGTGTGTGTGTGTCTCTGGAAGACCACACCATCAATTTGGCCTCCAGGTGTGCCCACTGACTTTGGGACTGACGCCAACTTCAAACAGGCCTTCGTCCTTGTCCACTGATGGATGGAAGGACGAACCAGGAAGACACAACACAGACAGACAGAGATGGGGGAAGTGGATCGGGTGGGGAAGGGGGGCTAGTATTGAAAGAAGCTAAAGGGGAAGAGGAAAGGAAGTAAGGCCTAGGGAGAGGAGTAGGAGGACAGAAAAAAAAAACACGCGTAGATGGACATAACACTGTGAATGAGGAAGTAAATATAAATAAAATCATAAACATAAGCAAAGATGGAAGCACAGAAAAAGTCTGTGATGAAACAAAGAGAAGGGATCAGGGCTGCAAACGCCTGTTTTTTTAAATCACTAATAAACCCAAGAGTTGAAATTCTGTGATTTCATGACAATTTAGTTTGTTTCCTGTCTGTATTTTATTATATTTTTAGTTTGGGGCTTTTAGTTGGTTTTATTCTCTTTACCAGGATTTTAAATGTATTTATTGTAATGCATGTAACTTTGTGTTTTGTGAGGTGTTATATCATGTTTATTATTATAAGTCACTCCAGTAATTCACTAAATAGTATTTAAGAGACAGGTTTTATAATCATGTATTAATTGATTATAACAGGAAAATAAAATGCCACCTACACAAATAAAATAATTAATAAACCGATCCTGTAAAAGAGAATAAGTTTATATACCTCTGATGGGCAATTTACAGAAGAAAAAAATATCTTCACAATCAGCACATTACCCGGGATAACATACGCATGATATGTTCACTTTAACACCACAAAATCAATTTTCATAACAGTTTGCATTTTCTCTCTACATGATAACACCTGAGTCAACTCCAATAGCTGGAATATTGACTGTACAACCAGGAGCCTGTAAGCTGTCAGGGGCCTACGAAGGGAGACATTTTTCCACTTTACGATTGTGGATGTCAATTTTCCACTCCAGTTTTGAAATAAGACTACTTAGGTTTAGGAATAGATCCCCTTGGTTAAGATTTAGGTAACACATCTGCTTAGGTCAGTTAAAATCGCAGGTTAGGTTCAAACAACACAGGAAGTGCTAAAAGTGGGAAGTTACAAGACACAAGGAACACCCATCCATCCCAACATCCTCCATATACAGCATTTATGGGGATTATATACAAATTCATTTTGTTGGTCATTACTTTTTCACAGGTATGGCCAGGAATGGATCAGAAGAGCCTGATGGATTAGGCACTACAGGCGCTAATCGGCTGCTATCCATGGTGCTGATCAAAGGCTGGTTTGCAGAATAGGAGTGGCATGGTGGGCATAGCAACTGTTTGGACTGGATGTGTGCACAAGTGTATAATTATATTTGGGATGAAGACCCAAAAAAAGCATTTGCACCAATTATGCTAATTTACAGATGTACATACATAATGTATGTATCTACAGTATATGACCACCAATAGAAAAGCCTTAAAGTGTTTAACTCATGGAAAGCGCCAACAAAGCTTGTGACTGGAGAATAGTTAGACGTGCTTACTGATTTCAAACTTCCTGTTGTGAAGATTAAGAAACAAGTTAGCAAACAAACTAAACAGTAACCTACCTCTTGATTCATTTGCACTGTCTGTGTAAAGAGCATCACTGATAGAACATTATAAAACAACATGTGTGGACAGATACAGTTTAGAAAGACAGGCCAGACAAAGAAACACACCCCCGCACAATCCTGAGCCATGTCGAGGTGAACCCTGCTCTGTGTTTGGGTGTGGAAGATGCATTAAAGAAGAGTTAATCCTCTTTAAGCACAAACTACTCTTCAGGTTTTCCTCAGAACTTCACCTAAGGTACACTTCCCTCTTCGTCATCCACCCAATGAAATCCCTGCTGTTGCCATAAGATACTAAACAGCATCCATCCGAAAACACAAACAAACCTCTGAGCAACTCACGCACCGCTGCTCATCATCATCATCCAAGAGTTTCACATGAATGCCTGTGATCCTTTTTGTTCCTCTGAAAGATCAGAGGGACAGAATAACGGGGGAATTTCCACATTCATGACTTTTTTATAAAATCTTATTGTGTGGTTTCCTGTTGTATCAGAAGGTTTGTTTTCTCCCCAAACAGTCAAAACCATAACTGCCTCCTAGTTTCTACTGAAGGGCTACACACCTGTGTCCAGTTTGTGCTCATCACTGTGGTCTGGATAAATGTCTGTTAGGGCAAATCACAAATCATCATTAGGTCAAGGACCAAGTAGAATTTATTGTCAGTCCTGTCATACTGTATATATTACTCAGTGTACAGGGCTCCTTCAGTGCTGCAGTGAATCAAACAGGATGTGAGGACAACTTAAGCAACATTCAGGCAACACAACACTGGTAGAGTCTGAACTCATCACTCGTCATTTGTGCAGCCATGTCGAATAGTCTGACATTTGCATGACATATCAGGCTGTAATACAACCAATTCTTTTTAGTTAGTTTTTTCGTTAGCAGTTCGTTGTGTTGCATTGTTCTTCATCCTCAGTACAAACAGTAGAGTGAACCCAGAGGTTTTCAAGACGAGTGTAGGACAGATTTTCTGAAGCTGAAATGTTTCTGATCTGCAGTACTTTCTGCTACTGCTTCTTCAAACAATTTCAAACTAAGAGTCTTTTTAAATGCATTTGCTTGAAAATTGATTTCTTATGATTATTCGCCTGCTACGGCAGTAACACCCATTGCCCAAGTGTCGTTTTGGCAATGCAGCGAGTCTGCAGTCTCATTGGGAAACAACAAGATGTGAGCTGAGCAAGGATTAAAGTCTCATTTTTTGCTGTGACCTCAGCGCTGCAGCCGACTGTCTCGCTGCCTCTCCTTTCCCTATCAAAACCGTCGTCTGTTACCTCACCTGAGCAACAATGACTGCTAATCGGTTAATACCGCAGCGATTAGCCACGTACTCTCTTAGTCATTCTCAGACAGACACAATCGAAAGCAAGAGGGATTTCATCTCTAATAACCTGCTCTCCAGCTCCACACACACATACAGAATACTAAAATGAACCGAGCAAGACCAGACAGAGTGCAACATACACATTAACACACCCTGAGTAGGTGTTTGTTGCTGTTACAAACACAAGAGGGGAAAACAGATACAGACAGACTGAAAGAGAGACAGGCAAAGACAGGCTGAATAGACAAACATGCCACACACTGCGCAGCTAGCAAACCCTTTAAAAACAATTACAACAAGAGTCAAATGGAATCAGAACTGTCACTTGCAACAACAACTTAAACAGGTCGACATCAACTTTATCAGTGACTCCACTAATATCATAAAAAATGATCCACATAGAAAGAAAGTAACCTTGGTACCATCTGTGTAACACTCAACGTGACATCAGCCTGAACTGAATGCTGTGGCATCAATATAAAAGGAAACTACATGCACATATTATATACCTTACCATGGTACCTTCATCATTCAATTTTCATATGCAAAAACAATACTTAAATTGAATTCATGTTTAATAAAAGCGAGCAAAATTTAAGTTATTGAAGAGATAAATTGAAGATAAATTGAACTGTTTTACTGTATCTTACTTTACCTTAGGAACAGTGTAGCATTTTGGGGAAGCAGAAATGGAATATAATATTCTGAATTATGTTTTCATTTGTGTGTGGAGTTTCTCCCGTGTCTGTGTGGGTTCTCTCCGGGTACTCTGGCTTCCTCCCACCATCCAAAAACATGCATGGGGATTAGGTTAATTGGTTAATTTAAATTGACCGTAGGTGTGAATGTGAGTGTGAGTGGTTGTCTGTCTCTATGTGTCCTGTGATGAACTGGAGACTTGTCCAGGGTGTACCCTGTATTTCACCCCCCCTTGGGACCCTGTGAGGATAAGCGGTAGAAAATGAATGGATAAATGTTTTCATTTGTGTATAATCACCTGAATAAAAAAAAGATTTTAAAAAATAATAAGGCACATCTTAAGAAACAACAATGCAAATTCAACTGGGCCACATTAATCACTGTAAATGTGCATCATTCTCCTCTTTTGTGACACACACATCAGGATTAGAGGCATCCCATTCCCTCTACTTGTCTCTATTAATTATATCTGTTTGGGACCACAGCCGGTGACGATGAGTGCACCATAAATTTCTCGGCACACGACACATCAAAAAACACACCGAGTCATGTTGGTTCGCCGCCTTCTGACGTGTCCACGATAATCAGCCTTTTATTTTTTGATGTCCATGACCACTTTCATTTCATTGACTTTTAGCTTTTTCCACTGTGTTTTAGACTAATCCTTTCAAATGTGTTTGAGAATGTACTTTGTTGTGTATGATGACCTGTTATTATATATTGGTAGAGTGAAGGCAGACTTGAGCACTTTGTCACAGGTTGCTGAGGAAATAGGAGAAATGCTTTGGTTGGATCTGAGCTGGCAAGTAAAAGGATCACCAAATTAAAGACGACCTAAAACAAACGCACCCTTAATGAGAGAGAGACACAGAGAACGGGGGGGTGATGTCACTGTCATAGATCATGCACAACAATCACTTGAAGCAGAGTGAAGCCCACACAGTCAGAAAAACCACAGACACACACACACACACCATAATGTGTGGGTGCAACTCACTGGTTTTTAAAAGAGCTCCTTTTGGGAAAATAAAGCTAATTTACAAGAAATCTGAACAAGACAAAACCACAGCTGATCACTTCTACCAGATGTTTCAGTCAGTTAAAAATGGTCCATGGATAGCATATGTGTACTAGAATCACAGAGGATAGCACGTAAAAGCAGTACTAAAAACACTTGTTTCCAAAGTGCTCGTCAACTGCATCATCTTTTCACAAGCTATAGTATAAGAGTTTAGTGAATGTACACAGTGTTATACTGTGATTTTTTTTCTGTAGAAGATAAATATTTAAATTAAATAAAATAGGTTAAGTTTCCTCTTTTAGACTTTTATTTAGCCTTTATGATTTTATGAAGTTGGTTTATACATAAAAGATAAAAAATGTTGTGCATTTGGGTTCACTTGGTTCTCATATATATATATATATATATATATATATATATATATAGATATATAGATATACACATATATATATATACACACACATATATACATATATATACACACACACACACATATATATATATATATATATATATATATATATATATATATATATATATATATATATATAGATATATATGTTGCTTTCCCTTTAATCAAAAAAGAAAACTGCTGCACAGAAGGGGTGTGGTGGGAACAAAATGTGTCACACCAGCAGCGACTCATCTTTTCCACATATAACGTTCCACAGAATGGTGTCTATCACACACTGATTCTGTCATATTTTCTGACTGGGGGGGGGTATTCCATTAAAGTCACTAATCATAGCGAAGCTTCAGTGATTAAGCCTCGCTTGAAGTGGCGACAACTTTAACATGAGACTGAAGCCGTTTCATTAACACATTTAAGCTGCAACTCAGCGGCGTTAACTTCAACGTGGCTTATCCAATCTTGTATTAGGCCCGTGCGTGGGGCAAATAAGAAGCCCAGACTATGCGATTTTCGAAAATGCGATCATGTCTATGTTCAGACTGCAGGGCTTAATGCCCAATTCAGATTTTTTTGTGAAATCCGATTTTCGAGGTCGGTAATTAAATGCGCCTTGTATGTGATCTCCAGTGTGAACTTAAACGCTTCACAAGTGTCCCGCATGCGCATTGGAGGACGTGATGACGTCACATGCAGTGAGCGTGCTCAGTGCTTACGGAAGTAAACATGGACGCTAGCGGTGGAGTGTAAACAGCCCGGTTCCGATAAGACCCCTCCAGTTTGGTCTGAATAGAGCTATCCCCTCAAATATGAATTAACTCAGAAACCTTGTTTTCTCTCCACTGACTACTCTCCACGTTATCGTCTGCCATGGTTGTTGTTTTTTTTCCCACTGCCACCTACTTCCACCGCAGAATAGTGATGTTTGTAGCTTGTTGGTGAGGTGTAGGTCGGATGAATGCGACCTGGCCGTTCAGACTGAAGTCGCATGTCAAAAGATCGGATATGTATCGGTTTTAGGACCACATATCCAAGAGGCCTGGGTCGCATTTGAAAAAATTGGATCTGTGTCGTACAGACTGTCATGAAAAAATCAGATACAGGTCGCATAGGGGCAAAAAAATCGGATTTGGGTCACTTCAGGCTGCAGTCTGAACGTAGCCTAAGAGTCGGGCTGATTTTTCAATAGTGCAGAGCAAAACATGCTTTTGGAACTCTGTGAGGAGTATAAACCAACAATAACCAAGAAGGGAAATACCTCTCTAATTAGCCAGACAAGAGACATGGCGTGGCACAAAACTGACAACTGCTTAAATGCGTAAGTTAAGTTTTATAACAATGCTGAATGTCGATATTTTTTTAAAGTAAGATTATGTGTTCCACACAAGGGGGCAGTTGTGGGTTCTCCAAGTGAGGATCACTTCCGCGTTCAAAATACTGCAGTTCCCGTCCGGCCGTTGGGGGCTGACTCCAAAAGTGAGCAATTCTCCATTGACCGCCATGTTAAAATAGCCGACTTTACAGCTTTAAAAAACATATTTACAGCCTGGTACATTTTCATTTTTTGGTCTCTACCAATAATTTCCACTTCCGTGAACATTGAGAGGGGGAGATTTTTTTTTTATATATACCACAAATGTTTTAGTGTTATCTCGGCTTAAAATTCTTGCATAAATTAGGGCATGGTTACATTGAGTGACAGGTTCACAGACAGCTACCGGCAGTTAGCTCTTTGCTAAAGCATCGGCTGAGCTAGGCTACGCCCAGAGGTCTGTGTCTACATCAAGCGGTTAATAGGCACGGCGATGTCCGTGTTTGTTTGCCTATTTTCGTGTAGTGTTTTCTGGCAATATGGCGTGTTGTGGGCGGCACAGTGGTGCAGTGGTTCGCACTGTCGCCTCACAGCAAGAAGGTACCCGATTCCCTTTCTGTGTGGAGTTTGCATGTTCTCCCCGTGTCTGCTTGGGTTCTACCATCCAAAAACATGCATGGGGATTAGGTTCATTGGCAAACTTAAATTGCCCGTAGGTGTGAGTGGTTGTCTGTCTCTATGTGTCCTGTGATGAACTGGAGACTTGTCCAGGGTGTACCCTGCCTTTCACAGCGGGGATATGCTCCAGCCCCCTGTGACCCTATGTGAGGATAAGCAGTAGAAGATGGATGGATGGCGTGTTGTGCTGTTGACTGTTCTAACCGACCGTCAATAATCCTGTGTTGCATTTTTTTCGGGGTGTAAATTTACACACTAAATATTATGTCTAATACTATTTTACCCATAGATTTTATGAAATAGAGTTTACCTGGATGTTGGCACTTATTGGCATGTATCGGCATATTTTGCCGCTGGCTTGTAATGACTTTATTGCCGACTCTTGGTCCCTGCTGATACAGACAAATAACCAGTGCATGTTGAGTCCATTTAATACGGGAATACAACCTTATTTCATATCACTGTTGTGTTTAAAAAGTCAGACGTTGCACGGACAGAGATGCTCCGTCAGAAAGCAGCTGCTCGTTTGTGTGCTGCTGCAGTGGATAACGTTAGGGGATGGAGGCAGTGTTGAAACACGGTAAATGACATGTTAAACGATCGTTTCACAGTTAAATAGTACAAATGAATTTTCCCCCACAACTCCACCAAACCCTGCAGCTCCACCTAAAACCTCTCAATCTGAAAAGGAGATTTTTAAAACGCAGCAGCAGCATTATGATCTGTTTTTGCTGCCGGTAGCCGCTTGTTAGCCTAGCCTAGCTGAATAGCCTTCGGCTAGCTCAGTTCGGCGCAGTTCGGCAGGATCTCGGCCGGCTGACCCGTAAAGTTACTGCTTCTCCCCCAAATATGGAAAGTACACACCCACTAAAATCCAAGATGGCGCAGTTCGAATGCCCATGATGGGAGCACAAAACATACTCCCCGAAACCAGTGAGTGACGTGACGGGTACTACGTCCATTCTTTTTACAATCTATGGTTCCATGGCAAACACATGACCTGTCAGTAGAAGAGAGGAAATGCTGCAGTCTGAAAGGCAGGAGATCTGCGATCGATACCAGTGCAGATGATGGTGTAAAAGATTTTCATATTTATAGAGCAGTCTTGTCAGTTGTAATTTCTTTTTAAATGTGTAAAAGTACTTGCACTAGAACTAATATGCCAAATGGTGTTATCTTTGAACAGGAGTGGTGTTAATAATGTGTAGAGGACTGCTTTGCAGGTTAAGACAAAGCATTAAAACATTTTGAGAATCAAAGCTGGGCCTCAGCCAACACCTCTATAGTACTACCACAGAAACATTATCATATTTGAAGATATTATCATGATGACAATATTAATTTAAATACTTTTAATTTTTGGTAATTCTCCAAAACTGACCAAGAATGTAAGGTAAATTATTTTTTGCTCACATTGTCACCTTTGTTTTCGGACAACACAGACAATCAGGCAGGGAGCGTGAGCAACTGATTGTTTGATGCTCTCTTTACTACAGGTACATATTCTTTGTAACATTGCTAACCCTATGCCTGATAGTTAGGCAGACTTGCCTATTTATCTTGGAAATGTATCTAAAGAGCAATGTCATTCTCTGTACAAAGACAAGACAAATAACTAATAAATACATAAACACCTGGTGCCTACATACAAGCAATAATGTGTTCCTCACTTGACATCCGTGCAACCATAGGGTCCTCGGTATGATGGGCATGCCAACTTCCAAGAAGCACTTCTGGTCATATCTGTAGAACTTATCAGAGAAAAGAGTAAATCCTTTCACTGTCCCTGCACCAGAGACTTCAACTGGATGTGAGCTGCAATAGGGAGCTAGTGTAGTCAGTAGAGAAGTGTGCAGGAAAACATGGAGAGGTCTGTTGGCACAAGCACAGGACTTGCAGTCGGCCATGTCAGTAAGAGCCTGGATGATCACCTGAGGTATCTCCCTTGTGAGAAAGAGGGCAAATATTACTAATGTTGTGCTGCTACTACTTGCTGAGAATAACAGTTGGTCGTCCAGGGTCAGAGTTGGAAACATGATAGACAGGTGTCTGTGCAGACACCTATTTCCCTGAAGGTTACACAAAGTCCAAAAGCCCATGCAAGTGAATGACAGGACCAATGTACAGTATGTTCAGGGTAGAAGTCAATCCAGTGCATGCTGAAACATGAACAAGTACGGTGTTGTCTGCTACAGGTGCTGGTGAGACCATTTCCTGTCACGGCTGTTTGTTTCTCGCCCCCAGCTGTTCACATGCTGTAGTGTCGTTGAGCAACATACTAACCCCCAAATTGTCCCCAATGCTGTGCATTGTTGTGTGAATGCAAGTGATTGATTGACCATGTGCATCACCCGACTGTGTGATAGCAGCGTGAGTCAGCCAGTCAGACAGATGGACGTGGATGTGGAAGTAAATGACCTGGATCCATGAAGGGACTTTCCACCTCATCTCTTCCTCCCTCACTTCTTCCTCCTTTCCCCCCCAAAAAAACAATTCTGTTTTTTTTCTGTCAGACAGGAAAGAGTGAGAGGAAAGTTAGGAGAAATACTGTAGATGTTACCAGATGGAGATGGCAGTTGAGACTTTTCAACAAACTTGTTGTCAAAAAACTTTTCCAGTTGGTCAATGTTGATTTAATTCTGCCTGGAAACAATCATTCAAAATCAATGTGAAACATTTATTAAACACATACTGCCATAGTTTGCTTTTGTGACTCATTTGTAAAGTTCCCTACTTTTCCTTGAATTCCCGCTAAATTGAGAGATCTTCAGACTTACCCATGAGTCTGACAGGGTTATTATCGTCAACTAAAACCAAACTACAACAAAAATAAGTAGTGAAGAAGCTGTTCAAATAAAAATGGCATCCCTATGGGTGTAAACTCTCACACAGGACACAAACAACAGTCTCTTGGGTGAAAGTCCTGTGTTCATTTAACCCTTCCTCCCCCACCTACATGCAAACACACACACACTACATGCATTTAAACAGTGCACTTGTACCAGTGAGACTGAGTAGAGGAGGCAGCGGTGAGGTGGAGGAAACCACACACACACACTGCTAACACTGATGTGGTGAACACAATCTCTGTCATCTTCCCACATGCAACAGAACATAGGCATCAGTACATACAGAAACCATAGTGATGCATGTTCACTTCACTAAAGGTACAGTCCATAAATCTCAAACCAAAGAGATTTTTGTCCTAAAATATTTTCAAACCAAAAGTGTGGTCTTTGTAAAGTGATGGATCGTTGTTCTTATTACTGGCAGCAGGGATTATAGGCCAAAACATGGCCCTTACTGCCTGTTATTGTATAATGTGTGAGGCATATGAGGATAAATGAGATCCTGCACTCGTCTTCCTCTTTCCTGAAGTTCTGTCTCTTCTCTAAAGTACAGCTCTTGTACAGAATGAGCCGAGAATGAAAACAGGCCTCACAGTCAGACAGGCCTCCATTGTTTCTGAACATGTTTGAAATAAAGGACAACAGCACAGAGGGTTTTTTTTTTCCCTCCTGGGACCAACAGAAACAAAGTCACAGCAAAGTCCCCTTATCCAACCTGACAGTCTGTCTGTCTGTCTAACTTCTTCCTGGTGTCTCTTTGTCTCGCTTCATGTTCTGTTCTTTTCATCTTTTTTCTTCGATCATTTATTAATTCAGTGTTTCTATGATATCTTTGTTTTATTGTTTTCAGTAGTTCACATTCAAGAGCCACCCATAACTCAACTCTCTGTGAAAACTTTTTCTTCCTCCTGGGCACAAACAATCAAAGTGATCCAGACCTGATGTAGGAGTTGTTAAGTAAGAATTACAGTCTTGATTTGAATGAATTTGAAATTACAATATAAACTAAAATCAAAAATGAGATATCAGTTAATCAAAATTGACGTGAAAATGAGTACTCCGTTCACCATGTGAGAAAATAAACAGTTTTACTGTTCCCAAACAATGTCTTGTATCATAGACACATTTTTGATGAATGATCGCTGTCAGCACTAACCCCTGTGACAAAACCATTGTGTTTCTAGGGGCTTCTTCTGAAAAAGTCACAACTGTTGCCAGTTGTGAAGATGTTTAACAGCAGCATTCCAGTTTATTTCTTGTTATTTCTGCCTATTTGCACATTATTTGCATGGTTATATCTGTGTGCTGTGTATGTTCGGTATGTAGTATATCATATGCTGCTTTAATTTCCCTAATGATGAATTAAGTATCTATCTATCTATCTGTTGTTCCAAGATATCTATCAGAGGACGAAGAGGAAAATAACAAAATGGATGCTTATTCTTTTTGAGCATTTAAACTTTAGGTTATCAAATTTTCAATTTTTCTCATTGTTCGGCCAAAAACAAACAAGCTCTTCTTTTTTATCATCTCATTTCATTCTCCTTGTCTTTATTTCTGTTCCAGCACAGTGTTGACATAGTGCTGCAGTAATGCCCCAAAATCTGTTTTCATCTGCTAGTCTTCAAGCTCCAAGGTCGAGTTTTTTTTTTTCACTCTAGGGTCACATTTTTATAGAAGAAACTCCACAAATGGAGCAGATTAGTCTTCTGTGGGGGTAGGCCAAGAGAGCTGAGCCAACAATTTAAAACAAGTTTGTGCACATTGTAACAAATGTTGTAATTTCTACTGGAAAATATGTCAATAATTTATTGTTCTGTCATACTGTAATGCATCATGGGTCAAAAATAATAGCAGTAGTTAACAGCTATACTCTCACAGCATTATATTCTTCTTTATATTGTTGATATTGTATTGATCAATGGACTTTGAATGCTTTAAAGGAACGGTATGCAGGATGATGGCCAAAACTGAAACTGCAATCACTTTAAAATTACTGTAGAGCAGTGTCTCCCCTCTCCCTCTCTCCTGACTAGAGGTTGCCAGCTCGGCTGCAGGATCCAACAGGAACAGAAAGTGTTACAGTGAATGAAAAGCAGCCATTCTGGGCATAATCATGGGCACTTAGAAGGAGTAAAATGTGCCAGAGGAGAACTGTGGAGAGACGGGGTAAAGAGGCGGGTGGCGGGGGTCCGCGGTGATAGTGCTGCTGCTCGTCCGCTTTCAGCCGTCTCCATCTTTCAGAGGCATCTCCTATACAAATCCTTGTTTTATTTCGGACTTTGTCACAATGTATTTCAGATTCATAACAAGGTCTTTTAAGGTTTCGTAACGTTAGGCATTCTGGATGCTGAAACACTATTGACTTGGTGATTGGGAGATAGGTGGAGGGTGGAGCATCAGACCAAAACACAACATGACAACATCAACATCAGTTGAGGGCTGCAACTTGGCTTTTTAAATGAAAATATCCTGGCTGGACAACTGTTGTCAGTGAGTATTTGAAATAAACATGATTTCTTAATGTCTGGTGACATATCAGGGCCATTTTATGATTAATTTAAATACATTTCTTACATATTGTAACTTTAAGTCATGTGCAAATGTTGAGGACTTTTCTCTTCCCCATTATATCACTTAGGTGTTGGTACACAGAACATATGTTCATGATGTCTTAAGAATTTAAAGGCTTAAAAACTGAGATTGAATGAAAGGTTTGATTGCTGTATCTCTGACTGCACGGGTGAATAGTATCTAAGATAATGTTGCTTCATTTTAGATTGGTATCATACAAACACTTGCTGCTGAAGTAAAATAATCTGTAAAAATATTCCCCAACAACAGTATACTATAACAAATATTTACTGACATCTAGTTACCAGGTAACATGACATACAAGAATATGTCATAAACTATACTACAAGTTACAATTATTGCTTTCTGTAAAACAATACATTGCTGTAATTTATATCCTTCCTGTAATACATTGTGTAATTGATGGTAATTTTACAAAACTTTATTATCAATATGTAAGAGAAGCTCCAGCTGATTTAACTTGCATCTATTTCCTTCACATCAAAGCTTTTACTTTGTAACTTTCAACCAACTGATAATTGTCTGCAGATGAAATGAAGCATATTATACAAAATTCTTCACGTGAAAATATTTCAGTTATTTTATATATTTTTTTTACATATTTCTTTTATAATTTTCTATTCAACCTATTCCTGTCTTCTTTTTACTTCTTTAATTCCTTTTCCTGATACTTTAAATTTGCTCTGCCTCTCTGCCTATCTTATATCTTAATGTCAGTCTGTCTTCATGTCTGTATCTCTGTCTCCATCTCTCTGGGTGGTCTGTGGTCCAGCAGCCTCCTCTTCTCCCTCCGGTGGTGTGAGGGTGTTCTTGTTGGGGGGGGGGTATGTTGGGTATTGGGAGGCAGTTACTTCCTTACCCCTGCCCTCCCACCCCTATTTCCCTTCACTTCCTCCCCTCCTGATTGTTCCTGGCCCATAAAGAGCATAACGTGCCCACACACCAGTGCTGATGCTCAAATGCCCTCCACCAATCCCAGACTCCTCTGAAAAATAAAATGTTTAGGGGTTAACCACTGAAACTCAATGACTGCTAACACCCCTGCCTCCCCACCAACACACACACACACACACACACACACACACACACACACAGAGCCACCCCCGCTCAGCTTTGTGTATGTAAACAGTGGTTGCTCACGGGCGGAATGACAGACAACAAGGCGTGCAAACACACATATATACAGTAGAGCCACATTCTCCCACAGTGATACACACAAAGAGACATACACATACAGAAACATAGACAGGGACACACACAGGCAGACATATACATGCCACACGCAGAGACCGTCCACAGCATCGCCATCAAAGAGCGACACGTCGCTTCCTCTGCTCCACGTCTTCCTTTTCTCTGGTCTGGTAGCTATTTTACCATCAATGGCCTGGTTGCGTTTAAGGGGGATTTTTTTTTCCCCTCAGATCTGGCAACCACAACAGCCAAGGAGGCCTGCAGAGGTCGAAAAAGGAGAAAGCTGCAGATGACTGGCATGTGGTGTGCACAATACTGTCTAGTTCCTTTGTGTGTCTTCAAAAATGCAAATTACAAAACAGACACAAACGTGCAAGGCGGTAAATCACTCTCACATGGCTCACTGTTCACAATAATCCATGAAGAAACTTCACCTGTGACACAAGCAGGCTTCCCTAGAAAAACTAAATATAGTCAGTGTTCTTAGTTACACTTTTTGATTTTCCAAAAATAAATACTTCAAATATGGTTTAGTAGCATGAATGTAGCCACTGATATATGACTTCTCATTTAATATGACAAAAATGAGAGCATGAAACATACTCAATCAATAACAGAAATAAGCCAAAATGCAAAATGTGGAGGGAAGTTGGGCCTAAAGATTTTTCATAATTCTGTTACATTATGGCCTGACACTTCCTCTTCTATGTTTACCCTTTGACTTCGACTGGAAACTTGAGAATTAAGAAACAACAGCAAGTCAAATTATTTCACATGTAGCCAGATTATAAACTCATTTTAAACCCATAAATATCTAAATTACTATCAGCCAATAGATGACTAATGCTTTCTTTTGTTCTCCACACAGACTGTTTTCCTGCATTCAGGCCTTTTGAAACCAAAGTCTCATCCTGCTGGATTCAGTTTATACTGTTACAAAAAAATATTTTGGATTCAGATAGCCTTTATAAAAATACTGATCAGAACTATTTTAAATTTGATCCTCCTGCTATGGTATTGTGTTTGGATTTTTATTCATGATAATGATTTTTAATGGTTTAGTGATACCTCACTGTTGTGATTCTCTGTGAATAAAAATAATGAAAAGTTGAGTATTTCATTACAAACATTGTTAACAAAATGTTTTAGCATATTTGAAGGTGACAGAGTATCATCTGTTTCATTACATCACTGGTCACAGCTGATGAGAACACTGATTAGATCTGTTGACCAAGCATACGTCTGTAATCTGCAGTGATTATTTCCCTATTCTCTCTCTCACACACACACACACACACAGGACAGCTGCAGAGAAATTTCGTAATTTGCTTCTCACGGATTAACCAACATGTGTTTCTGTGAAATGTCCCACAATATGATTCATAACACTCCTCAGTGAGGATCAGCATGCATTTAGCATTTAGCTCAATTAGCAATTAGCAAGACATAAGCTATCTCAACTACTCATCCATATAGGATTACCAAGCTTTTAGCATTTAGCTTGATAAGCAATTAGCGGAGCATCATCTGTGTCAATGACTCATAAACCAGGGATTAGCATGAATTTAGCATTTAGCTCGATTAGCACTTAGCAGAGAAGCAGTTGTATCAATGACTCATAAACCAGGGATTAGCATACATTTAACATTTAGCCCAGTTAGCAAAAATAGAAAAGCTTATCTGCTGCACAACACAGATGAGGCTGCATTATTTTACAATTTCAAGATGAAATATGAAAATTGCATGTCAAATATTGCATGTGCAATACTGTGTTTGACATCCATCTGGAGTTAGTCACCTTTAACTATTAAGCTATTTTGTCTTCTGCGGTTGACAATTTTCCAAAGAAACAGCAAAATATGTCTAACAATAGTGTAATTGTCGCAGAAATGCTAGACAGCGCTAACCATACAGACACTTAGTCACTAACATCTTCTTTAATGCACTTCTGCTTTGTTGTGGTTTGGGGATGGAGTGAGAAAAAAGGCAAAAATACAACTCAGGTTATTTCAGTTTGTCCTCGTGTGAACAACGTCACCAGAAAGAGTTCCTTCTTCTTCTCACGCAAAAGCAGACAGCCGACCCACTTCCTGTCACTGCTGAACAGGAAAGCGAGAGGGACCCAACGATGTTTGTGTAAGTGGGCTCTGAGTGTGTCAACGCTGTAACACAACTTGTGTTGTCTTTCACACGTCTCTGCTGTGTCTTCACTCACTTTCAACACGCTGTTAGCCAACCTGCAGCCACACACTGCTGCAATCCAACACTTTTCACTTTTGCAAAATCAATCACTTCCTCACAGTGCAAAACTACTGTTAACCTTTATCCACATCAGCAACACTACAGACACAGGTAAAAAAAAAAAAGGTGAGGTAAAATGACTGTTTGTGTTCATGGATTCTTGTAGCATTGAGGAGAGCATATTAATTTCTACAGCGTGTAAATAAATTAACACTTATCCTGGTCCTACAAAGTACAAAATGTTTCTGTCTCTGCTTTTCTATACTGGTTTTCAGATCATCTCTTACTGTGTGCAGCTTCAGAGGAAGACAAGCACAGGTGAAACTAATAACATTAACGATGTGAGAGCAGCACCACAGTGCAGCATTCATTAAAGTTACCTGTGACACCTGTGTTAATCTGTCATGAGATAACAGTTAACTTGGTCAAAGTTTAGACAAAACATTTTAAAAATTAAAAATAAAGTCCATCACAACAGTGGGACTCCCTGTGTAGAGGTGTACTTTTTGGTTATCTGCTGTATATTCTGTTTTTTTAATATTGCTATTTTCCCACTGTGTAGTCTGTAAGGACACACCTGAAAGATTACCTGCATAAGTTTTGACGTAGCTATGATGGATTTTAGGAGTTATATGTCCCTCAGTCAGCTTTTTAAAAGCCTAATATTACCAATGGAGGACTGTTCTGCATGACAACAGTTGATAAACTAGTCACAATAAATGATAAGTACTGTAATATATTAATGAATCAAACGAGTATCCTTATTCTTATTCTTATTCTCTCCTGAAAAAGGCTGAAAATAGTGTTGTGTTTGTATCACTGTAAATCAACACTTGTCAATCCCTATTGATGAAAATACTCTTTGCTGTAGGATACACAACTTTTAGGTGAGTGGGGACCCAAATTTAAATTAATTTGCTCTTTTTTACAACATTCAGGTGTTGTGTGGTGACCTGAAAACATTGATTAACCATTGCCATGAGACTAGTTGTAGCTAACACTAAGTAGCAGAAATCTAACATCCACTCCTGTTGCAAACTGCCTGCACTGACATAAAACATTTACAAAACTAATTTCAGCAATTAGAAAACATAAAGAACAGGCAGAATGTTTCTTGATATCCAAATGGTACTCTCTTTTCTCTCTTCTTCGTGCCAATTGTAAGCTGATGACGAGTTCTGTCACATGGATCTCATTATGATAACTGTGTGGTTGACCAGACCAATCACTGCTCCACTTTCATTGTTCCTCTGACTGTTTACCAACCACACTGCCATGCACAGTATGTATATTTGTAGTATGGTATGTATAGTCTTCTGTCTCTTTGACGCTCTGCACTGTCATTTAGTACTGAGTGTGGGGTCCTGCTGCCTGCTGCTTGGGCCACCGTACAGTTTATGGACCTCTGAGAAGCATGGATTGTAAGCCTGGGTCCCTTTTTTTTAAGAAGAAACATAGAAGCACTCAAAACGTGATAACAGTCAGACCAGAGTCTGTGAAGGCCTGAAGTAGGAGCTGAACTGTGCTACAGATTACAGTGTAATCTCACAGAATGGAGTGAAATGACAATGACTTTATAAAGGACGATTACAGCCGTGATCAACTACTGGAGTGAAAAGATCATGGTTTGGGTTCAAAAAACTAACATTGAGTAACTTCTTACATAACATAGATAATGTTGAATTAATTGCTTAAGGGTGTTTTCACAGAGTCCCCTTTAAGCAAACCAAACTCAGTCCTCTGTCAGTGGATCAAAAAGTGGACCTGTAACTTCTTACATAACATAGATAATGTTGAATTAATTGCTTAAGGGTGTTTTCACATAGAGTCCCCTTTAAGCAAACCAAACTCAGTCCTCTGTCAGTGGATCAAAAAGTGGACCAACAGAAAAAGAACTCAGTTCTTTTTGTGTTCATATTGTGAGTTTATTAGAAAGAGGACCGGGTTCTCTTTCTGGTCCAGTTCAGCTTTGATGGGGTCTCAGCCCCCTTTCTGTTCACACCTGGTCCTCAAGAGCTCTCAAACCCCAATGCACTGAATTCTGGGTAGTTTTCACTGCGTCCGAAATTCCATATTAACATGCTATTGAATATGCTAAAACAGTATGTGAATTTTTTTTAGTCCGAAACCTTAGTATGAACCCAAATAGTATGTGAGGTGCACACTATTTCTGGGAAAGATTACAGTATGAAAACACTGGAAAGTGTGCCGGCATAAATGCAATGCAGCAGTGACGACATCAATGACACAATGGACAATCATGGTTATTAACATATATAATAATAACAATATATCAAGGATGTATTGTTATTATTATTATTATTATTGGATGTATTAATATTGCAAATTGCAGATAGAGGTGAGGTTGACACGGGTTACCACGGTTAAACGTCTCCGATCCAACTGGCAAGAGGTTGTGTCACTTCCACACTAAGGAGTGCGTTGGAAAAGATGCATACTACATTTATACACTCAAAAGTATGTTGAACGATACTACACATACTGAGTATGTAGTGTATAGTATGGAATTTCAGACGCAACCCACGTTTTGGATTCTCTGCCGCTGACTTTTTCTGGCTACAGTCACGTGACAAATCTACGGCAAGCGAAGGAGGTTACAATCCAGTGAGAAATGTGAAGAGAACCCGGTGCTCTTTGTGTTCACAATGCGCAGATTAGGCGAACCGTACCGCTGACTGTAAGCGAACCTTCAAAGGGGTCTTGTTGTGTTCACATATGCGCAAAAAAATGCTGAGCTATCGATCTGATTTTGTTTGAAGGGCTGAAAGGGGACCAAGTGTGAAAACACACAAATTAACTGTCACGTTCCAATGCTGTCATGATATATCCCTGAATATCTGTATCTATTTTTATATGCCATATATTATATCATGTGTGACTCATGCTGCTAAATAGATCAAATAGCTGCTAAACTGACATTTATTGTTTAACGACAGTGACAATAAAGTTATGTTCTGTTCTTTGAGTCACAAAGAAGTTGAGCAAAACTGCCTGTTGGGGCCTCGTGTTCAACCCGCCAATGGATGAGAAATATGGTTAATCCAGGTGAACTTCCAAGAGGTGGAATTAAACAGTAAAATCTGCTGTTAAAATGTTAAAATGCAATGCAGGCTTGTACACAAATTCTTTGTGTTCAAGCACAACTCTACTGGCATTTATTGTTCAAGTTTGAGTTTGACATTAAAGACTGCTTTTTGATATTCATCTGCCGCAGTGAGCAGTATTTTGTGACGTCACAACAGTGATAGTCCAATATGGGAGACATTTTGGGTCCAGCAGTTAATTTCAGTTACAAATAAATGTTGTCAATTTAGAGATTCTGTAATACTGCAAACAATTGATTCATATTGTCTCATTTGTATCACTGAAACTCTGCTGAAATTATTAGGTTCACAGTAAATCAGTTTCTCCATCAACCTGTCGAATCCCTGGGTGGTTTTATTGAGTAGCAGAAGATACTTCTGATATGATTCACTGCTGCTTGCACAATTCATTACTGTACATGATTTGCACAAATTCAGTAGTCCAACAGCGAAAAAAGTGACGTTACTTTGTTTTGTACTTTAATATAACAGCTTTTACAAAATGCATATGGTTTATGAGTGTTTCTGAATGAATGTTAAGGGCTAGTTAAATAGAAAACAACTCTTTCCTGGTTAAATGCAGCCCAGAATAATTGAAACATGACTTTGTTGTTGTCAGTAGTAACAATCTGTGTCATCTCTTTATTCTCCTCTCTCTATCTCTCTCTCTCTCTCTCTCTCATACGCTTGTTCAGCACTGCAGGAAGACGAAGTGAAAGTGTGTTGAAAGTGAACGCTCTTGTTCGTTCTGTCAGACACAGGAAGCAGAGAGAGAGAGACAGTGGCCTGAACAGAGGAAGTCACATCGTGTGTGTGTGTGTGTGTGTGTGTGTGGTCTGACTGCTGACTGAGTCCTTTGACTGTGAGCGAGCCACTTTACAGGCTGTGGCTGCTAAACCTGATTAAAAACAGCTCAGTGTGGTGCCTTAACAGCGTGGGTGGGGTGCCTTTTTAACAGAGATACAATAGACTTACAACACTTCAACATCATGTTATGTAATATAAATATGAATAAAGCATGGCAAAACACTTCATGTGGGTTTTAAACAAAAACACTCGTCATACCATTCATGGTTAAGCAAAGTCACAATGAATCTGCACTTTGAGGACTCTATCACTGATTTCCTGCATTTTGTGTTGAAACAGGATGTAGAGGCAGGGCTGCTTGTCCACACATGTGCACTAGTTGGACAGGACAGACTGTCTACTGGTTAATACAGTACATTTGTGCTGCTTTCAGCAGGAATACAAATGGTTTTCAGAGAGATGGAAGTGGAGTTTCTCTCTGTGCTTTTCTATACTGGTTTTCAGATCATCTCTTGCTGTGTGCAGCTTCAGAGGAAGAGAAGCACAGGTGAAACTAATAACATTAACGATGTCAGAGCAGCACCACAGTGCAGCATTAATTAAAGTTATCTGTGACACCTGTGTTAATCTGTCATGAGATAACAGTTAACTTGGTCAAAGTTTAGGCATATTGAACATTAGGACATTAAAATAGAAAAAAAGTTCTTCACAACAGTGGGTCTCCCTGTTCACTTTTACTCTCCACTCTCTTCTGTGTAGCAGTGTACTTTTTTAGTTGTTTGCTGTATATTCTGTTTTTTAACTCATTGAGTGCCAGTCATTTTATAAAACAGACAAGTGTCTTGTGCCAGCGTTTTTTGCCATTTTGAGTCATATTTTAAGACCCACAGAATATTTTATACTATGACTCTGAAAACACTGAATAGCTCAAATGAAAGAAGAGACTCTCTATTTCATCATGAAAAAAATGATTGTTTTTACCTTGTTCCATTCTTGTTTTATCAGAGGTAGAGGCCAGTTTCACCAAACTCACCACTTTTTGTCCTAACTCAGTTTTGTTCTCTAATCTCGATCATCTCCACTTCCTGCTTTGAGCTCTGTAGCGTATACCGTCTCTTTATCTCATGACTACATCTCCCAGAAGCCCCAACATTACTCACAGGCTGTGAGTAATGTTGAGTAACTTTGACATATAAATACATTAATGACACTCAGAGTTAATATTGCTATTTTCCCACTGTGTAGTCTTTAAGGATACTTATATGAGACAAAAATCCAACAATAAAGGATGCTATGCTGCCAGTGTTTCCAGATGAACAAAAGTGAAAAGTGTTACCAGAGGCTGAAAAAATATCATTTTGAAGGAAACTGCCAAGTGACAATAAATAGACATTTAATGAGGTGCCAAATGTGTAATTAAAAAAAAAAAAAAAAAACACCTCAAAAACTACCCATACCACTGTTTGTTCATGGTCGAAAATAGTGTTACATGAGAAGTGATGAGTAAGCACAGGGGTAGGATTCATACACAAATTATTGAAATAAGACAGCAGACGAAGAATGGCTGCTATTTGAAGTCAAAAATGGTCAAATTATCTTCCATTTTGGGATTATTGATCAAACACAGTGCAAAATTATTACATAAATTGCGTTATTATTTATTAGTATGAGTGATGGAAAACCTCTTGGGCTGCATAAATAATCTTGAGCTGGCTTGGAATTAAAGTAGCACTCACTGAGGTCACAGAATCTAACAGACACTTACAAAGATGAATGATTAACATCAATCAATAGAAACCACAGAAGTTTCCATCATTGTAACCACATGTTATGCAGCTCAGCTTTGTTCAAATATTAAAGATTCCATAGTCTGTTAAACATGTTTGACTGTAATTTGGGGAAATGCACATGAAATGATGCACTGGATGTTTTTAGTGCTGGATGATGTGGAAAAAAATGTGTTGAAAATTTTCACACATCAATACACTTTTTAAAATATTAACAGTCAACATCACTTAGACCTTTTTCACTGTTTTAGACACAAACTCTCACTTTACCCATAGTGCTTTCCAAATATTTTAAACCTGTATCTGTTGGAAGCCATTTGACAGCAACTCATTTTCCATAACTGAACTGAAAAATGCAGTGCAAGCAATTCGATTTCAGTTTCTAGTCTCTTTTACAAGGCTTCTGCTATTTATATCCACTTTATTAGCTTGACCGTCACACGTGTGTTTCAATTTTTGCTCCAATAATCCCACTTCCTCCTCCGCCTCCATATTGGCACCACAAAGACGTTAAGTATGTGTGAGGTGATGAACATTTTGGCGGTCAAAAGAAAAACGTCAGTTTGGTTTTAACTGGTTTTAAAGTGGGAAGGTTCATGTACACAAACAAAAACAAACACACAGTACAAGATTACTGCTGGAAATTCTGGTTGTTCACACATCACTTCTGTTCATGTGCTGTGCCCACGATTAGGAACAATAAGACTTATGTAAGACACACACAGTAGTTTTCTTTGTGTGTGTTTGTGTGTGTGTGTGTGTGTGTGTGTGTGTGCGCGAGAGCTGATTAATCCAGTCAGACGGATCAATTGACTGTGGCAATATGGGTCTAAAGCCGTCCTGACGAAAAGGACTAACGTGTTGTAAAAGACTGTGTGTGTGTGTGTGTGTGTGTGTGTGTGTGTGCTGGGGGGTCCCATCTGTTGTGGTCGGTGTATCCGGTAAAGCATGGAGGCGGACTTGTGAGAGGGCGTGTTGGTCGGAAACTAAAGCTCCTTTTCTCTCTTTTCTTTATAGCTAGTTAATTTGTTTCAAGTGTAAGATACACCATGTAAAAAAAAAAAAAAAAAACAGAGAAAAAAGTAAAACCATCAGTTCCAAAATCTATATTCAATATTGCTGCAACACAGATCATCAAAAGAAACATTTAAACAGATTTGGGTATTTTTACATTTGCGTTTAGAGGGAGCGCCAATAAATGAAATCCAGCCAGCTAGTCCACAGATCTGTTAAACTGAGTTCACCAGACATGTACCCAACTAATGACAACTAATGAAATCTTGGCTGTACAGTGGGGTATAGGGTTACATAAAGAGAGAAAACAACTGACAGACTGAAGAAGAAGAAGACTGAAGAATGAAGATGCAAATTTACCAAATTAAATTCATAAGACACAGGAATCATGTTTATTGAAAGTAATAATGTGTATACATTATTGAATATTACTCACATAAAAAAAAAAAATTACATAAAACCAGTATGATGCTATAGTATCAGCAGCATGAGGTGAAGTGTCTGAGCTGAATGTGGTGATTCTATAAGTTATTGAATATTTCTTTTATTTTTTTATATTTTTTCTGGTGTTGCACTTTGCACACAGTCCTTAGGCTGTCTCTGCAGGAGTTATGTTTTCCATGGAGCACTGGGGATGCATCGTTTCAGTACAAATGTGGCTGTAGCTCATCATGTGCCTAACCAACACTTCAGAAATGCATCGTTTGCATCTTTAGCTCATACTTTATTTGAAGCATTGATCCAGGAAACAGCTAATCAACCAAGAGGGGACATGAGTGAAAGACCGCACCGATGCTATTGTGTCTGAATGGCAGCAAATCTCTGCAGCCAACTGTCAAAATCCAGCTGCAGAGTAAAGCTTAACTTATTTCTTATTTAACCTTTATTTATACAGGTGACATCATTGCAATATAACATCCATACATATTGCAATGTGAGCAAAACCAGGTGATAGCCAATCACTTGTTTTAAAATAGCAGCTGTTTAAGTAGTCTTTACTCAAATTTTTGGTCCCTCCAGTAGTGCCAAGTTTACTTTTTGATTGATGGCATTACAAGAATGTTATCTGTGAAGCATGGACAAATCTCTCTAGGAATAATGTTAATTTTAGACGTTCCACATATCTCTGTTTTTATTGCCTGAAAAGCTCTTTGGTTGATGAAAATAACAATCTGTGTTATATTTATTTTTACAGATCATGTTCCAGTTATAAATGTAAACATTTCAAATGCAATGCTTGGCTTTTGCAATATGATAATTGCAGCAAACCAGCCCCTCACCAGCAGCAAATTCTTTTGCTGCTGGTGAGGGGCTATTTCAAACATATCATTTGATTTTCAGCTGTGACAAATTATTGTATAACACTCTCAGTTCTTTTCCCATCATTCACTCTGCCTGTATGACACAGTAGTTCTGATCACTTAAACTGCACATGTCAACATTTGGACTTTTTCACTTGTAACTTTTTATGGTGAGCTGTTTGTAGACGAGTCTTAGTCAAGACCATCCACTCAGTTGGTGACTAATTAATACAAACACACACACACACACACACACACACAGTGATATATAAACATAGCCATTACTTCTGTCTTTTTGGTAAGTCAGACTGACTAATATATAGGAGTGGAAAGAACCTAATATAACACTGACGTCCTTGCTGTGCACTTATTCATGTAGTAGTCACCACACACTCACACACATACAGACATGGTATGTGTGTACCCATGATATCACAGATAAACAACCAATCAATAACAGTGCAGAGTCTGGAGGAAAGCTGCATTTTCTGGTCCTATTCCCCCTCCTTCAAAAAGTCTAAACTGATTCTTTAAAGGAAAGTAAAGAAACACTGTGAGCATTGCACATCTTGCCTAATTCTGTTTTGCTAATTGCTAAGTTTGTCACAGACATCCCAAACTGTCAGATGTCTCTGTATGAAGCATCTGAAAAGGCAAATCAAGCTTGCGGAGGTGAAAATCAAAAAAGAAAAAGAAACTACAGGAAGTAGACTTGGAACATCCCACTGGCAAAAAAAACGGGGCACCACACAGACCATTTGTGGGATGGTCAGGGCGAGAGTCAGGTTAGCTCTGAGCTAGCATTCACTGAGACATGAGCACACTCCACTATTACTTAAAATTCCTCACCACTCCCACATTATGGAGTGTCTGTCCTCTCTGTTCTACTTGGCCTTCACTACGGAGGTGGTCCAGCAGGTTGGAGTTGCTGTGTCCAGATCAGTCAAATGTGGCATGTTGATTGTTGGGGCGGACACCTACCAACCTCTGTAACAGATACCAGAAGCTCAAAACAAAAATCAGTAGCAACAGCAGAATAAGCTGTTTCGCACTGGCAGAGAAGATTTGGCAAGCCCACATACTTGGCTTTACTGCTCATCCTACAATGCATGGTCCTTACAAATGTGACACCATTTAAAAGGGAACTAAACGGGCTTTTTAACAGTTGACCATGAGGTCCTTTTAAGCCGCCTGGAAAACTGAGTGGGCATTAAGGACACTGCTCTAGTCTGGTTTCACTCCTGCCTAGCAAGCAGATCATTCTTCGTTGTCTGGGGTGAATTCTCCTCGTCCCCTGCACCTCTCACTTGTGGTGTGCCTCGAGGATCAATTCTTGGTCCTATATTATTTACTTTGTACATGCTTCCATTGGGTCAGATCATCCAAAGATTTAACAATAATTTCCACTGCATTGCTGGCGATACACAGCTGTGTGTCCAGCTTGCTTTTAGTGATGATCTTTCTACTGTTATGTCCTGTCTCTCTGACATCAAATGCTGGATGTCTCCAGCTAAATGAGTCCAAAACTGAGGTTCTTTTATTCAGTCCTCCCAACTTGACTGGTGACCTGAAGAACAAACTCAGGGAACTGTCTTTCAATGTTCAGCACTCCACCCAAAATCTGAGCATAATATTTGACTCAAATCACCAAAGTAGTGCAATCTTGTTTTTTTACAAATCAGAAACATGGCAAAAGTCAAAGGTTTTTTTTATCTCTAGTCTGATCTTGAAACTGCAATCCATGCTTTTATTTCTTCTTGACTTGATTATTGCAACTACTATAACTAACTATTGTAGCTCCTATAACCTAGATGCTAGCTGATATCACTCCACTGCTGTCAAACTAGCTGCTACTACTGAGACATATATCCTTCAAAATGCAAGTATGTTTTATGTTTAAAATTATTCTATCAAAACAGACATTTACATCGATAGTCTGGCGTTATAACTGATTTGCCTCAGGTGCACTTGGAGTGGATAAGGCTGTTTTTAATGGCAGGCTAAACTAGAACCACTTACTTGCGTTAGCCTAGCACCAGTGAACTCTGCAACTAGAAGGACTGAATGAAATTTGTTGAAAACTGTCTCCACACATCTTCAACACTCCGGCTCACTTGGAAATGAGGTTGTATGTCTAAAATCCTGAACTATCACTTTAACTTTCAGAACTCTTCAAAACTCACCTGTATGTCACCTGTATGTATGACTTGTGGACTCATGAATGATACAGTCTCTCTTCAAAGGACCCTGCGGCCCAAAGTCAGCTTTACTCACTATAGGCTGAATTAACCAACTAAGATACCACAGTTGAAATTACAAGTGAATTTATATCAGATTATAGGAGAACACATAAAAATAGACCACAATAATAAACAATTAATGAGAGTGGGGGTGGGGTTGGGGGTCTCCAGTGACCAAAAATGTCCATAGAAATGCCCATAACATGAATCCCACACATGCTCCTGCATACGTACAAGCACAGAGTATATGATGTCATTACACAGGCTGTGATGTGGTGCAATATGAGTCTGTGGTCTGTTATTGAGAAACAGCTGAAAGTTCTCTTTCTCAGTGCATGTTTTGACATTTTGCGTGTGCACACACGTGTCTGTCATTCTAAGCAGGGAACTGAAAGCCAGGAGGCTTTAGGCCAAATATAGACATGTAGCATGCATTGACAAGCAGAGGATCGTTCAATACTCATCTTTTTTCATACTTGGAGTCTGCAGATCAAACTGGAAATAAAATCAGAACTCTCATTACAACTTGCCTAGTTGTACTAAATGGACTGTGAATGACTATACTCATGAGAATGCCATTATGTCTTTTGTCCTATCATTGGACTGCATGCTCTTTGTATTGACTGCAATATACACTGTATGCTCTAATAAGCATGTCACATTAAAAACATGCTTTGACGTTTCCTTTTCACCCATTTCACATTACAAATTAATCCTTTAATACGTTGGTGGATTATTTGTTTGTTGAATTACAGGAGAAGCTTGGACAGAAAATATGGCTAATCTAAATGTATCAGCATGTTTGATCATTAGTTATGACTGTGTTGTTAGTTTCCTTGATTTTTTGAATGGAGTTCTGCTTCATGACCTGCCTTAATCTTTAGTTGCAAATATATATATATATATATATATATATATATATATATATATATATAATATAATATAATTGTATTTAATAACATTAAACAAGTTTGGCAGGCTGGATAAATATGGCCCGCAGGCTGTAGTTTGCCCATGTATGGTCTGATATAAGTGATGTGGAGTTATTTTGATGTGAGTTAGATTTCCATACTTATTATACATTGTTTTTGTATGTCTTTTAGTTTACATAGATCATGATGCTTTAACCCCACCCCTATCCTAACTAAATGGTTTTCAACCTAACAGTGCCTGTTCGTGGTTCATAGTTTTGTTTGTTGTGTTGCATAAAAACGGCACAGGAAAAGAAGTGTGTTATCATGACACATGGACTATCCCTTTAATAATGTGCTATTTATACGCCTTCCTGTGAGATCAGCCCTGCTTGCTGACATGTTTGGACTTAAATGTTTGTCTTTGGATTAATTATTTCAAATAACAAGGATGCATCACTACATGTATTAGCAGAAAGAAACAAGTCCAAGACTTTCTTGTTCAACCCTTGAAGAATTCTGATATGTTTGTCTGTCTCTCTCTCTCTCTCTCTCTCACACACACACAGTCCTCTGTCATCATCTCATCCTTTATGTCGGTTACCAGGACGATGCTCCCAATACTCTCTCTCTCTCTCTCTCTCTGGGTCACAGATAAAAGGCTTCAGTGTAACATGAGGAACTAAAGATTCACTCACACACTCAGAATATAGACTATATAGACTATTGTTTGTGTGTGTGTGAGTGTGTTTGTTTGGGAAAGATTGCATTATATTTCTGCATGCAGAATAAACACAAATGGAGGTATTTGGTTCATTTTAGTGTTTAGGTGTGTGTGTGTGTGTGTGAGAGAGAGAGAGAGAGAGAGAAAGAGACTTCAAAGTGTAGCACACCTCAGTCTTCACTCAGCTCAATGTCGATTTCACATGAGATAAAGGCCAAAGGCCTGACAAAGATACTGTTTAATGTGTGTGTGTGTGTGTGTGTGTGTGTGTGTGGGGGGGGGGGGGGGGGGTATAGATATTTTTTTTGTGAACAATTCAGGGATATGATAGTGTTGCAGTTAAAACATTAACAGAAGATTTGACAGAGGATATCTCTCCATTTTGGTTAGATGGTCAAGCCGACTCACCTTTACTGCCAACTTCTGGCTCAGCTACAGTCTAGCTGAATATATTCACTCCAGTCCAGTTGATGGAAACATGCACAGCTAATTAGCATTTGCAATATCCCGCAATTACTTTACAAAACATATATTCGTAAATCTTAACACACTCTTGAAGAGGGTGTGAGGTGCTATCAGTGGCAGGTGGAACCACAGAGGAGAGAGAGTTAATTTTGCCTCATAGCCTCACAAACAGTGATGAAATAATGTCTTTGTCTATCACTGCCAAAATGACAAATTGGTTTGATTTCTGCAGCAATACAGTTAGTTTTATTGTCATTACTTATAGTCTATGTTTTAAACTGCTAAAGCTCTTTATCACCATACTTGGTTGAACAAGACAACTTTAGTGATGATGTGAAAAAAAAACATGGTGTTAGCATCACTAGCATGCAACGCTCAGCTATATGAAACGCCTCAGTGTAAACAGAGCTGGCAGCCAGAGTGACATGAGAGCAGAGGAGTAAATTAACGTGAACAGAAACAAGAGAAATATAACATTAAATATTCACTGCTGACACCCTGAGCTGTGAAACTAAACGCCTTCGTCCTCCTTCACTAATCCTTCCTCTCTCTCTCTAATCCCCCTCTCTCTTTCTGTAAGCCTCTCTCACTCTTTTCTCTGAATCTCTCCCTCCAGCCATTTCACCTTAAATTGGTTTTCTTTTTTTCCTGTTTGAATAAAAAAATGTGGTGACAGTGGTTGTTTTGCTTGGTTTGTGAAAATCCAAACTGATTAATGAAGCATCATGTAAGTGAACCAAGGGCTCATAAACCTGCTGACCTGCAAGAAAAAATAAAGAAAACACTAAAGTATAGCATCCAGGCTCATGATCACTCAGGTTTACAGCTCACTTCCTGCCTTTCTTTCATTCAGCGACTTGAGTGTAGAAACACATTTCAAACATACAGTAGTGTGCTGCTGCTTCCACTGTGCTACACAGCAGTGTTGGAGCTGCATTGGATTGCAGTGCTGATCCAAAAGCTGATCAATTTCCTGGAGTCCCCCTGGACATTAGTTTTAAACATGAATGAGAAAATCTTTTCACCTGCTGTCCACTGCTGAGATGATCTTGTGTACTGTCAGTATGTAATCAAGTGTCAAAGAGGCGTATCATCAACTTATTTCAGGCCACACAGGTTTCCTTGAGCACAACTAAAGAGTGTTTATTTTCATCACTTCATTAATTTATTACATACATTTCTCATGTTTTAATAATCTACAGCAATAAGCAGATTTTCCATTGATGTATCTTGTGTCTTCCCCTTCAGTCCATTTCCTTAATTGGTCTGGAATCAGTGAGCGGCTCCTGTTTCATCTCTTCTTCTATTTTTCCTCCTTCCTGCTCTCCTCTCCCTTTTCTTCTTCTTTTCATGGCAGCTGTCAGTGTCTTGTCACTGTTACAGGACAATGCTGCTGGGCTCAGGTTGCCCTGTGTGTGTGTGCGTGTGTGTGAGTTTGTGTGTGTGTGTGTGTGTGTGTGTGTGCGTGTGTGTGTGTGTTACTGTATTTGACACAGTGACATTCCTGCAGCCACTGGCTGAATGTTTGGCCCTCCACACTCTGCTTGTTCAGGCCACTGCTCCAGACCGTGGGGGGGATTAAAGGAGTCGTGTATGTGTGTGTGTGAGTCAACACATCTTAGACACACGCCTTATCATAACACAGACGGCAGTGCCACGAAGGGACAAGACAGTGGTTATTTTAAAATGAGGGTGTGTGTTTCTGCTTCTTAAGCCCTGCAGGCTACAGAAGAGCCCAGGTGGAACAGCAAGACCAGGAGACGGCAGTGTGTGTGTGTGTATGTGTGTGTGTTTGGATGGTAGGTCCTATACCTTTTCCATCTCTACAATGTGAAGAATGCACAGTTGTCAGTTGTCAGAGAAGAGAGGACGTCTGACTGAAGATTTACACTCCAGAGCTACAAGGCTGACGACACGCTGCCAACTCACAGTTACATCTGGCCATCGCAGAGGGAGGGAGAAAGTACTTTTTTTGTCCTTTTCTTTATGCAAACAACACATGATTCTACATGAAAATATCAGCACAACTTCAGCTTAAATTATTAATATACATAACAAATGTCTTCACTCAAAGACCACCAATCAGTACAAAATAAACACACACAAGGTTTAGTTTCAGTCTCCAATGACAAGTGCAAACAGTTTATGTAAAATTGGGAACAGACTTTAAGAGAGTAAAAGCTGAATTAGTTGAAAGTTACATTACATTCACTATTTAGCATTTTTACATATCTTAGTGTATATTTTCTCTGTGTAAAATTATATTGAGTATGTGGCAAATACATCTTAAACTTCAACATGGGACCTTAACAGGGAATCATTTTCCGTTTTCATAGGCTATCACTGTCTGATACTAAGACAAAATAGTAAGAACCAGTGAGATAAATGAGCAAGTTTATCAGTAGAATATATCAAAAAACATGTCAAGGAGATAACAAAGGCCAATAAGTGAACAATGTAACATAGATAAGTAAACAATTGGTACATTATTAAAATTGTTGCACATATAGCAGCAGAAATGTTATTCCAAGTATCTGTAAAAGAAGCAAATATAAGTTAGGGGGCATTCACGAGCCAACATTACCAAGCAGTCAGTTTTAATCAAACTCTGGTGTGGACCAAAACAACCGGTCCAAGAAAACTCTCACTGTGGTGAGAACATAATCTCACCTGATATCAAGTGAGCCAAAACACAGGCCATCTGTGTGGGTATTTGTTGGGACAGACACAAGTGAACAACAGGTTGATGTAAGTAAACTGACTTGGATAAGAGAAGAACTATGTCCAAAATTCAAGTACTTCAATCATTGTCGATCTTTGGACAAAGATGGCACAGAGTGGAGAGCAGCTCAGCCGCACAAAACACCATATGAAAGCAGACCTGTCATGATACATGAAAACACCCAGCACGTTTGGAGCGATCATGTCACAAAATCAGACACACTGGGAATAACAGAAAGACTACAGGAAGGATGTAATATGTATGTATGGCCTGATGAATCACTGAAGCCAGTGGGGTAGTGTGTGTCTCCAGCCTTAGATGGCGCTCTCCTCCACATCAACACAGTGAGCTGACCTGCTGGGTTCAGACGTCACGTCTCTGTTATAGGACCCTCGGTGTAACCATCAGCCCACCCTGCCAGGTGACAGCAGGCTGCTTTTGTAACGATGTGTCGTGTTGGTGTCATTGTCGACTCATGAGTGTGTGTGTGTGTGTGTGTGTGTGTGTGTGTGTGTGTGGCACCTCTGATGGGACTCAACAGTTTCACATGTTCCTGTACCAACTGCTGTGTCACTGTTTTCACAGTCAGGAATTCAGAGACACAAACTGGTGACAGGTCGTTTTGTCATTTGTCGTTTTGGTTTTCCAGTCGTTGCGGCGCTCATTTATTTAAAAGTTATAGGCAGCGCTGAGGACAAGAGGAAGATGCACACCTGTACTGGTGTAAACTGCTACGACTGTATGGAGCGTTACATTTTTTTACTTTATGGGCAGCATCTTGTATGTAGACCAGACTGCTGCACCACAGATGAGGAAAACACTGCAAGGGGGTCAGTCAGCAATCACAACATATTTGGAGACAGTAATGATGCCATCGGCCCACCCAATCACTTAACACACACAAATGAATGAAAATGAATGAAAAAATCTCTGAACTGAAGCATTTTAGCTTTCTCCCTTAGCCCACCAGAATAACAAAGCTTAAGACTAATATAATATATTAATTAGATATCAATTGATATAATTCTAATGAAAATGTGAAATTCGGTTTATTTGCTTCTGATTGCATGTTTGATGAGTTTGTGTGTATTCTGAAACAGGAAGGAAATAAAGTTGAAGCATTCTTTTATTTCATCGCAGCTTTAAGAGTTCAAGGCTGAGAGAAAGAAAAGAGAAAGATATGAAAAGAGAGAGACAAAAATAAAACTCTTAATTCCTCTAGCGCTCTGATTTTGTTCAGACATGCTGCTGTTAGTGTGTGTGTGTGTGTGTGTGTGTGTGTGGCATGCTATACTGTGTCAGGGCAGATTTACAGCAGGTTTGGCCTTGGTGAGTGTTAGGCTTTGTATGTGTGTGTGTGTGTGTGATGGCTCAAAGCAGGTGTGTGTGTGTGTGTGTGTGTGGCTTCTCTCGCAGCCAGGTGAAGAGTTCAGAGTTTGTCTTGCCTCGGCAGGGAAAGTTAGCCAGCAGCCTCGGATCAGGACAGAAAGTGTCAGAGGACAGAAAGGAAAAATAGGCACACTTACACTTTATGCGTGTTTGCGTGACACTTCTGTCATGTGGAGATCCCAGTTTAGAAAGTGGGTGATGTTAAGGATGTACTTCAGTTACAGGACAACAGCAGCTCTTTTACTGAGGGATGCTTCTCAAATCCTCTTTAAGGTCAAAACTTCTACTGCACTTCTTTACCCATCATCATTACTAATCTTGCACAACAATTCTAATCTATTGTAACATCAAATACAAAAAAAGCACATGGAACTAATAACAGCTAATAATAATAATCATGCCAGGTGATCTCATAGGAAGACATGTAACTATAGCGCTGGACTTTTAAGGATGTATTCATGGTACTTTGCCATTTTTTTTACTTTGTTATATCTTAACTTAATCCCATATTGTTAATGTGAAATGGCCACAGCTATATGTAAGCAAAAAAAACATGCCACCATGGTTAGGTTTAGGAAACCTAACCCTTAGTTTCCTAAACCTAACCAAGTAGTCTTATTTTGGTACAAAACCCTAAGCAGACTGTGACTGAAAACTACCTACTCCTTACATGTACTTTGTAGATCTTTATATTACTAATAACTGGATATTAATAGACAAATGTGCGACTGTTCTCATCCAAGGGGCAAATAGACACTCAGTAACAATACAATAACAATACAATGCTTAACTAGTGTAAAGTCATGGTTAAAATGTTACAAACCACAAGCAATTAATAACTATAGAGCGATTTGTTTAAATTAAAAGCTAATAAAACATTTTATAAAATGTGTGCACACTGCAAATAGAAAATGAAATACAAATAGTTATAACAGTAATGAAAACAGGTTGACTCAGAGGTAAATCATAATAATGCATTATGATAATGCAGTTTTCATGTTCAGTGTCAGCGTAAGATGTCCCGATCTGCCATTGATTCATGGAAATTTTAGTTCTGTAAAGCATAAAAATAATGAGGGCTATTGTTGGAGGATTGATGTGAGGCTGAGAAGTCATCTTTCTGTGGTCACAGCAGCGTCATCACCTGACCAATCACACCTCCAACTCCAACACTGAGGTCAGTATTGATGTCTCATTTTCCCAACTTCTGTTTTATCTGTCAAACTGTCAAACAAGAAAAATAGATTTTCAAAAGACATTTTGGTGATTGTCTGATCTGATACTTATGATGTCATTGCTCACATAATTTATCTGATTTCAAACTATAATGTTGAACTGATTTGGGGTCAATTTTCTGTTTTTCAACATGCGTGAAGTGAATCAGGAAGCGGGGAGGTTTTATAGCCTGGCCGACCTGACTGTGCGCAGCTTTATCAGCTGATCGTTGCTGTTCGGAGGACCGCAGTGGAAAGACAAATCACCTCAAAAATCTGTCTCACTTCTGTCGCTGCTGCTGAACAACTGTGAGTCAGACAATGACCACTGAGTTCATGCCACCCTGGAAAATTCAAAGAATATTATCTTGTTCTTCATTTGTTGATGCACAGCAACTTTAACGTTCAAATCTTAACTTCAGACTGATGCATAGAGGTATAGATGAGAAGAGATAAGAACTGGAAGAAACCTGGAGGAACATTTACAATAAGGCTCCTCTGATTTAGTTTTCAGCACAATCCATAATTTTCAGAACAGTGTCACAGTCATAATCACCACAATAAACAAGGCCCCAAAACAAATACAATAAGATGTTGGTGATATATTGGATAGCCTCAGATCAATTTAGAGTTTCATGTCAACTGCAGAACTTTTGCATGGCAAATTAATATATATTTTTCAAAAGTGATTGAAAAACTGCAAATAATAAGTTTCCATTTACACATTCAGCTGGGCCATCAGGGGGCTACCTCAGTGCTAACTGCCCTGAGCCACAAGCCCCATGCCGTTTGTGTTCGCACTGTCGGGCTACTCGCCCCTCTGGTTTATGTCCCTGTTTGCAAAAACGTCACTGATACAACCCATTTATGGAACTTCTGCTGACCCAGATCGTCCTCATGTTGATCATGTTCCGATGGAGACAAGATGTGCGGGACGACCGGAAAGAGCAATCAAATTACAAACAGGAACGACGACTGAGAGCCAAGGCATGGGAACAAAAGAATTGAGTTATGTTAACCATAAAACAATCCGTTCATAATGCCAGCTGTACTACAGCGTCACAAGAAGAAGATAGCTCTCTAACTGATATTCGTTTACATCAAAAGTAGTAGGCTACGCAGCTAACCACAAACACAGGACAAATTACTGTTTTACTTGGCATGGAACTGACATAGCGTTTCCTTTTCCTTGACATCGGGGCCATTAGCACCAAGAGGTGGCCCTCAGTTAGCACCTGGCCCTGCAGTGAGAAAGCACTTAGCAAGCCTGGGCTGGCTCGGCTTTGGCCCGATAGTGTGAAACTGGCTAATTATGGCCGGGTCACCAGGAAGATCAGTGTGAGAAAGTCAGTAGTCATGTTACTTTGTTCCGCTGTGTTGTTCCATCACCATGTTCCATGATCTGTTACCATGTAATGTTTCCTTTTCACATTATTTTAACACAAACCATAATGTTTTTCTTACCTTATCTAAGAGGTTTTGTTGCCTTTGATTGCTGTCACAGTAGTACATGCTGTCTCAAGTCTCTGCCATGCACATGTGTCCATGTGGAAAGACAGATCAGAAACCTGTTTGCATGTGCAGCTTCATGCACTGATAGATGATTTAGACTTTCTATTGTTAACAAGCAAACTGTGCTGTCTCAATGCTTCTACGTCACAAAAACAAGTGAATGTGAGTGAAAGAGGAAGCATTGTGCTGAAGGCAAGCAGCATGCTGTTGGTTCACTGTGTGCGTGTGTGTGTGTGTGTGTGTGTCACGTCTCCAAAAAAACAAGTTCCCGTCACAGACACCAAACCCTGCATTCAAATCCACAATTTACGACCTGAGAACTTCATCCGTCTCCTGGTGGAGTGCAGCACCAACACAACACATGTAATGAGATTACAGTAATCTGATTACAACAACTGGATCCTGTCGGGTTTTCCATTAAGATAACCAGAGCCGTTTTCTTTACTGCGGTATTGTCCTTGAGTCTGTTAGTCTGCACTGATCCCATCTCAGTACAGTTTGTCCTTAAGAGAATGCAATAAATTTAAACACCACCATCACTGCAGGGTACAGTTTACTGTATAACAATGGTACCCTAAAAGCTAGAAAAACTTTGTGATTTGATTCTGAATTAGGTTATTCTCCCCATAGTTGATGTGCATCACAGGTGATCTGACACTACCAGCAGGTAATCTGTAATCTATAACAGATTACGTCTGACCCTCCTCCTCTGGAGCCTCCAGTCTGACTCAGACAACTGTGTAAGTGCTCCGCACAAAGAACCAACCTGCGTGCAGCCATAAATAAGGTCCCCCCACCCCTGGGTGTGACAGGACAGGTTGAGATGAAAGGTTCCGGTCTGCCCGCTTCCCCCGCAGCTTCTTATTAAAGAGCTTTTAACATGTAAACAGAGCAGAGACACGCACTCATAAAACACAGAGACAGAGAGAGGGAGAAGAGAAGAAGAAGAAGAGTGTGTGTGTGTGTGTGTGTGTGTGTGTGTGTGTGTGTGTGTGTGTGTGTGAGAGTCTCACCTTTCCTTCCTCTCTGGCTCTTACTCATCATGTAAGATGTCCACGTCCACAGCGATACACCTCAACAATAGAGTTACATACTGTAAGTCTGTCAGTCTTCGGTCACATGGAATAGAGTATACGTCAAGCTGGGTGTCATTTTAGTGGATGAGAAGAGCAAACATAGATACATAAAGACGAGTATTAATTTTTTTTTTTTTTATTTTGATGTTCCATCACCACAGCAACATGTTGTCGTGTGTTTTGCCGCCCTGGCATTCAGTCACTGTTTGTTTTTGCCATCCAGAGGGTGTTGTCTGTCTGTCATCTAATTAATTGATTAATGAGAATGCACCATAACTCATTCTGTCCTCTTTTCAGTTAGCAAACAGAGTAACTGCATCACAGCCAAAATCTTCTAAGGAGGGAACAGAGACGATTACTCAAATTCACAATGCCATTGTTCTCATGCACACATATTTCTTTGTTTCTTTGACCAGCAGTCATTCCCATGCTGACATCTCCTGTTTCTGTTAGTTGTCTAGCTGTTTTAGACTAAAACTTTTTGTTATTTCTTATTCATTGATTAATTTAGAATTACTCACTCGATAATTTCTCTATACTTTTCCTGTAGCACCTTTCTTCCTTAAATTCACATCATTCATTTATTCTCCCACATGTAAAGCAGAGTCCAATAGGCTAGCAAGGTAACACACACACACGCACGCACACGCACACACACACACACACTCACTCAGTCTCTCCTGCTGGGTGGTGTAGACACAACCCCACTGAGCAGGTCGGGTCCTACAATGGGCCATCAGCAGGGAGGACACAGCAGTAATCCATGTTAACATAAGAAAGGAGCAATGGCACACCTCAGCCCTGAGTACACACACACACACACACACACACTGGCAGAATACTCATCAGGTGTCCCCACAAAGATGGTGTCACACAGATTGTGTCAGTGATATCTTCACTTTACATAAATGTCCTCAAAAATAACACACTATACACTTCCGCCCATTAACACCTCCCCTCCCTATCCACTGTCGTGTTTAGACAACCACCCCATCCATCCTTCAGCCTGCTCCCTTGAAACAGGATGTGTGTGTGTGTGTGTGTGTGTGTAATCACAGGGGCTGATGAGAAGGATGCATCAGTTTAGTAGGATGGACAGGTGTGACCTCACATGCCCTTGGTCTGGCTTTAATGGCGTCTTCCTGGAGGTTCAATACTCACTTTAGTGTATACATGTCTGTGTTTTTATTTGTGAATCAAGTAATAGAAGTGCCAGAAACACACATTTCCTTTCCAGTCTACATTTTTTTCAAGTTCACACTGAAAAGCAGGTAAACACAAAGCTGGGGAGTCACCAATTTTTTCTGTCTCTCTTGTTTACCACAAGTGAATTTTACTCTGGTGTTCACTGTTTTCTGTAAAATGAATGAACAACTAACTTGTGCACAATGTGTTACCTTGCATCTAATTGAGATCGGTGTTTATTTGTGAATTCACCTGGCGAGTAAAAGAGGGACAATGAATGACTGGCATCCTTCATGTCACCAGCTATCAAATATATTACTGCATTAGAGTGGACACGGCATGATGTAAACACACCTTTAGTTAGTGTGACAAAAGATAAGATCTGTAGCTGCCGGGGATGTTACCTTCACACACACGCACGCACACACATACACACACACACACTAAGCTCGCTAATAGGCCTATGCATCCCATGCCAGATTCATTAAGTGAGAACAATGGTTTTGCCAACACCTTAGGCAAAACATTATAAATCTGACTCACACATGAATTTGCACGCACACAAACACATTAAGAATATTGGTCATAAAACAGACATTTATTATTGTGAAATACACATAATATCATCTGTAGCCTCCTCTGACAGTGTCTTTCACACACACAGAGGTGCAGTTGTGAGTTCAAAGCCCTGCCCCAGGCCGCTGATGGAGGGAGGAAGGGAGGAGCAAGTGAATGAAAGAATGAATGAATGAAAGGAAGGTAGCATACCTGCAGGGGTCAGAACAGGTGGGCTTTAATGGAGCCTTTCCCTTTCAGAGCTTTCTCACACACACATACCTGCACACTGTCTGTCTTTCTCTCTGACCTTTGCCACTCACATTTGTCAGGTAGAATGACTAAGTCACTCCTTTCTATGTGCAAAAAACATAATGTGCGAAAACCATCATATCTAATTATACTGTGTACATGATAATACCTACATATTAATAATATCCAACTTCTCTGTTTTCCACTTTTCTGTCAGAACTTTTAAAACACTCTTCTGACTTTGTGGTTGATTGCTATGCATTCTTGACCTTTGACCTCTACTGTTTGTGTCTTGTGAGGTCTGTGATCTTCCTCTCATTGTTGCATTTGATTCTTTATTGATCAAAATAATGAAAAGATGCGTTCCAAATTAATTATTTCCAGTGTTGCATTTGGGTTCAGACTTTTGGGGTTGTGTTTGAGGTCAGCGTGCAGTGTGGGAGAAAAGCAGCGCTCTGTCCTCACCTTCCACTCTCAGCTCTCTGATCTCTTCCAGAGGACAGGAGGGAGTTGGGAGTGGGGGAATGCAGGTGACTCTCTCTCCCAGCAATCAGAGCTCTTCCCTGGGGCGCTGACAGCTCAGGGCCTCCCGGGTCACCGCAAAACTAACCTCAGGCTGGACTGCAGGGAGCATGTGTGTTTGAGTGTTTTGGTTCTTTAAAAAATGTTGGGGATTTGAGGTTGACATTGCAGTAAAACTTTAAAAAGTTAGAATTCTTGAATTTAATATTAGTTGACTATAAAAAAAATCATGAAAATTACTATATTTATGTATGTATAATTATGGAAAAAGAAAATAAATAACAAGTCATTACATATTCATAAATTTGTCTGTGATTGTTTTTAATATTTGTTTATTAAGCTGTCTATAAAAACATATTGACATAGAAAGGTACAGTGTTGGCCGAAAATTATTGCTTCCAACCATTGCATTGACAAGTACCATTACTGATTTTTAGATCTTTTTTCACATGAGAGCTCAGCTGAAATGGGTAGGATGCATGCATGTGTCACACACACACACACACAAACCCCCTCATTATGCTTCCCAAGCTGCAACAAAGCAAAGAGAAGAAAAAGGCCCCTATTTACCTGAACCACCTCTCCGTAAAGAACGACGGATCAACACCACCTTTCATTTTTTTCTTTACTGCCCCTTTACCCCATATACCCCCCTCACCCCTGATCGCCCCATTGTCGGAGAGCACAAAGGCTAAGGGGGAGAGGGAGGGGGAGGACTCACCTGATAAGAGGATGAATGATCCTGTTCACTGTGGCATGAGGAGGAGACAAGAAGAGGGATGATGAGCCGAGCCTCTCCTCCTCCCAAAAAATAACATTTTCTTCACCTTCTCACATCCATTATATTACTTCATTGTCAGTGTTTGTCACAAGCATCCATGTTGTAAATAACTCCACTTTCTCTACAATGTGACAAAAAATTAAAGATCCTCCTGAGTAGGGTTAGATGCCACTGAAGCATCTCTGTCAATGACTAGCACAAAAGATGTCAACCTCATGGTACTATATAAGACAAAGGATCACTGATGACAATAGGATATATCATCTGGTGACCACAAACATCTGCACCACATTTCATGGCAATCCATCCAATATTTATTCATTGCTTCCTGTAAAATGAATGAACAATCCACTTTGTGGACAATCCACCTTAAAAATGTTATTTGATGAGTAAAAAAACCCTCACAGGTACATTTGCAGCCACATCTTGGTGCACAAATGCCTGATACTAACTTAAACCACAACATTTTGGATAACTAAAGGCACGTCCACAGCCGACATCTACCTACCAACCAATCCCAGCCTGCTTGCAAGAGGTGGTCTCAGTTGTTCTGGTTATATATTTGTTTCCAAGTGAATCCCAATGTAGCTGGGTTGCAGTGAGGACATAATGTGATCCCTTTGCAGGAGCTAAAATATTCACTGCCAGAGTGGGTATTTGCAGAGATGAGTGAAAGAGGATTGATTTGGACTTATTATCATTTTTTAATCTCATTATATCTAGATTTTTACTAGACATCTGGGCCAAAGAATGTGTAAAGTAAAGTCCATGAAAGTAGTGACTTGTCTTTTGCGATGAACTGGAGGAGATGACATCTGTGTGCGAAGTAGATCAAGTGAAAACACTTTTTTGAACTCTTTCAATCACATCCCTCAGCAAATTATTTTTTTTATTTGGTCCACTTTCATTTGTGCTCCGTCAAACTGAACCAGACTACACAAAAAAAAACACTTCTCTCTGATTCTGAAAAGGCAAATGGACTAGAGCTTGTGAAAGTGCTGTTCGCTACAACTTTCCCTGGAGATCCCCAGATTCCTCCTTCAGAGACCCTTTGAAAAATACAAATAGAATAATATAATTCACTGGAAAATGTCCTATTTGATTAACTTGTGACCTGAAAATCAGAAAGGGGACACTATTTCCTAAAATTTTCTGGAAAATTACAAATAACATTGGCTTTATGCAAAAAAAAAAAAAAAAATCAACGGTACCAGTTACCCAGAAACAACAAGCATGATATTAGACTCAAACTGTGCCAGATGAGAGAGAGGTGATGACCTTCATGGTCTTCATTTGTAATGTTGGTGATTACTGGATTTCTTTTTGCCCTAAGTCATCAAACACTGAAACTTAGGCTAATTAAGGAAAAGGGCAGGAACAGAGAAAGGAAAAGGGGGGACAGAAAGAGAGAAGGTGGGGAGGGACAGAGGTGAGGAATTTATACGGCCGGGGCTATAGGTTATGGTGAATTATCTTGAATTAACAGTTTGTTTACTTTAGCTGGGAGGCTGCTGAGTGAAGCGGGTGAAGTTGGGGCGTCAGGTGACCCAGCTCTTTGTCATGCAGAGAGGAGGGCCAGCAAACGCAACCCCAAATGACTGGCAGGAATGTCACCTGGAACAATGGCACGATTCTCCACAACAGCAGCGTCCATCATCATTAGAGGTCGCCCGTCGTTGTGAAAAACTGCTGTGAATACCTTTATTTAGCTCTACTGTCGAGGCACTGCGACTTTGACACTTTTTCACTGTCAGAGAGGAAGTGATCGACGAATTGGAAATGAATCCACTCTCCCCTAAAAATAACTGTAAATGACCTAAATATTAAATAAAAATGTTGACATTTCCTCATCAGTGTCTCAACACTTGACCTCTGAACCCTGTCTCACACTGAGATTAAAAGTCGCTAATTTGAAAGTACATAATGCCTAATATTGTCATACACTGCAAAAATCTCCTATTTTTCCTATTTTTTTTCTCGATACAATATTTGTCTGAAAACCTTTTTTAGTGCAGAGGAATATTTCAGCTTATTTCTATGGTGGAAATGATCTTTCTAGTATTTTTTTTCACAAGTTAGTGAAAATATATAAGTAAATTAGGCAGGTTGTGGCATTACACTAAAGAAAGAGGAAACGTATTCTGCAGTGTCTAATTGTCTTTCTGACTTTTCCCTTCTTATCCCACCACCATTTGATATCACCAAGACTTTATGCAAATCCTCCCTCGCTGAAAAGCACCTTGATTTGCATCATGTATAGCTCAGTTTTGATTAATTGTGGGTTCAAACCAGAGCAGTTATTCTGAGGCAAACTCACCCCTTGGGAAAAAAAAATGTTCCATTTAAAACTACAAGATAGTAGCAGTTGATGGTGTGCTTCTGTTGAAAGTGTAGCTATGGGATCATTTCCATAACAGTTAATGAAATCTTTCTTGTATGGAAATAACCCATTTTGGATTATCAAAATGTGCAGAAATTGCACACCCTGTGTAAGAACACATACCGTGAGCTAAGTTATCTTATTGGGAAAAACAACGGCAGGTAATACATAAATAAACGGCATAAACAACCATATATGTGTGTATGATCACATTATTTCCTCCTGCTGTTTCATCACTCTGAGCTTTCAGGATGTTTTTGAGCATGTTTTTGAAAGAGAAGTTGAGTGTTACAACCAAAACAGAGACTGGAATCTAACTGGAAGTACTGCAAGTGTGTGTGCAGTTATGTTATCTGTCCAGACACACACATAAACAAAGTGAGACCCACAGTAGGTAAAGGTAATCTGCACCCCTTCATGGTTTGTTTACATAGCCGCTGTCCTCAAACAGTTAGCATTAGCATTAATGAGCTAATCAAGAGCAAAGACAGAGAATGGGTCAGTATTAGCATTCGCTCAACTGCCTTTCATTGATACAAGCTCAACATCAGCTGAGGTGGAGTCGTTAGCACTTCATTTACAAGTCTTTAACTTTGCTTTTTGATGTTCGACAGTGGCAAAAGTCTATCACTTTGCTTTAAAAACCTTGTGGTGATGTATGTTGTGAGACAGAGCCACTGTCAGGTGGTCAAATTTATAAAATCTGTATGCTTGTGCTTGCAAATTTATATGTAATGTATGTGTTTAATGGACTTGACTATCATCATGATATTAATTATTATATTTGCATGTAATGACATCAGTCAAAAACATAATGCCTCTGGACCATTAAAAAGACTTTCATGCTGAAGTAAGTTTAATTATCATTCTGCCATAAAGTAACAGACAACAGGAAGCTCCTGAAGAACAGACACAATGACACAATGGCAAACATTTTAATGGAGTGGATCCTATGTATGTTTGTTAACTGAGGACCTCAGGAAATGATGTGTCAACTGAGTGACACTGAACTAACGTTTGTCGAGTCAATTAGCACATGCTAATAGAGCTCCATTCACTTATAGTGGGGTTCAGTTTGGGGTAGCAAGAAAACTGACACACCCAGAACTAGCCTATATTTACCAATCTGGATATGATACATTGAAAAACAAATTTCTATCAATTAATGTCTTTACTGCTTCCAAAACTCAGTTTACTTCCTACATTTTCTCTCAACAGGTTATGGCGTCACCATTAAAACTGGAGTAGCTAACAGTGTTACTGTAGTTTTCATATTCTTCTACCTATTGAGCAGTAATGCTTAACATACTCATTTGATTTATGTCAGGACTCCAAATGTCCATTGTAAATCTCATGTCTGCTTTGCAGTCCAACAGCTCAAGGACAGATGTGGAGCGATCAGGGAGCGATACCTTTGAGAAGTAACGTTGACTTGGAAAGCTGTAGCAGGGTGTGCACTATGAGCTGCTGAAATCCTAGTGCAAATCAAGTGCCTTCTTTTGACACAGTGAAAAATGTTTTTCCTGCAAGTAACATAACCCACAATCATGTGCTGTCATTGTCACATGTGCAACCAAACTGCATGGACACAAAAACAAAACGAAAACAATTACTGGTTGTTCACATCACAGATTTGCTCATCAGACCAATATGATATGGAAAAATAAGAAATGACTAACGTTGACTGAAATCTCATGCATCCTACCAAGAACCATGCTGATTTTCTTACTTTTGCCCTGGCATTGTTTTGACAGTGGAAGAACAAAACAGAGTTTAGAAACAAAGGAGGTACTGCATTAAATGGGTGAAACAATGTCTATGTTTAAATGCACATTAACTCTGCCGAGGACTTATTGAAAATAGAACGCTTGAGTGCCATAAACGTGTGCATATATATATATATATGTATATATATATATATATATATATATATGTCTTTATGTCTTTCCTTTTTTCAGCAGCAGGTTCAAAAGAGCGCTCTCACACAGCCTGTGAGTAATGTTGGGGCTTCTGGGATTTGTAGTCAGGACATAAAGAGATGGTACAGTATACGCCATGGAGATCAAAGCAGGAAGTGGAGACGATCAAGATTAGAGAGCAAAAAGACAAAAAGTGGTGATTTTGGTGGAAGTGTTCTCTACTCTACTCCAGATAAAACAAGAATGGAACAAAAAGAAATGTTTTTTTTTTACCTCTGCCAAGGAGGTCATGCTTTTACCTTTTTATTTGTTTTTTGGTTTGTTGGTTTGTTGGTTTGTAGATTTTGACAAAATTTCCAGGATTGGTCAGAAGTGGCCTCACTTAAAACTGATTAATTTTGGTGGTGATCAGATCAGATTCAAGGTCATCAAGGTCAAATGAAAGGTCATGCCATTGTAATGTATGGGAGATTTTGCATATTTCTCAACGCTCCAGGGTGTACAATTTTCAGCCAATTGTCACCTAATTTGGTGTATAACCTAATATAGGAATCCAGAAGCCACAGATTCAGTTTGGTCAAGATCAGTAAAAGGTCAAAGTCACTGAGGTCAAATATGCATTTTTAACCATAACTTCATGTAGGAAGGAGCTAGAGCAATGCAACTGGTCTGAAAATATCTGGAATTCTGAAATTGCATTTTTTACTGGTATTTTGGTTTTTTTTAAAATTCAAATGTGACAAAATATGAAAAAGAGAAAAAATAAACAAAAGTACATGATATTCATACAATGTTAAATGTGGGTTTCAAAATCAACACATTCACTCTTAGGTGTTATGGGCTTGCAGGAGTATACGCTCTCTCAGAATGCTGCCTTGGCAGAGGTCTGTGCTCTCTGAGTGCTTTTCTAGTTTCATGATGAAATAGAGAGTCTCTTCTTTGATTTGTGTGTTGTCTGTGTTTTCAGAGACATAGTATAAAATATTCTGTGCATCATGAAAGATGCCTGAAAATGGCCAAAAACGATGGAACATGTTGCTTTAATTTTTTCAATAAAGGGCTGGCACTCAATGAGTTACTGTTATTTTAAGGTAGGAACCATAGGTAAGTAAAACAACTTAGTGGGATATTCATTTTCATCAACTATGTTCAATGGCTGGGTAGGAATATTATTACAATATTTATGACATGTAAACATAGTCACTGATCCACAAAGCTGAACAGCCAATCAAGGAGGTGTCTCTCCTGGGGACAATCAAAGTTAGCAAAAAGTACAGGTAAAAGACGGTAAACTCTGAGCTCTTATCATGTGAAAATGGACCGAGATGAGAAGTGTCTTCTCAGGAGGAGATCTGCTCGTTTGGATCAAATGATCTCACCTGTAGCCAATCAGGAGGCTGTCAGTGACACAGAAATGCATCCACTGCAAGAAAAATATCCACTAAAATGTGTGTGTTTACATGCAATTTGTCATTGTGTGCTTTGTCTTGCAGATAATGTGGCAGGGTGTTACAGCCAAGTGTAAGATAGTTCAGGCTCCACTTTTAAAATGTTGTTTCATGTTTTCATGTTTCATGTTGTGTATGTAGAAAAAACAATATTAGCAGCAAAAGCAGGTGTTTTATTGGCAGGTGTGTGTGTGTGTGTGTGTTTCTCAGACAGCAAGAGCTTGTCTTCAGACTGTGAGCTGTTGATATCTTGGGGGAGTTTTGGGGGCCGCCATGCTCGCTGAGAAAAGTCATCAGGCTAATTCTCCACCAGTTTAATCCACTGGTCTAATTCCGCCTCAGCAGATTGTAAACGGGACGCACCAAAACAAAGAGGACTCTCTCTGTGGAAGGAGGTGACGGCATAGATCCTGGACAGATGGATGGGACAGTGTGAGATTAAGACCTCCAGAGGCTCCTAGGTTCACCTACCTCCTCTACATCTGTGCTGTAATCTTGGTCAAACTGTTTGTGTTTAAGTTTTGATAGTGTACTCACAGGTAAATCAGACCGCAGCCCAAATCCTCCACCAAGCCCAAAATCCCTCGGGTGCAGCCCCGTTCCTTCGATGCAGTCAGACAGCTGAACGTACAGAAGTAGCAACTCCACCCAGCAATCCTTTGCATCAAGACTTTAAAACCAACAAGACCTGGATGGGAGTTTCCCTGCTTTATTTAGTTAGAGTTCAGCTTATCTGACTTTAATGAGACTGAAGAGTGTTCTCATTGTTTTCTCTTCACTGGATCTACCTTTGTTTAGAGTGCACCTTAAGAACTTCTTATGCATAAAGTGTGGTGTTATTTTAATTTCCAGAGAGTAGACGCTGTGGTAGATTACTTAACTCTCCACTATCTTAAAGAGAAAATAATATCCACTTATACAAGGTGCACTGACTTAAGCTGGACAGACACTGTGTGATATTATCAGTCCTTGTCCTCAGCTCCAACTCAGTCTGTATGACGAAATCGCAGAATTTGATAGTTCGCAGCTTCATGTGCTCACACTATAAGGCCAGATGCGCTGATGTGACTTCACTGTTCATACTGTACATCCATACACAATGCATTAGACTGTTGTATCCAAACAAAAAAACAAAAAGACAAAAAGAAACTTGCTGCCTTGGCAGTTTGTGTCATTCTCTGCAGAGAAACAGGTCATGTCTCTGCTTCAACAGTGAGATACCCTCAGGAGGGGCAGCAAGGATTTCAAACAGGTTTGATTTTTTGTGACCATACGATTGATGATCAGGAGCTGAGGTGTTACTCGCCTCTTGATACCCCATGTATACTACACGATAGATTCAGCCCGATCCCAAAAAATGGACCAAAATCACAAGTGTATGCCCACCTTTAGATCCCAATGAGGAAAATGCATTGAAAATCTTAAATTTTAGATTCTTTGTCTCTGACGAACATGTCCAGGTAGGGTTTAAAGCCACCAAGCTTTTAGAGGCTTGAAAATGCTCTCTCTCAAAGGCTCACATTAATAATCAACGCATAATGAGTGAGCATGTTTTTGGTCAGATTTTTGGATGGAGATCTTGTAAACAAGATGGACCCTGTGTGTGTGTGTGTGTGTGTGTGTGTAGGGAAGGATTATTGTCTGTTTCAGCTGCAGGAGCATGTGACACGTCACCACACTCTGCAGGCTGTCCCCCCATTCCCTGCCGATGATTAACTCAGTTGAGCTAATTAACACACACACACACACACACACACACACACACACTGCTCTGGTGTTGTGGGGAATGACACACTTCTTTCTAAACATCCTGAATTTTCCTTTCAGTTCAGTGAAACTCTGAAGGAGCAAGGCTTCATAACCTCTTGAATTTGTTGGTTGAATCTTCCTAACAGCAGACACCAGCTTTCAGGACTTTAATTCTCTCCTTTCTAAAATAAACACACCATCTCTTAGCACTTTGTTTTGTAAAGTAAACTGAAATCTTGAGATAACACTTCAATCTCATTCAAAATGACTTCCCAGGAAAATTTTGCTTTGTTTATCATCCCTGTCAGAGATGACAACTTTTAACTGAGGATGCAGTGACATCATCAGGAATAAACATAATGCAATAAAATCTTATCATGACTGACAGGAGCGATGGACAAGCTATGATAAGAGATACTGCAGTGGCAATGGAGGACCATTTGACAAAAGAGTGATAGGCCTAGTGGTTGTAAAGATAATGAAGATGTTTATAGAATGTGAGAGAAATATGAGAGGAGTTTAACTGTGAAAACATTTTGACTCTTTTGAATTAAAAGGGTTTAGCTGACCATTTCTCACACACAAACACACACACTGCTCACAGTGACCCCACCTTACCCCCTGTGTGGCGGCTGCAGGCCCAGATTTGAAAGAGATTTGTTTGACCTGAGGAGGTGTTGGTGGGGGGAAACTGTGTGTGTGTGTGTGTGTGTGTGTGTGTGTGTGCGTTTCGGGGGGGAAGACTCAGACAGCCAGTAAAACATATGTCGCTCCCAGGGAGGGGCCATCTTGCTAATTTCGCCGTGGCGGTGCTGTGCTGCGCTGGTCAATAGTTTTGGATCGTCCACACCCTGAAGACCTACAAACCTGCTGCTTTACAGCCCGCCAGAGGCACGGAGTCAATATGGAGGGGAGGAGGACCCCTGTGTGTGTGTGTGTGTGTGTGTGTGTGTGTAAATTCTCCCTCCAAGGCAGAGAGGATTGTGGGAGGTGTCACCCTTCTGTCTGTCTTAGTTTCTCTGTCTTAATATTTTATGATGGAGCGTGATGGAGGCAGGGTGGATGGTCTTCACGATCTATAAGAAGTATCATCAAATATACCATTGACCATGTTTTCCCTCAGAACATTTGTCAGCTTTGTGACCACAGCTGAGTTCAACACAAGCAGTCAGATACTCAGACAGGATTTAAATAAATCCCCAGTTTAACCGTATTATCTAAAGTAGAGAAAATGATGGTAATTATAGTCGGCCTTTGTGCAGAAAAACTGTTCACAGCTTGTTTTCAAAAATCAACTGAAGACAAAATCTTCAGAGCTGAATGCAATAAAAGACACATAAAATACTATTGATGATTTCATCCCAGCCTCACAGGAAGGAGCACAGTACAAGACCATTGTACGTGCTTCAAGAGCACATTTTAGGCTTTTCTAGTGTCATTTGAAGGTCACACAACAACACTGCAATAACGTCCAAGTTCGATTTAGGAGCAAACATCATGGAATTGAATTGAACACGGAATAAATGTAATATTTGTACAGAATGAATATACATGAATATTACAAAAACACTGGAGTGTTTGTTCATTTATGATATCTGATCAATGTGTCCCCCTGTTGCATGAAGCTTGCAGTCTTCACAGGAAATGACTTGGTTAGGTTTAGGGGGAAAAAATCACGTTTGAGGTTAAAATAACCAGGTTAGTTAAATGTGACTTTTGGTCTCACACAGGGAACCTACAGAGATCTCCTTGGAAAAAATTCAGCATTATTTTCTTCCCACCCATCTACCCGACCTCCTCTCTATGCTGACTGTTAAACTGATTAAATACAAGTTGATTTTGTTTGATAGATAATAATTACAGTGCTTCTCTTTTCATATTTATAGCTATGAACAGTGGTTGAACAGCAGCCTGACCTGTGTTCATAATACAACTTTAAATACTGTAACTTTGAATGCAGACATGTTTTTTAGAGTCTGTCCTCAGTGATGTTATTCTCTTTTCAGCCTGTAAACCCTCCTCTGCTTTCACATTCACAAAGGAGTTTCCTTTCTTTCTTTCTCCACCTCCATCTGTGCTTTCCTGTAAAATTAGGAAAAACACAGTTCACTTCCAAATAAGCTTGATTGGTCTGACTTTCCTCTTCTGGATGCCTCCTGCTTCGGCCTTCCTCTCTCTTCTCTATTCTTCTTTCACTTCATGTATTCCCCTGCCCTTTTTTTATTTATCCTCTTTTCTGACTCCTTCTTTCTGTTATTCATGGTTTAAGCCTGTCCACTCCTTCATTTCTCCTCCCCTCTCTGTTTCATGACACATTTCTTGTTAATTTTCATCTTTACTCTGTTCCTCACAACTTTCTGCTCTCTCTCTCTCTCTCTCTCTCTCTCTCTCTCTCTCTGTCTGCTCAGTGATGGATGGATGAGGCGATAGCTTGGTCTTGGACCTGCACACTCTGGCCCTAAATGTCTAACCTGGATTCTTGCTGGCTTATACTGGCTTGAGGGGGAAATTGCTGCCAGATGAACACATGCCTCTTCATAAACTGAAGCTTAAACCAGTCATGACTTCTTCTTTATTTTGCTGAATGGTTTAATGCCTATATGTTTCCTATTCCTTCTAGGAAGCTGATGATTCACTGCAACTGTGAATAAACTGGGACACAATTCAAATGTTTAAAACTGAGAGGCTGTCCAGTTGTGACATCACAAAATCACAGAAATCCTGCCGGCTTGTTTCCAAAGCAGTTTCTGCATTGTGTATTTGTGTTCGTGTTTCAGGTTCTGAAATATGTATTTCTCTGTCGATTGGTCGATCCTGAATGTTTGTGTTTTTTCCTTGGTGGACCCCACTGGAAAAGATTACAAATCTGCATTGAGTGGAGCACTATATCGTTTTCTTTCCTTCTTAAGTATTCAAACAAGTACATAATTAGTGCATAATTAGCTTCTTGTGTTTACTATACTATTTATCCATGTGTGACTTTTGTTGTATTTACATCCTTTAAATGTTTACCCATGGTAACCATAACTTACATATTATTTTTTTACAGCATGGCTTATTTAAAAAAAAAAAAAAGAAAAAAAGGAAAAGAAAAAAACTTTCCGTGTGAACACACTTTGACCTTTATTGACTTACATATCCTGTGAGTCACAGGCCGGTCAGCTACCTGTGCAGGTGACATACTCTTGGAAACAGAGGGGTTTTCCCAGGTTGCAAACCCACACCACCAATTTAAAAGGTCCAGTGCGTCACATATCAAAGAGCAGAAGCAAAGGGGTGTGGTCTCATGGCTCCGACGGATTGTTACGAGAGACGGCTCTCGAGGAAATGTAGCTGGCAGCAGGCCTGTCGTCAGGGCAGAAATTACAGGCTTGTACATTTATTTTTTTTCCATTTCACAAGTCGAGTGCATTAGCTGCTCTCTGGTCTTTTGCGTGGCAGAAATTTCTAAAAAGGCTTTTTATATTTATGCAGTGTATGACCAAACACACACAATTAAGTGAAATCTTAATGTTGCAGCATACAGGGATATTTCAGACGATAACCTCCTACCAACACCTTTGGGATGAACATTAGTGCTGAACTTGACCAGTGCTCTTATGTCTGAAGTGGCAGATTAAAGCCTGCTGTTTTGAAATGACATTATTTGTCTGATTGCACTTTTATTTGCTTCCATTTCTCGACATCCACTTCCTCTCTCACTCACAAGCCTCTCTCCTCTTCTTTACAGGATGTTTCAGAAGTGTTTTGAGGTGTTTGAGAGGGGGACCTGAACATAAAAATCTCAGAAATGCTGCGAGAAAGTGAGGTGGCTGAAGGCAAAACACAGCGGGTTCAAGCCTCTCCCTCCCTTTCTCTGTCCTTCTCTCGGCTCACTGTGGGGTCTCAAGGTGTTTTACTACAGGTGTGGTTCGTTAGCTCGTCCCCTGGATCTTTAATCAGAGAGCAGACAGCGAGCTTGAACTACGAGAACATCCCAGACTTAACAGCTGAGTACCACAAATGAGTTATGTGTTATGAGAGAAGACCTAGATTTGTCCTAAATTATAAAATATACTTGTGAAATCTGAAATAAAAAAGAACATTTTCCTCTGAGATGACATTTAATTTGAAGAGGTTTTTTACCTTCTGCTGGAGGAAAACACCACGGTGAGCAGCCTGCTCAGTGGAAAAAAACACACTTTGCAAATTCTTCAATCTGCAGTCACGTTGTTGCTCAGCATTCATTAAATGTCACAGTATTAGTCACAGTGGTGTTTACACAGATATGATGGGTTAAGTAACTGTCGTTGTCACAGCACTCAGAGCTTTAATTTTCCCCATAACAGTATATGCTTCACGTAGTATATGTTGTTTTGCTGCACGTTGCCTTGTCCTTAATGTCTTAGATGTGTTTTCATTGTTTTTTTTCTCTGTGAGAAAAGTGGTGTTTGTATAAACCAGACGGTTTATAAGGAAGTCTGCTATTTAAAGAGGACAAACTCTCCCTCTTTTATCTCTTCATCGCACTTTTTCCTCCTTATCTCGTCATCACTTCCTCTTTTTCTTTCTGTTTCTATATCAGTCTTATCTTGTCTTTATTGCTTTCTCTTTCTCCCGTCTCCTCTCTTTTGTGCAGCCCTGTCTGTCTCCTAAAAAAATCTGCCCTCATACATCTAAACTGGATTCTCAATCATTGAGAGAAACCTATTTCCTCCTTATGGTCACAGTTTAATGTGAGTATATGATAACAATACATGATGCTTTTTGCTGTAACAGATCTAAATATAAAGAAGTTAATGTTGAGTTTTTGTATCATTTAATTTGGTAGATCATAACATTAGTAAAAAAAACACTAGAGGACTTTGACAAAACTTTGATAAAACTTTTAAAAGACTGTCATCTGACACATCTCAAGACTTTGAGAAGAGTTTTTAGTCACAGACTAGAGATTTTTTCCCATGATGCACCTCTTGGAAATTTCCAACAGCTTTTGATGCAGCAGAGATGCAGCTTTTGGCAGTAGCCACCACTGTGTGTGCAGACATTTGTTTAAAAAAAATCCAAATAGAAGAGAAGACACCGGAGAATGTGGACACGGCCCTGGTTGAGAGAACAGGGGAGCGCACCCATTGGTTGTCTGTAATGGTGACATCACATTTCCTATACGACACGACTTAAGGTTTACGAGATTATCAAACACGATTAATAATGCCAAGATGCGGAAAAGACGGGCTCAAATCGGGTCGTATGCCCACCTTACACCAAGCGACGGGGATCACATCAGCAAAACAGTAAAGATTTTATCCCGACTTTGGAATTTTGTCTATGACTTTGCTGGCCTAACTATGATAAGAAATTTATATGAGATGTGTAACTGACAATGCAGTTTGTTGTTGAAATGGCATTTTCAGGTGACCAGGCTTTCTTTTTCAACCCTTCACCACTTTCTGTCTTAAGTCCACAGTTCACGTCTTATCTCAGATAAACAGGCAGCGGTGTGTTGCCCCATCACATTTGGGTATATGACTTTTGTGTTATCATCTACGATATCTTCTCCACCTCTCTGTAATCTCTTTTTTGCTTTTTCCTTGCCTCTCTCTTTCTGGCATTTTTCTCCTCCACCTTCCTCCTCCTGCCTTTTTCTTCAGCTGTCCTTCCACTAACTTCATCCTTCCATTTTCTCTCTTCTTTTTCCATGTTTTTGTCCTTTCTGAGTTGACAGCTTGTCTTGCGGGAACAGAGGGATTGTGTGACACTAATCGGAGCAACGAGGATTACAATACACACACACACACACACACACCTGTCACAGAGGCGGTTAATAAGTCAAGATGCAAGCAGCGCTCAGGGCCACAGAACAGCTCCTGTGGGGAACAGTGTGTGTAATCAATCCTAGAAGGACACATGATGTTAAAGTCTAACAGCCTACTGAAGGGGTCCTCCTGATGAACTTAAGAGTGAGATAAGAAAAAAAGGAAAAGCTAGTGTCATGCTGCAGAAAGACGCCTGTCTTGGTTTTGAGAAAATGACAGATTTCAACAGTGCCACAAGCTACAGCCTCCAAAATGACCATAAATGAATCAACAACTCTCTACAGTAGTTTCAGCAACAGCTGAGCATCATAACCTTGATGAAGGTAGAGTTTATTGCAGGACTGTTGTATTATGCCCCTTTCACACATGCACTGTCACCCTGAACTTAACTAGACATCACCTGAAGGAGTTCACATCATTCACAACAGGCATTATGTGCTCTTTACCCTTTACCTTGCCAGCTCCCTCATTTAAAGACTAATCCTCTCTTTGCTGGCATTTAGAAAAAAAAATCTGCAACTTTATTTGGTAAGGGCCAACACCAACATCCTCACACAAATTCAAGACAGGGAAAGAGAGGTACTGTCCAAATTATGAAGTGTATCATGTCTTGCCTCCCACACACCTCTACCCAGGTGCCAGGCTTCATCAAAACCAAACAGAATATTTCCAGATGAGAGTGAGTCTGAGTGGTAAACATCAGTATGAAAGGGAAACCCGGCTTTTGTTTCAGCTAGCTGTGCCAAATAAACTGGCCACTGACTGCATTGCTAAAACACGATTCAAAAGTCTTAGAATCTAGTCACACAGTAGGAGTAAATATGATTTTTAGAAAAAGCTAAATCACCAAACAAAACCTTTTCCTGCCACACAAAGTCATGGTTATTTGACTTTCCTCTCATTTTTGCTTTTTCACTTGTGACAATAGGTGGAGAATAGACACAGGTGAAAAGGCTAAAAAGGTTGTGAACCACTGAGCTAAATGGCCCAAAGCTCTCAATTGATTTACGGCAGGAATGCTGCAGAACTACAAGATGTTTAACAGAGTCTGCATCTTCAGATCTTTGTTCAGAACTTCAAAAAACAGCAACTGGACTTTTCATATAAACCAGTCCAGGCCAAACTCAAGGCCACACTCCAGTCACTGGTTTACAGGGTGACCTCTGACCCCCGAGGCCAGAGAGGAAGTGCTTAGTAAACAGGAGGGGGGGAGGACAGTAGATAGTATCTGATTCAATCACAGCAGCGTGGGAAACACTCTCACACAGACAGTCCGCCTTCAGGACAACAACACAGGAAGGAGCGTCTAAGTGGCCGTTTCAATGGAAACGACGACCGCCGCCCAAGCCCTACCCCCGGGTGTGCGTGAACTTTTACCCCAGAGGACTTGTGTACATGTGCGTGTGTGTAAGCAAACACACACTGGAGCAGCTCTGGGCCTCAGCTCAGCATGTGGTCCGACATGAGAAAGTGGAGGACACAAACATACTTCAAGCACACACACACTTTCTTTCAACAGCGCTCTTCAGATGACAAAACATTTCCTCGCTCGTCTCCGCACAATATTTTCCGACCTCCTCTCAGCGCTGATGGATGTGGCTGTAGAGCCGGTCTGCGCTGTGTGTCGGCAGTGTTTTCAGGGGGTTTTATGCGCTCTGTGTTTGGACTGTGGCCTCTTGTTAACGTCCCTCTGGCTACAAACACACTGATGTGATTTATGGAAATTAGCCATGGAGGAAACTCAGTAGGATAAATCAAACGAACCTGACCTGTGCAGTGTGTGTGTGTTTGGAGCGGACAGGGAGATGGTAAAAGACAAGAAACTAATAAAAAGAGACACAGAGGGAAAGTGTGTGTGATTGATGGCCTTTTTTCTCTTTTGATGTTAATGCAATGTCCAACAACAAAGCAAGGAAAAGAGGTTATAAATCCACATGAGGACAGGATTAAAAGTAAAGTGGTGCAGCAATATTAACCATGCTCCAACAGTGGGTGAACTGAGGCAAATTGATTACTTAACCAGAACTTTGAAGTTGCTTCTCTAGTTTCCTCTTCTGACTGCTCTTCCTAAAAATCGTGCAAACAATCCTCAGGAACCTGCACCGTCATGAGAAACGTTACTGGATGTTAATTTATACTGTATGATCAGGTAACGTGTTTATCAGCCTATATTTATCAGTCTTTGTTGGCAACAGTTTATTAATTGCTGCTACAACCCCCAAAATGTTAATTACAGATTTAGAGTGAAAATAATTTGCTGTGAGAAAATAAGACACCCATGCTTTCATCCAGAATAATGCTGTTCGTGTCTCGCACTCAGTGTCACTGAAACTGTGCAAATGTGGTAGATTCAAGCCAAAAAAATATACAGTACACTGCACTAAAAGAAAACCACCATTTGTTTCCATAATAGAAACCTAACGTCATCTTGAGTTTCTCTTAAGCTCGTCCATGTGCACGCAGTGAGTGACGCTTCTCCAGAAACTCATGCTCACTGAGACATATCTTAAGACACTCTAAACAGTCATTAAACTATGATAATGATGTTGAATAATTGGTTTAAGGAAATAATGGTCAAAAATGATGCAGTTTCTAACCCCATCATTTTCTCAGACTGTGTAAAATCAGTAGAGGTCCTCTTTCATGAAAGGCTTCATATTTCTTCCACTCAACAATCATCTGTTCCTCAGAGGCTTAAACAGACACCCCGACATTTTGATGACTACTAAACACAAGTGGTGGATGTGTTTTACCTTGATTTGTTGTGTTTCATCAAAGACTCGGCATGCGATTCAATGTGCCCTTTATTTGGAAAGTAAAGTCACTGATGCACTCTCCTTATTCATAGAAAAGATGAGACACAAATTTCACTTGAATCCTTGAATGTTTTAAATGCTTTCATAAATAAAGGGATCACATATACATCATTTTAAGAGCACTTCTTCTTCTTGACCCTCAGAAACAGCTCTCTGTTGAACCCTTTGTTAACACACTTGTTATATAATAGAAACAGAGAACATGGTGGTTAACCCTGCATTGGCTGGGTCCAGTTGGGAGAAAGGCCAGTCAGTTCATCTCCATCTCTGGATCACACCAACCTTTATCTGCTTAACCAGGGAGATCTCAAGGAACCAATTACTTAAGGGCCTCCACAACCCTGTGTGTTGATGTGTGCACACAAATACATAGTTTCCCCGTGTGTGTATGTGTCTTCCATGATAGTCGCTCTGACCTTGCAGGGTTTAGGCACTGGGTTGGGTATTAGCAGGTTATTATGACCCTACAGATTGAGAGGAGTGACCTCAGTCACCCTGCAAACTGTCCCAAGAACCCGCTGACCCTCCCTCAGTCAGATTACACTGGCTGAGTGGACGGGATGAGGGGGTAGAGGCTGAAGACGAACATGGATGATGACCTTCGGCCGGTTTTATGACCTCCCTACCTTTCGAAGCGTGTATCAAGGTTGACATATCAATGGTTAAGTGAGCATTTAGGCTAACATGTCTGAACTGAACATGAGCAAGTTATATGATGTTTGTTGTCTGCAAATTAAAAAGTTTAGTCATACATGTTATATTGGAAATGTAAATTAGCTCTAAAGTACTTTAATAGAATGACAATATTATTTTGAAATGACAATCAGCTGAGAACATGTTTGTACCAAACACAGCAACAAGCAAACAATATTTTAAATGCAGAACAATACTTTATTGTTCGGCTACATGAAGCACAGTGTCCAGAACAAACACTCACATGTCGAATGTTTGACAGCAGGATGATCCCTGATCATGGCCGTCTCCCAAAGGTCTCAGGGGGCAGGTGGGGGACTTGTTGGGATCAAGGGACAAACTCAGTGAACTCGACTTGTTCTCCGTGCAGAGAAAGACGCAAAGCTGCAACAACTCTCGATTGGTGAGTTTTTATTGGTAAATCTGATGTGATCGCTTTACGCTTTCAGGATTTCTGACACTGCAGGTGAGGGTGAACTCTCTCTATTTTACACACACAACCACACACATGATGCGTACATGTGGGACAGCTTTTGTCTGGATTTGTTGGAAATTTTATGTGTGTGTGTGTGTGTGTCCAGCAGGTTTAATCAGAGAGGGCCTTGTCCAGGATAAATTTGTGGCCCCTGGCCTCCTAATTCATCCTCACCCTGCTGGCCTTGGGCCACTAATGAAACCCACCAAGGTTAACCAGCTACAATCACACACACACCCCTCATCTCATCCGTCCTTCTGCCTCTCTCTTTCTCCTCAGTTTCTCTTCCCATCACTCCAGCTTCCTTTATCTGTTTCTTGTCTTTCAGCCTCCAAAGTGATCATCTCTTCCATTAATGAAAAGTCACATCCAGGTTACTTCACAATAAATCCACTGTTTTTAGTTGGGCAAATTATCGAAATTTATTAAAATTTAGATAACTTGTACTAAATAGTACTAAAGAATGAAAGAAACCTGCTGTTAAGTAAGGCCACTCATACTTTTTATATTGCTCTTCTTATACTTTATATTGCCAATAATAATACTTTATCTGTTTTCCTAGGTTGGATCAATAAAGTAATACTATACTATTCTATTTTATTCTATTCTATACAGCACATGCTATCTGCTGGTTGCATTGTCATTTCCTGTAGTTTTGAGGACACTTTGATGATTCTTACTTCCAGTGTTTAGTAGAGGACGTAATCAAACAACATGTGAGTCATATTTTGTTTCCAAACCCTCACTTACTTCAGGTTAAATTGTCCTGAAACAAACACAAGGGTCAAGTGAGAGAAATAAGTAAAGTAGAAGAAAAGCAACAGGGCAGGAGGAGATCCAAGAGAGTCAAAGAAATTAAAACATAAGGAGGGAAGGACAAGGAGTAGGACTAGGAGGAGGAGGAGGAGGTTTGGGCGCAAGGGAAGGAGAGAATGAAAAGATGGAGAGTGGAAGAGAAAGTCCAGGACAAGGGTGAGAGCGCTCAAGGAATAAAGAGGAGAGAGAGAGAGAGAGAGATGGTGGAGGGGGCAGATTTCCCAAAGGAGTGATGGGGGTTCTTCTAAGTACAACACACACACTGTCCTCATTAATTAGACTTCATTAGCGCCTGTCAGATGAGACTAATCAGGGTGTGTTGTTGTCCGAGACTGAGGGAAGCCAAGTGTGTGTGTGTGTGTGTATGTGCGTGTGTGGGTGTGTGTGTGTGTGTGTGTGTGTGTGTGATTAACTGGCAGGTCACAGCTGAGCCCATGGAATGCTCAGAGTCCCAATCAGACCCCATAACACACACAAACACACACACTCATCTGGTCAACCAATGTAATCTGTCATCAGTTTACATGCTACAAGTGTGTGTGTGTACGTGTGTGTGTGTGTGTGTGTGTGTGTGTGTGTGTGACCTCGTGTAAATGACAGCTCCAATACAGATGACACACATATCATCCCAGCTGCTACACACCATCCCTCAGCAGGTAATATGTGTGTGTGTGCAAGACACATCATGATGGATTTACACACACACACAGGCTATAGTTTGTGTGTGCAGGTGGTTGGTTGTTGGTTTCAACATTTCAGTAAACATTCTCATGTCTTTATTCAGACATGACAGGACATTAAAGGAAGGAGACCCAGTGCTATTTGTCACCTGCAGTAAGTGCTGAAAAATCCAGCAAGTTAATCTGATGGCCCCATCATAACTTTGATGGACTTTAGCCACCAATCGGCATGCTGTTGGTTCAGTTCCTGCCTCCAGCAGTCATGTACAATGATGTCTTTGAGCAAGATAGCTAAGCCCAAATTGTAATGTTTAAAAACTTGATGGTTGTCTCCCACTATCAGTATGAATGTGTGCATGAATGGGTTAATCTGTAGTGAAAAGCCCTTTGAGTAGTCAGATGAGTAGAACGGTGCTATATAAATACAGTCCATTTACATTTACTAACTCTTTACCTGCTGCTCCTGTTCTGCATGTCAATTCTCTCACATTTGTAATATGTCTTCACAAAGGGAGGCTTTTACTGTGAAGCAGAAGCAGGAAATGTTAGGAGTTTGTAACTTTCTTTTGCTAACGTGACACCATAAAATGAACAGATCCTGTATTTGTATTTGACATCCAACAGCAGCCTAATGTACACTCACACATTATAAGTGATGGAGGCACAGAAATACACTCAGTTATTTGCTGACACAGATGTAGTTTTGTCAGTTGTCTCATCGGACGGCTCAGATCTTTAGACTTCCAACGAATTCCAGAGTGAATGCATGCACACAATTAACACGCATTAACACACGCACGCACACACACACACACACACACACACACACACAGTCATAACAGGCTCTTTTTACAAACACACAAAGGCGGCTCATCCTCGCCACGCTCCAGGAGTGACAGATCGATTCCCAGGACAGCTGCTGCTCAGACAGGTGTGTGTGTGTGTGTGTGTGTGTGTGTGTGTAGACTCAGTTTTCTCTCCTCTCTCCCTTTCAGTGTCCCTTTCCAGGAATTCTGTCTGTTGTTTCCAGAAACACAATCAAACTTTATTTCATTCTTGTTCATGTTCAGAACTGGAGCTTACATCACTAAAAAAACAAAAAAAAAAACATTTAAATTTTTTTTTTTAACATTTTTGGGACCCTCTTTTAAAAGATTACTGTACATGACTGAACACAGTAAATTAACAGTACAAGCACAATATTCATTAAGCTGACATATAAAGACTGTGACTCACTTTTCAGCCTAAACCTCCATTCAATAATCAGTCAAGATCATAATTCCATAACCAACGTTATTTATTGCCTGACAAAGAGCACATATATGTGCTGAGTGGCTGATCTTTAAACAGGAGCTTGAAGTTGTGCCTCGCCGCCCACACCTGCCCTCCCTCCCTTCACCTTGACTTGTGTATTCAGTTGCAGCCTTTTACTGCCTGTAAAAGCAGCATGCAGACCACTGTCAACTTTGACCCCTGCCACAGGGCAGGAATAGAGACGCAGTCAGGGGTCGCACACACCCTGTCCTTTGTCTTTCTGCGCCGTGTTCATCTGTGTGCATGCGCTTGACGTATAGAGTGGCAACAAAGTTGAGTAAATCAATCATTCGATCAACAGAAAAAATGGCAAACGTTCATATGATCATTTAAAGAAATTATCAAGCAAAAGTGAACTTGTGTAGAACTACAAGACTGTCTGCTCTTTACAGATTGTCATTTATGTCCCTATAAACTATATATGTTGGACAGCTTGGAGGTCACCGTCTGAAGGACATTATCCACTATTATCTGATTATTGAAGTTGCAGTCCTAGAGAGGGGGGGTGCTCTCTGAATAGACTGCAGTAATACAGTCAGAATATAGTGAATAGATCCAGTTGTTCTTCTGATAATCCACAGAAAGTGAGTGGATTTTTATGATGTTTCTGTTACTGCTGGTGTGAAACCAGATGAAGACAAACGTGAATGAAAAGAAAAGTAATTTAGACAAAAACATCAACACAAATCTCACTGGGAATGACAAGTGACTCAGTCGTTGACCATTTTGTAATACTGAAGTCCATCTTACCGTATACTTTCCTTGCCATTTGTTCACGTCCACAAGGTTCCACACATACACTCATACAGACGTATGTCAGTCTGCCAAATTTTATGAATGCACACCAACTGCACATTTATAAAGCATGTCCCCCATTGTGGTATTTACAGAAGCGGATCCACTTCAATGAGGGACTTGACTCATGACTTCTAGTTAGGATCAGTGACTGTACTGTCAGATGGCATGCCGCTCCTCCAGTTTAGAAGCAGGTGAAGAGAGAAAATAGTTCAAATCTGTATTTGACAAAAAAAGACAACAAAACTGACTTTATATGAAGTTAAAGAGCAAATAGTGAGCAAACAAAGGTAGCGGGGTAGACAACAAAACCAGCTGCAGCATCAATTCAGAGTGGCACGACTGTGGTGAAGAGGAACAGTCCACCTCACCTACTCTTCACCAGCATGTTTACTACAATGAAGTGGAACCCAGCATATAAAAGTCTTGAATCAACATCTGTTTTTAAATAATGTTTAAATGTATTTCTTGATAAGCTGACAGTTCTGACACACCGTGTGTGTGAAGTGAAGGTGCTTCAGTGTTAAGCAGAGGATCGGCGGGTGTGAAAGCTGATCTGCACTGTGGCCGATCAAGAGAGAGAGGACTGAAAATCGACTGCAGCACCGTAGCTTTCACTGCCACCATCACAGTGTGTGTGTGAGTGTGTGTGTGTGTGTGTGTGTGTGGTAAAAGAGCAGCTATAAAAAGACTAGAGTTACTGAGCACAAGGCAGGGTGAAAAAAAGGGGAAAGAACAACAATAGCTGATACTTGCACACACACTGCAGGATGCACTTTGACCCCATCAGCTGCCGCCTGCTTGGTTTGGGCTTCGTGCCGTGCGACAGGTGAGCAAGCTAACGGACGGCCGTCTGGGATAGCTGGGACGCCTCACATTTCACACACACTCACACACCGACAAAAGAGGGTTAAAAGCATTCATATGTACCAACATACAGAGGGGCACAAGGTCAGGGCCAGGTCGGACAGAAACACACACACACACACACACACACACACACCACTCCTTGCATTCCTACATATATCAGTTGTGTAATTAAAAGGGTCACCTCTTTGTCACTCTCACTGTGACACACACACTGATCCTCCATGTTAGCCGGCTCTTTATCTGCTGATTATAGCACCATTTACAGCTGCTGGAGAAGGATGCCAAGCATTAACTCTTCTTCCTTTCATATGGACCTATATTCATAGACAATTAGTACACACATTCATTTCTGAAAATGGCCAAAATCAGACGAAGCTGCACTGGTTTAGGGTGTGTTGTTTCTAGTCTTGTCTCCATAAAAATGACCTTCCCTTACAGGGAAAGTGGATTGTCAACAACATACCTTAGAAGCACATTTGGTTTTGACGCATCATAAATTAATTTCTAATCATATCAATTATCACTCAGAAGCTGCAATGAGAGGAGGATCGGTGGGTCAACACAGGACTTTTACCCATGCTAAAACCACTGACTTACTGTATTTTAATTTATGTCTGTAACATAACAAACATATACTTATGTTATGCCAAACCATGATGTTTTACTAAACCTAACCTAAATTTGTTAGGTTTAGTAACAAGGATGGACATTCCTTATATTCTCAGTGGAAAATGCTATATTTTAAGATAGGTGATGAGTTCAAATGCATTTTGATAACATTTCTAGCTGGAAATATGCATTTTATTTCCATAAGCCTAACCCTGTAACCCTAACCCTAACTATCACTAACTACCACTGAGAATGAAAGGAATAGCCACCATTTTTAAGGCTCTCTCTTTGGGGCTCGTGCATGCGTGCTGATTGCTCATGTTGCTGGTCATTCATAAAGGTATGCACCAAAAAATCTGTGCCAAACTTTTTGTATGATATCATACAAACCGTTTCATGAGACTACGTTACATTTACAAGTGTGGCAGTAAACCAGGAGGAGTTGTATTGTGATGTAATTTTGTAGGAGACAGGGTTGGTTGTTATTTGACTTTCAATACAGTCTAAAGAATTGATACCACTATTTTGCATTGCACTAAAGTAAAGTTTGAAAAACGTTATAGAACCTAGATTCAGATCAATACTTTAATTTGTCTTAAACAAAAGAGTCAACATTTTAGTGAGCAGGAAATCACATTAAAGAAAATCCGTTGTTAATGTCTGTTAACACATGCTTAAAGAAAGCTTTGCTAATGCAGTTTGCATTTACATGAACACGTGTGGATCTGATCTTTAGAGGTCTTTAGGATACTGCTCAGTACATTGACATGAAACTTGGTGCTCAGACAGTATGATGACAGTTCATCCCACACACACACACACACACACACACACACACACTAGAGGCTCGTTGGCAGTGCTCCAGTAAATACTACAGCCTCACAGTGTAATGAATAAATGACTGATAACATTACAGAGGAAAAGCTGCTGGCACAGCACCAACGAGTGAGTGTGTGTGTGTGTGTGTGTGTGTGTGTGTGTGTGTGTGTGTGTGTGTGGTACCCCTTAGGGTTTACTCAGTCTGAAACCTGTTTCATGTCGCTAAAGGAGGAATTCAGGGTGAAAATATTCACTGAATCTCTGAAACTAATAAAGTGATCTGGTAAAGACACTGTCGGGGAAAGCTCTAAATGCTGACCACTAAATGATTATCGACATGGCATTTGAACATTTTCATTCAGAAGAGTCCTTTTAAAGTACTGACACAAACTAAATGGACATACGTGCACTCTCAACTCTTCAAATACACTCTAAGTTCACCTCTAGGGTCAGTTTTCGACGAGTCGAGGACGGTATGTTGAGTTAAGCCACTGACCATAGTCAAGTCAAGTCCTCATTTCCCCAATTCTCAAGTCTCCAGTTCACTTTGTGGTCATAGTTTGGCAGTTAGTAAAAAAAAAATGTAACTTTCATTGGTTCTGACATCAGTATGTGAACCCATGAATTTACATAGAGAATGTCCTCTTCAGGGGGATGTTGAAATGGACTCTTCTAGTATGCATGGTAAACACTTGAAGACACATTAGGACTGCTTATGTTAAGAAAGCTGCTGCAGCTGTACAGTAATGAAACAGAAGAGGCTATTTTTAGCATCCAGGTTTCCAGAAGGCAAAATCTTGTTCATTTTGTTCACATGTTGAGGATGTATTATATAGTTGGAGCATGTTTTGGGATGGAGAGCATCATATACTGGACATATCTAAATCCATTAGAGGTACATTTGTGATGTTGGGATTATATAAATGAAATTGACTTCTTACTCTTTTATTTACATTAAACTATTCTGGTTTAATCAATGCAAAATATGAACAACAAGCAAGCCCAGTGGCATAAAAACACAAGACTGCTAGAGCATTTAAGTTATTAGTAGATATAAGAAACTGACGAAACATGAGTGTCTAAGCAGAAATATTTCAAAGACCATTTGTTAAAGGACACTCTCATGTTTATATGTTTATGTTAATGAACATTGGGAATATCATTAAAAAAGTTTACAGTAGTGGAAAAATACTTGTGGAACCGGCAAAAAAAATGAATGACAGAAATATTCTTTGGTTTTGTGTTTTCCTCCCGTTGTGTGTGTAAACGAGGGCGAGGCGGTGAAGGTCTGAGCTCATTACTGCTGATAAATAACAGAGTAATAAACCAGAAGGACTGAGTGATACAGAAACACAAACAAGCAGTGACAGAGTGGAGTTTAAATATGGAGCCAGACACTCTGTCTCCATACAGCTCTGTCATTTCTACTGTGTGTGTCAGTCTGTTTATTACCTGTGTGTGAGTGTGTGTGTGGGGTTAGGGTCAGGGTGTGTCTGTGTGTGTTCTTGGTCAATCTGTGTGTTCCTGTGTGTGTGGACGCAAAAGTCAATTAGAATCAATTTGTACCCTCAGCTGTTTGAACCCCCTCAGCCCATCGTCCCCAGGACTCCGTCTGTGAGTCTGTCACCTTGTTGCCTTGTTATTGCAGAGCTGGTGGGTCTCTTTGGTCACTGTGTGTGGGTCAGTTTGGCCAAAGTGTGTTTGAGGTGTTGGTTCATGATGTGAGGTCACAACTGACCAAACTAAGTTAGATCAAGTCAGATAAAGTCTGGTTTGGCTCCTCTCAGCCAGTCAGGAAATAAAAGCATTCATTATACTGTGGTTAAGGAATTTAAGGCTAAAACGGGGGAACCTTTATTTGTTTTGATTTTGCAGATAGTGTTTCCAAGCACCTTTAGGAGACTTTATATTTTACAGTCTGACAGTCTGCCCTGCACAGTCCTGGTCCTGGTTCTGCTAAGCCTTCCTTTCAACAAGATGGCCTGAACCTCCAGCAGCGTGTTGAAACGAAACAAATGATTCACACTTCAGGGATTTATAAATTCACTTAAATGCACAGATACAAGAGGAAAAAGGAGAGAACAGGAGAAAATAACAAAACCTCTGCATAAATTAAATTTGTAGAGATAGTCACATGGTCATATTTGTACAAATAAAGCAAAGCAGACATTAGCTCTGCTTAATGATAGAGAGCACCTCAATACCCAAGAGTATCCTAGTGGACTCACTGTTATCTCTGCACATGATGCATCACCAGCAACACAGGAGGGAAGTGAGTTTTTCATGAGGCAGACAGAGAGAGTGAACCGTGACAGGGAGCACCAAGCTGCTGCCAGTGATCTGTTCAGGTGGACCACAGTCATGATCAGGTCTCATTCAGGTTTATTTCACACCAGGTGTGTGTGATGTAAAGAGATGAAGAAGCTGAGAGATTAACATGGTAGTTTACACCTTTAACGTTTCTGGTAACCACACCACTGAGTGTGATGTGTTAAAGGTTAATGGTCAGAGGTTGCCAGGTTTGCTCAACATGGCTGTTGGGGGAGAGAGGGGTTTATGAGTCTAAGTCCACTTTTCTGCTGTTTGCTCAACTGTTAGCTGTGTGTATGTATGGGATCATAGTGACCTGGTGACATATTTTATCAGGGCGTTGCAGGGCCAGCCCTTGGTCTCCATACTTTCTATTTCACAAACTCTCTATGTGTGTGTGTGTGTGTGTGTGTGTGTGTAAACAGTGCTCACCTTGTTCCAGAACCATAAAGCTGGTGTGTTTTTATCAGTGATTGATTGCTCGGGCCTCAACTGAGGCATTAGCAACTTCCATATCTCCAGGCCCTGACTGCTGAGATTGTCTTTAGTGTGTGTGTGTGTGAGTGTGTGCGTGTGTGTGTATGTTGACGAGCTGATGACTAGTCGTGGTGGTTTGGTTGGTTGCATGACTCTGTCTTGTTTTGTCAGAACTGTGTGTTACCTGCACTGATAATTAAACAGCATGTGTGTTTCTTTGTTTGCATGTCTACATGTATGTATTTTCCTCTTTTGTGCATGCCCCTGCACGTGCACAAGTTTTTGTGTGTGTGTGTGTGTGTGTGTGTGTGTGTGATGCAGGTTAATGATTGCAGGGTTTGCCGTATGTGTGGCTTCCTGTGGGTTTGAACCCAGTGCTGATAGAGATAGAGGGGGTTACGTCAGGACACACATAAACACACACTCACACATAAAGACACGCTCACAGCTGTTATGTAGTATATAACTGTATTTAATAAAGTGAACACACCACGTGTTTATGGGGTTCAAAAGCTTCAAACTCTGCGCTCAAACTTTCATGGATGCACAATCCGTCTGAATGATTAACAAGACTCCCATTTAAAACTCTATTTAATGAGGTTTGATGGATTGAATCACCTGGACAGGTGAAATTGTACCTAGCCACTGTGCAAATAAAATGATTATAGTATTGGTAAATGTTGTTTTTAATCTGTATCTGAGATGCACTGGTGTGTAACTGGTGTATTGTCATACAATAGGAATGTTGGTGTGTGTCTGGAGCCAGGCTAACACACCTGTTTGTCTTGGGATGACTGCTTTCTGAAGAATCAACAGTCTAACACACACACACACACACACACACACACACAGATGAAATTCATTTCTTTGTACTGTGTTTTTTACTCACAAACTTTGTCAACTGTTGTAACTCTATCAGTCTTGTGCCCCTCTGTGTGTTTCTGATCATGTGAGTGGCTGGTTAACTAAATATTAACCAGCCAGAGGACAGTCAGTCCACTGTGTCAGTATGTCCACTGGTGATTAGTCACCACCATGACATGTGTGTCGCAATAGCTGCAGTTTCTTCCTCACACATAACAAGACATACCTGGTTACCTGTAAATGTGTGCATCAAGTGTGTGTCACTTTTGCTTTGTGCAGTGTGCGGTATGTGTTTTGCACTTATCTCTTTCACGTAGGCTATCGTGCATCCAGTGGCCGTGCAGAGTGTGTGCGTGTGTGTGTGTGTGTGTGTGCGTGTGCCAGGAGGGTAATTACAGGCTCAGTTGCAAGACCTGAACAAATTACAGAGGATCACACACACACACACACACACTCCCTGTCTCTTACTGCCTCACTCTATCTTTCTCTCTCCACCCTTTTAACCTCTAGAGTTGCTTCACATTAAGAGTTCAGTCAGATCAGACCATAACAAAATACACCCACCACACACACACACACACACACGCACACACACACACGTGGAGACACACCACTCCTCTTCTGGTGAGGAAACACTGCCACAGAAAAAAATATCCACTGTAACAAGTCATTTAATGCTGTAATGGCTCGTAAAATGTTATTTTCTGCTAACAAAAGTGAAAATCTTGCCAGCATGTTGTGGTAATTCCACTTGTGTCCAAAACAGTTCAACTTCTTTTTAATGTTTATTTGAGCACTTTGACTTGCTCCTTAAAAGTGCAGTGAAATATGTTCAGGGTTTGATGCTTTTGGTTACAACAGAGCTCTGTGGTGTTTGAGATCAAAACAAAGTGCTGCAAATTAAGAGTTTCATACAGGCTTGATATATGCTACCAACATATTATTTGGTAATTATTGTCTGGTCCATAACATCATGTTATTTGTTTTTTATTTGTGTCTTTTGGTTTGCCTATTTCTGGTTTTAAGATATTTAAATTCCCATTTGACCAGTGATTAAAAAAACTGACAGGAATTTTACTGCAGGATCATCTTCTTTCTGCTGCAATTTCAAATAAAATGGGATAATATCTAATCTAAATCTAATATTTTCATTTTTAGATCATTTTCAACCTTAGCAGTCAATTCAGTTTTAGTTGAGCTGTTGCTATCATTTTATCTTTGCAAATAAGATATGGTACTCATTTATGTCTTGATATAAGCAAACAGAAACTAGCTTTGATTTCACAAGTAAAGAACACCAAAGTTTTTGAAATTTTCAAGCTCATAAAAGTTAAATTGTTCCACTGTTCACGCACACAATTGACCTCACGCGTTCTAGAAGGTTTGAAGGCAGAATAAGACTCAAAAACAAACACACAGCTAGCTAACAGGCTAACACAAACATGAGCTTGGCTAGCTATAACCTGAGGCTCCAGTGCTACTAAGAGGTGATTTGTTGTTTTTTTAAAGTGAGAGAGTGTGGAGTATCTCCTCTATCATTGCTCATCACAGGTCAAAGGTCAGATAAGGACTGTCTGCTGGGAAACAGAGCGGGGGAAGAGGAGGTGGGGGAGTCACCTGATGACAGGACAGGAGGAAGAGGAAGGCAGAGGGGAAGCAGTTCGTGTTGGCACGCTACTGGCGTTGATAGGCGTCCTCAGGAAGGTGTTTGATAAGTGAGGCTGCGAGTTACTGAGTAATTAAAAGTCTGTTGGGTAACAGGTGAGGGGTTCACGTCCTTCTCTGGGACTAATATTGATGGGTTGAGGTCTGCTCATGATAACAAGCACTATGGAACCATGAATCATATGAACACCCTCAATCACTCTACTCATCCTAAACTTAACAGTCTATGAAAGAAATACTGCATTTTGTAATTGTTTTGTATAACTGTTGCTGAAAACCTGCATGCGAATTAAGATGTATCACTGGGATTAAGGATGCTCGATTGGCTTTTTTGCCGATATCCAAATTTTGATATTGTTCACCTCTTCATTTCCGATTCTGAAATCAACCTGACATCTCTTTTTCTTAATGTCCTCATGAGTAATGGCAAATTTACCATCCGTAGAACACACTAGATAATGCCAAACCAGAGACATAATGTTCGTCAGGCACAAGCGAAAGAGCTAATTTGTTAGCAACAACTAGCTTGTTATCCACGGCTAGTGGTCCACTTATTGTTCTTGTTGGTGTTGTAATACATCATCAAGCGTGTGCTGAAGCCTACATCAGAACATCGGTTATAAAACCTGATACCAATATTTCCAGATATTAAATTTTTATGTTAATATCGGCCGATAATATTGGAGGGTTGATATTGTTGCACATCTCTTATTTTGACATTTCTGATAACGTATGGTCAAAACAAACTGTTAAAAATGACTTCAAATCCAATTTGTTTTAACTTATTGTGGGAAACTTACAGCTGTACACTTTATACCTTTATGTTACTGTAATTTATATTATTGACACCAAGCTTCTATATCAAGCGTAGCTTAACCTGAAGGCTTTTTGTGTTTCTGAGGAGGTGCCACCCTGCTCCTTTAATCTTTTCACTTTTGTTCAGCCAATCCTGTTGGTATCAGTGGGTAGAGTGGCCGTCTTGTAACCAGAGGGTTACTAGTTTGATCCTGGCCTAGAGAGCTCACGTCAACATGTCCCTGAGCAAGACACCGAACCCCTAACTGCTGCTGATGGGTCGTGGTTAGCACCTTGAATGGCAGCTTCCGCCATCAGTGTGTGAATGTGTTTGGGTGAATGTGATGTATACTGTAAAGCACTTTGGGTATCGTTGTCGGTATAGTAAAAACACTATTTAAATACTGACTATTTACCATTTTAGTCCTGACTGGTTTTCTTTTTCAGGTAGATCTGTTTGGTTTACGTTCTGTCATTCAAACGTCACAGAAGACAATCATAAGGAACACACCAGGGACGTTGTGTTATTCCAAAGCATTTTTTAGCAAGAAGGCTGTATATGTAGGAATTTGTCTCCTCTCTCTCCTCCTCAGCAGACAGTTATGATGTACTGTACACTCTGTAAAACAAGTTGCTCTTTGAAGGTATGTGCTAATAGAAGCTATTACACTCACTCTTCTCCTCCCCGCCCTTAAACTCATGAAGACTCTCTTCTCCTCCCCTCCCCCATCCTTTTCTCCTCTCTCTCTTCCTCTGTGTCCTTTTCGTCTTTGTCTGTAATTAGCAGTGTGTTAAACTTGGTGAACAGCAGTCAGGAATGCCCCGACAAGATCGTAAAAATGACATCAAACTCCCCGAGACGCCAGCAAACAGGTTCTACCTCCCTATTCATACAGCGTGTGTGATGATGAATGGATGGATGGAAAAGACAAGAAAATGAAGGGGAGGCAATTTCTGATGAGAGAGACAGAAATGTCATGTATCACCTTCATAGTCACTTACTGAAAATACCTGGCCGACCAAAAATAAAGCAAGGTTGAACTGAGGAAGCCAGAAACACTGATGCTCATAAAATCCGTTGGCTGTTAACATTTATTACATAATAATTACACCATACTCTGCGATATAATTATTAAACTGCAGGAAATTAGGCTGCAGCTGTATTATTAAATAAAAAAAAAATACTGAACGTAAAAACAAGGCTTCCAGTAAATACTGTATGTAGGTATTAAACATAGAGTCTATTTATCCAAGAAATAACATTTGAAAGTGTGAACACTTTTTCCCCACATGGTTACAAGACGTTAAAAGACATCTGTTTAATTAAATATCAACGCTGCAACATCCCTCGTTTGCTCATGTCTTCCTCCTCTTTCTTCTCTCATTCATTCCTTCATTATCTCTCCTCCACTTCCATCTTTGATGTCTCCTCTTGTGCTCTGCCTCTCTTTCTCCTTCAAAGTGGCCACACAATGGCTCCTTTATATTAAGGGAGGACAGACAGAAAGAGGAAGGCAAGAAGTGGATATATAAGTGAGGAAGGGGGAACCGAGAGAGCATGGAGAGAGGGGCAAAGTGGAAAAGGGAAGACGACATGGAGAAGAAGGAGGCAAAGGAGGAGGGGAAAATAGAGTGATGGGTGGAGGAAGGGTAGACTGGGGTCAGAGCTGACGCTGGGGGGTTGATGTGGGGTCAACATGATGAAGCAGTAATGGAAGTGTGTGCGCTGGTATCTGAAGATGTATGGCTGGTTGACAGAGGAAAGAGAGAGAGACAGAGGCAGGTTACAGCGGAAGGTGGAGAGGTAATGGCCTCGATGTGAGTGTGTACCTGTGTGTGTGTGTGTGTGTGTGTGTGTGTGTATGTGGCTGCTGCCCCGTTTAGCTTTTCCTCTCTAATTACTTTTAAATTTTTGCTCAGACAAGTTTTAGTTCCTGCATGACAGCAACATGCAGGTTAAAGGTCAAAGTTCACATCAAACCAATCATCTTCCAGTGAGGAGCTACAGGTGGCGACTGTTCACTCTATACAACAATGGCGGCTCCATAATGCTGCATCAGTATTCATTAGAGTTCATTGAAAGAAGAGCAAAGTAGATATTTGAGAGGCCCTGTACTTTTCCTGATAGGTAGTTCTGTGTGATAAACCGTCTGGCAGGTCAGGTTACAAACTCAAATCATTGGAGGTAAAGTGTGAGAAATCAGAAAGCGAAACATGTAACTCATGCAAGTTTGTGTCTTTAAAGTGTAAAGGCACAGAAATGATTGGTGGAACATGCTGATTGTCTCATTGTTATACTATTCTAAATTTAATGTGTTGCTTTGACAAAAAAATAGTTGAGATACTAGTTGAAGCAATTGTGAAACTGATTGTTATTCACAGCCCTAAAAGGTGGTATGTTAAGGATTTTGAAAAGTAAACCAAATAATAACATGGTCCTTTCAAATGTGTTGCCATTTTACAGTCAACATGGAGAGCAACATGTGAGTGTTTGTATTCAGAGTAAAGGATCAACTGGTTCTTCAGTGTCTGGACAGGAGGGAGAGGTGACCTCTGATTGGCCGGAGCGACACAGAAGTAAGGTGAAAGGTCGTCCAGGGGTTGAGGAGAGGGGAGCATATCAACACCTTGTCTAATATCTGCCGTGCAGTGTGTGTGATTGATCCGTCCAACCCGGTGGCCACAGCTATGGACCCTGTAGGGACCGGAGATAGGGATGTGTGTGTGTATTGGTCTTTATGTGTGTGTGTGTGTGTGTCTGGGGAGGGGCTGAGGGATGAGAGGCTATCCGTCTCCCGTGGCGACAGGCCGGACCGTGGACCCTTCCGCTTCCTCTAAATATTTACAGAGTGCTGGCCAATCAGAGCCCAGCAGACTCTGGCCACCGGCCATGACATGAAGGAGTGTGTGGAGTGTGTATCTTTGTCTGTATCTGAAGTGATTACACGCATTATCCTAGTTACACATGGGACTCGCTGCATCGCACCTCAGCAGAGCAGTCTGAGGATAAAAATTCAACACTCACTGAGCATGTTTTTACATTTAATATCAGACCAACTGTTCACACAGTCCCACATAACATAAAATGTACACAAAGTGCACAGGTTAACTCAGTTTGTCTCACACTCAGTTTCATTCAAACATGCAAAAACACATCCTTCTCTTCCTTTTACTCTAGCTCATGCACACACACACACACACACACTCCCAAAGCATGTGTGCAGTGAAAGTGCTCTGCCTGCCTGTTTGAGCGAACAGTAAATGAATAAAATGTGTGCGAGCCGCTGAGAGGAAGTGGTTTCCAGACCGCCTCAGCATGTTGGAAACAGCTGTTTGTGCATACATGTAAGTGTGTGTGGGAGTGTGGGTATGCACGTGTGATTCAGCTTGTTCTTGAGCAGCATGTTTTCATCCTTTGTGTGTTTGCATCTGTGTATCTCCTGAATATGTGTGTGTGTGTGTGTGTGTGTGTGTGTGTTTTCTACTGTGGGGGGGGTCTGTTGACCACTTCAGATTAAACCACAGGCCAGACAGAGCTGTGTGTCATCAGGCCGACCGCTATGGAGCCCAACATGCTTCTTCAGCCTGGAAACACGAGCGACAGAGGTAAACAGAGAAACACTGTGAGCAGCTGCTGTCACTTTTTATTTCCTGTCAGCCAGTCTTTAATTCACCTATTCATCTTTAATCATGTACTGTATATTTTAAATTACAGGTGAACATTTCCTAAACCAAACCAATCAGCTGAGGTCCTCCTTTCCTTTGTTTCTTCCTTAGTTGCATCCTTTTATCCTCCATCTGTCTATTAGCATTAACTGGAGTAACTGAGTACGACCATTGTTGTTGTGTTATTAGAGCAGATGGTAGTTTTTGTTGATAAAAAGTTCAGACACAAAAGCAGCTATGCTAATGTTCATATGCTGGTTAGAGGTTTGTTTTGGTAGAATGACATATAAGTGCACCTTTAAACTGCTGCTTTATTTGCATATGATGCACTTTGGTTGGATGCAAAATGTGTCTCTTTGAGTCGGGACACTTTTTGATCGGCAGGTTGTTGGTTCAAACAGAACAGAGCTGACAATAATTGATCATCATTTCAATGGTCAGTTATTCGATCAGTTTGATTTCTCATTAACAACTTTTCATTTACGTCACAGAGCTGCTGTTTTCTCCATTCAACCCACACTCCTCTTCATCCTCCTCCTCTTCCTCTCTCCCTGTTTTCTTCAAACTGTGTGGCTTCCACTTCCGCTCTGCCCATGTGCCGACTCTTCTGATCTTTACACAAAACAGATCAGGCTCTCACTCACACACACACACAAACACACACACACTGGCTGAACATGGACACACACTCCTTCACCTCATCAAAGAGGTGGAAGTGTGTGTGGGACGATGGATCTGATGGAAAGGTTGGGGGGCTCGGAAGTGTTTTTAGTGTGTGTGTTGTGCAAATTTGGCTGCATGGACACACACACATACACACATATATACAGCTGGGACTTATCAGTGTTTACTCTCTCCTGTCTGACTGTACTTAAACTTTACCTCCTCTTTCTCTACTCCCTCCGTCCGCACACACACACACACACACACACACAGACACACACACACACACACACAGACAACCACCCAGCCAGATTGGGGGAAGCCTCTATCTGAGCTTGGTGCTAAGCTGTGAATGGTCGTGTGTGTGTGTGTGTGTGTGTGTGTGTGTGCATGTGTGTATTTAGCTTGGCAGACTGCCAGGGAAATTGAAGCCAAACTTCTTCTTACAGCAGCCACGCGCCACAGCTTGTGTGTGTGTGAGTGTGTGTGTGTGTGTGTGTGTGTGTGTGTAAAGATTTATATTCTATGATGTCTTGCTGCTGAAGGTGGACACAATGCAGTCTGGGTTCTAGGTCCATTATTTTCGAGTCCACGTAGGGTCTGGGTCTGAAGTTAGTTTTACCTTTAAGCTAAAAAAAACATTTCCAGCACCATATTTTCAGGCAGCAATTATGCTCAAAACAAATTGAAAGTAGGTGTCACCTGATATTCCTGTGACACTGTATAAGTGTGTGTGTGTGTGTGTGTGTGTGTGAGTGTGTCAGGGAATATTTGTCTATTTCAATGGATGCACAGGTAAACAAATGAACCTGGCACACACACACACACACACACAGACTGTGTCACACTTGTCTTTCACCTCCTTTCTCTCTCTTGAGAATAAAATGAGTGTGTGGGGCCTTTAGGTTTTATGTCAATGTATGTGGGTAACACCACAGATAGGGATTGCTGGTGACTCACTGAAATGTAACCCAAAATATTAACAAATAATAGCAACAATTTTTAAGCTTGGCAATTATGACAACACTAAAAATTAGCAACATGGGTTTCTGAACTGGCTATCTTGTCAAGTTGCAACAGAAAACCTATTTAAGTATACACACAAATGACCATGCCTGCAAATTTCTTTTCTTTTTACATGGGAAGTATGAAATTGCCTTATTGTGACTTCGAGTGTTAAAATTTACCAAATCATGCTGATGTAGTGACATGCTCATTGAGTCTTTCTCTGTTCAATTCAAAATACAGAAATTAATTGAGTTGTAATTGTATTTATTTGCTGATCTGTCCAAACTCTAACCTGGAGAAAAGCACTGACGCTGAGGTAAGATTGTTATGATGTGTTATTAGATTAATCTTGTTTTGTTTTTTTTTCTGGTGGTGACACAACATGAGCACCCCCCATAATGGCCGATAACCATATGGTATATCTATTACCCACGCACACACACATAGACACACATTGCTTGTTGTAATAAAACCTGATGGCAGCAACAATGGAGCAATATGAGAGGAAAAAAAATGAAAACAGAAGAACAGTAAACACATTTCACTTTTCAAGGCCAGCAGATCACTGGGTCAGTGTTGCCAGCCTCCCTACAGGCTGATAAGAGGCAGTATACAGTTGTGTATCCACACCCACATCTGGTTTCACTTTTTCCAAACAACACACTATATATCCATAACCCTTACCCTCCTATGGCCCTGTCTCCTACACAGCTACGTTCCCATAAACCACATTCTCAATTACCGTTCAATGGAATCATTTATTTTTATTCATTATGGTCACACTTTTAACGTGGTTAAGGTTGTGAAGCGAAACAAAACAAAGCTGTCATTGGTTTAAAGTGTTTGCTGCCTTAATTAAGCTAAGGACATTAATTAAACTAAGTAAACATTGACATTTCACAAGGGACACCAGCAGTGGTCTCCTGCTATGAAAGGACTTAATGAACAGTAGGTCTTGATTGGATATTTTTTTTACATTATCCATTCAGGACACACTATTCTTGTGACCAATTATTAATTTTTGTTATTAAGATAAACATCCTGCTGTGACATACAGTCTAGGTCAGTGAACACGACCTTCACCTCAATTTTTTTGTTGTGACCCCCCGTCGCTTTTTGGCCTAATTACAAAATGAATACAAGCTGTTTAATTTAGACGTATTGTTATTAATCGGGTTATTAATCTGATTCTGATTTATAGATGACAGCTGGGGCCTGTGGAGGACACAGGCCACTGATTATTTTTTATTGATTTTTTTTCTTAAGGCAGATGATATTAAAGCATTGAATCTGGGTTAGGTGAGCACAGTGCACTTGTTATGTCTGGTTAAAATCTTTGAAGGAGAGGATGTGTTTTTCAATCGATCCATTTTTATTCAAGAATAATATGAAATATGAAAAACCTAAGCCCAGTAGTGTTAGAGCTTTCAGGTGGCTGTGTACCTGCCAGAGAAAAAAAAAGATTTATGTTACTTTATTTTTGTGAATGCAACACTGGCTTCAAGTTTGACGACAATTTAGTCAAAGATGTCCCAAATGTGACCCAAACCTCCTGTTCCTGTATCACTTAAACTGTGATTTGCTGTCATTGCCAACATCAGGTTATACGTCAGCTTCTACACACTGGAGTGCAGACTAATGAAACCAATGTTGAAGTGAGAAAAACAACATCTTTTTTCAGAGTTGCATGTACAATAGAGCATGTTTCTGCTGTGGTCAGACTTTACACAAAACCATAAGTGGATTTTGGTTGAATCTTTCACACCTATTATGTTTGATCTTTGGAGCTTCCACTTCACTTTAATTGGATTGGTTTAAAAATGGTCAAGACAATATTCAGCCCCAGTTCCAGGAAGTAACCACAGAAGTAAATTTCCCTGATATATTATTTGCATCAGCTCCTCAACAAGCTTAATGTTATAAATTTTAGAGTTTTGCTTGGTAAAGTAATCTTCTGTTGAGCTGTCTAGTAGTTTCCTGTAGTAGTTTCTCGTAAAGTAAAATTCTCAAGTCTCCCAGAAATAAAGTTCTCCAGTGGCTGCAATAGACTTAAATCTAAGTGTTGCTTGATTTAAACAGTACCTCTCTGTTAAAGATTTATTGCAGTTGTAGCATAACGTGCATCACCATTCAAGATTTTTCAGTGGCTTCAGGCGTGCTGTGTTTCAGCTCAGGCAAGGCGATGACACCTAATTGAGCCTCAGGTCTTAGAGGCTACACTGGTCAGCTTTTTGCCACAAAGACCCTGCGAGATGGCAACTTGGCTGCAGGTCATGGAGGTTATTGCACTGCTGGGCTTTTAGGGTTGATGCAAGGGTTAGGACCATGGTTTGAACCAGGGTTAAAGAGGAGAAGGGGCTTTGAAAGGTTACCTTAACTCCAGGTTTGGGGGGAAGGTACCGGTCAGCCACAGTTTGTATTTAGGGTGGAACAAAAGCAAGTAAAGAGAAGGTGTTTTAGAGTTAGCTTAGTTACACAGTGCCACGCCATAGCATCTGTTTTTTTTGTTGTTTTTTTTTTTGTTTTTTTTTTGTTTCAAGTCATGTTTGCAAATGAGAAATATTTGGAAGGACATGGTTTGGGAGTAGATCTTCACAATCCAGGTCATGGTCAATCCAAAGAGCAAAGAAGAGATTCAGCTGGACTTTTGAAGGCATCTCGCTTCTCATCCAAGAGGCTTCTTCAGTTCATGAGAAAAGAAGTTCTTTGAAACTTTGGTAGTCCTCAGTTTGGATGATTGGATTTGAGACCAAGTTTAGAGAGAGAAATGGACATCTAGAGGTGATCTTAAATCTCACATTTGGGGTCAGTTATAGGTTTGGATCCAGTAGGGTTGTAGCCAGAGTTAGAGAGGACCCTCTCTAGGACCATAGTTATAGTGGTATTTACTTGGTCAGCATTTTGGAGTCAAACCCTGAGCTCAGGAGAACCTCTCAAAGCTACATTTATCCAGAAGGTTATGGTAGTGGTCATCTTGGAGGGTCAGAGCGTGGGTTGGGGCCAGGGTTAGAAAGGAGACAGGGCCTCTGTGGGTCATCCTGGCTCCAGGTCCAGGGGGTAATGGTTGTGGTCAGTTCCTGGGTAGAGAAGCCTCCAGGGCCCTGGGGGCCTCTGCAGTGTCCAGGGGCCAGGCTGCAGCCAGGTCAGCGGGTGATGGATGAGGCTGAGGCTGCTTATGGCAGGTGCCCAC